>CP092864.1:60509482-60560320 GCA_030710605.1 Cordylochernes scorpioides
TTTAATTATTCCAGAATTGGCCAAATACCCATCCTTCACACATGTATATATGCAGATAAAGATCATTCACAATAAAAATTATCAACAAGGTACATGAAACAGCTTTGAGAAATGTTTCATTTGTTTTAAAAAGTATTTTATCCATTTTTGCACTTAAAAAGGATCTGATTATATTTGGAGCATGTGGTCTAAAAGCATTTTATTGAAAGTTGAGCCGAATCATATTAAATTATTTTAAATTCAATATAATCTGTGAGAAGGGAGATATTCGCTAAACTATGGACACAATTTGAAGAAGTAGTTTTGTAGGCTCTAATCGCCCAAAGAAGAATTTGATATTGAATAGAATTTACGATAAGGCACAATTTGGATTATAGATTGTAAACACAAGGTAATAAGACCAAATCTAAATAAATATATAGTGTGTGACGTTTCAGTAACAATGTTGTTACCGAAATGTCACACTATTTGGATTTGGTCTTATTACCTTGTGTGAATAGAACTTTAGTTTTTCTTTGCATTGACTATTAATAAATTTATACTAAATTTCCTAACCATACGTAAGAACTGGCCTGATGATTTTCTTAATACAAAATTATTCTTTTTTTCAGTACTCATTTCCCAAATCTTTCCACTAAGTGAAAACCAAAAGTTTTTCATTCTTTCTGTCCTGTACAAAATGTCATTGATAATGTGATGTAAAGTTGATCTTTTTTATTCAGATTTGAAAATTTTAAACTTAAAATTTTAACTTGATCTACTGGGTTAAAGATAAATCTTCGGTATATCAATTGTAATTTTAGGTTTATTATGTATGTAAAGTAAAATTGTTTTCTCTGGGCTTATTGATAATTTATTCCTATTACACCATTGAATCACGTAGCGTAGAATATATTCGCTTAATCTTTTAAGATCCTCGACAGACTTCTTCCAGCAAATGAAAGAAACGTCATCTGCATAGTAAATCATCTCTGCGTTTGGATGTTCGAAACTCTTCAGCAAGTTGTTTAACAATATATTCCATAATATTGGGGATAAAGGACTGCCTTGAGGGCATCCTTTATCTTCATATGAGAAATGTACCCTTCTTTCACTGCTTAAATGAGATTGTATAATTTTTATTAAACCTTGTTTAGTACTCAATAAACTAGTTGAATTATCATCATTAAATATTGAAAAAAAAAAAAGTATTTTAAACATGATATGCTCTTTGTGTGTTTTAAATTTTAATTTTAAAATTAAAATTTGTATTTAGAAATTTTGCCAGGTGGATATTGATCTATAAAATAGTTTGTGACAATAGTCAATAGATGGAGTCTAGTTTTGACAGGAGAGACGACTTTTATTTTAAAATATTTGTATTTATTAGGTAAAATGCAATGTTTAAAAAGTGGTGTGAAAATTGAACAAGATGATGCACTTTGTGAAAAAATAGTACAAATGTGATATTGTACTGAGATAAGGTGCATAAATTAAGAAAAAGGCATCTTCTTATCATGCAACTGAAAGTTACTGATGGCTTGTGCCATCTATCGGAACTGGGTAAGAATGAATATTTGGCCAATTCTGGAATAATTAAAAATCAACGAGAATAGTTGATATTTATTCCGATAGATGCTGCAAGCCATCAGCAACTTTCAGTTGCACGATAAGGAGATGCCTTTTTCTTAAAAAATGATGCACTTTGTTAACATTTTTCCGATTTGATCAAAAATCTCTCTCTCACTTCTACCTAAACAAAAAATTATTTGATGTCAAAATTTGATTTAAGAAATAGTTGAATTATCAATGGTGGCAAATTAAAGTTGGTTATTTGATGGACTGGAGGTTGGGACATGGAAAAATGGTTGAATAATTGCAAGTGTCACATTATCACTGGTCCAATTAACAAGGTTATTCTGTACTTTCAATCTAAAAAAAGTTGCAAAGTTACTTTATTCTCTTTTGTTTCTGTCCCTTATACACATAAAATTATTGTGTATTTACAGTAGTACCTCAGATTGTGAATAACTTGGAGTACAAGCTTTTTTTGCAATACAAGAGCAAAATTTTAGGAAATTTTTGTCCACAAGTGAGGTTTTGTGGGTTTTGCATCATGGGCAACTCATGATGGCTGCCCCTTTCCTCCATCTTTCACAGCAGGAATGGTTAGATTATTATATTTGATTTATGAATTGTAATTTTTTTCAATATATGTGTACAGTATATATATATTTAAAACATACTATGGTATTTAATGTTTTTACCAATTTTAAAAATAAAATAAATATATATTCTTATTTAATATATATTTAAATCCCACTTTGGGGTTTTAAATAATTTAACGATAAAATTATCCCTCAATGATTTTATTAAAATATCTTATTTCATTTTTTTAGATGATGAATGGCTGAGAATTTCCATCTTGATGGAAAAATCCAACAACTACTCCAAAATGGGCCCCATGAAGAAATATGTTAGAAGGGAATTCAATAAGAAGGACATTGTTGTGATGGAAGTTAAGAGGGAAATGATTGAATGACACAAACAAGGTATGTAGGTAACAGATATAACAAGATGACTACTTCCAACGCAAATTACACAATACCCTATAGCTCCCAATAAAATCTATTTTAAAACACTTTGCAGAAAAAGGTATTAATTTTTCATTTCATCAATATAAATAATTGGATAAAGTTCAGAAATATTCCCTGGGATTATCAAATAAATAATTGTGTGAATCAATATTTTATGAATTGTTGAAGAATTATTTGAAATGGGAAATTTTGATTTGCACCACAAATGTTTTGGATTCTAAGCATGTCTATGAAAAGGATTAAGCTTGCCAACCGAGGTACCAATGTATAATACAATATGACCTCGTTAATTTGACAACCTATAATTTGACCATGTCCCGACCTCCATCCTATCAAATAGCAAACGTTAATTCAACAAAACAATAATTTGACACCATCGATAATTTGACTGATTTTTAAAATCAAAATTTGACATTATATAATTCTTGTTAAAATAAAAATTTATTGCTGAAAATACCATACTTTATCATGCTGGACACAGTGACCATAGTTAACGTATAACCACCGTACTTAAAAGTGTGGGTCACAAATAATGGCAGCAATGTCACACGGGAATTGTTTACTTGACAATTTAGGCATAACTTAAGAACCTACTATTCACGTGTCTCTTAAAAAAAAAAATTCTTTATCCTTTTCTTTGTTTTCTAAATTTACTTGTTTTCTTCCCGTTGAATTTATTCAAATAGTATTTAAATAGATCAAAAGAAACACATTGCCAAAAAAATTAATTGTTACAGATTTTTTTTTTTCTTTTAAATAGTATTTATAATACTATTGTTCAAAAATGTATTATAATGCAATTTTATCCATCTCTAAAAGTTGATCATGAAACATTCAAGAAAAAAAAAAGCCCCAATGGTATCAATTCACATTATTAATTAAAATACGGTCTAACCTCTTTAACCCGTAATTACTGGCGTTCGGCTTGAAAGGCCGTGTGAAAATTAAAAATGTTTGCGAAATTTTCAAAATGCAATATTTCTCATCCAAATTTTAGGTAGCTTAATAAAATGCATTTATTTGAAGAACTTTTCATTTTAAGAGAAATCTATTTTGTATATCCCGAGTTATTAAATCAAACGGCCTTTAAAGCCGAGCGCCAGTAATTACGTCACTGGGAATTTTAGCGCCCCTATTATTGGCCGTTTCACTTTTGGTTTTATAGACATTCAAACGCAACAAATAAGTTGAGCATTCGTTTTTTTATTACTCTTGCTTCAATTATATGCATTCTAAATTGTGTTTTGTGATTGTAATTTTGTATAATATAATAGAAGTTCGGTTCCACTTTTGGTTTTTCAAAAAACAAAAATTTGGTATCCTATGTCCCTAAAATTGGAAAATCTGTTATATTACTCTCCACAATGCATTCGACCACAACAATTGATCAGAAACTGCTGAACAATAAAAGCCCGAGATAATCACATTTTATAATATGACCAAAGGTGGTGTAGATGTAGTTGATCAGACATGTATTCAGTTGGAAGAAGAACCAAAAGATGGCCCCTGTGTTTATTTTTCAACTTTTCGGATGTGGTTGCAATAAATTCAGCAGTAATTTATAAGGCTGTCAAGCAAGACGGTGGAATGGCTCGAAAAGATTTTATAAAGCAGCTTGCTCTACAACTAATGAGAGATGCCTTGAATATGAGAAATCAAGCCAAAAATTTGTCAAGAGATCTGCAAGTATTAATTCAGAAGCATGCTGGAACTTCATCACTTGAGGTAGGCAAATATTTATTTGATATTCAAACGAAATATCAATAATATGTGTTATCTAGGAATCCACATGCGGCAGTCCTTGGTCCAAAAAATGCAAAAGATGCTACCTATGTAAAAAAGATCGTCGAACTCAAATGCAATTCAAAAAATGCAAAGAACCAATCTGCAAAGATCATTCTATTGAAATATGCTTGAATTGTGCATCTAATCTTGAATAAAATAGTTTAGATAGAATTTTTTAGAATATATATAGAATATTTTAGATAGAGTTTCTTGTACATTTTCATTTAATTTTGTTTAGAGCTCTGTTTATTCGAAAAAAACAAAATATTTATTCTTTGGAAATTATGTGTATACGTTTAATTTCTTTTTATTTTATAAATTTCATGGTTTATTATTGATTTTAAAAGACGGCCTGAGAGGCCGAACGCCAGTAATTGTGTAAGGAAAATAGGCGCCAGTAACTAAGGGTTAATTCGACACCCCATTATAAGAGCTTTTGGTTAAATTGAAGTAAGTGTTGAATTGATAAAGCACAATTTGAGTTATAGATTCTAGCTACAAGAAAATTATTATTAATAATAAATTAATCATTTATTTAGAGATTAGATCTTATTTTCTTGTAAGTGTTGAATTAAAGTTAGTCAGATGATTTCATTACACCCACCACTGCTAGTAGACATTTTTGTAGGATAACCAAATATATAATTAATATAATATTTTTATAGTTTATATAATTGAGCACAAGAGACCAAATCCAAATAATAAATATATAGTGTGTGACGTTTCGGTAACAGCGTTGTTACTATCTTTAGACAAAAAAGTACTGAATGCTAAAAGTCCTGAAAGTCTATAATCCAAATTGTGTCTTATCAGTTTAATTGAGCATTTTCCATTACAATATAAGACATTTGTGCTGTTTTGCTTTTTTGGAATATTTAAGAACTTGCTATTTTTCATATCTTTTAAAATGTTGAAAATGTTTGCATCGCATGTTATCTTACATTTCATTCCCTATATGACAAACTCTTCCCATTTTTCTACATCTGAATAAATTCAAATCGATTATTAAAAGATCAAGATATTAGATTTTATAAGCAGAAATTTGAAAAGTTTAATTTTTTTTTAAGAATAAAAATTATTCGCTAAAGTGTAAAAAAAAAGATGGCTTCAACTAAACTGAGTATAACAAGAAAGGCATCTCCTAATCATGTAGCTAAAAGTTGCTGATGGTTTGCACCATATTTCAGAATAAATATCACCTAATTTTTAATTATTCCAGAATTTGCTAAAATACCATTTTTTGATTAATCAAAAAAAAAAAAAAAAAGCTAACCATGTTACAGGTTTTGGGTTGTTGGCCCTCATAAGCGTGAGGCAAGCTGTACTACCTCAATTACCAAAAAAGCTGGTCTTTGGAGCATCCCTAAAAATCAGGAAAGAGGTATTTAGGCCGGAAGGGCGTGTGAACACCAATGTGAAAAATAGCACAATAGTGAAATTGTACTGGAATCAGATGGTTAATTTAAGAAAATGGCATCTCCTGATTGTGGAACTAAATGTTGATGATGGCTTGTACCATCTGTTTGTATAAATATCAATTAACCATTGATTTTTAATTATTCCAGAATTGACCAAATTTTATACTTTTTGGTACTATTTTTCACACAGTTTGTCATTCTCACGCCCTTCCGGCCTAAAAACCTTTTCATGATTTTTCGGGATGCTCCAAAGACCAGCTTTTTTTGGTCATTGAGGTACAGCTTGCACCACTCTGATGTGGATCAACAGCCCAAAACATGTATGCAGTTAGCTTTTCTTGATCAATCTAGAAAGGATATTTAGCCAATTCTGAAATAATTTTAAAAATCAACAATTAGTGGATATTTATTTGGACACAAGTCATCAAGCAACTTCAGTTACACAATCAAGATGTCTTAATTTATCCACCTGAGATCCCAGTACAATTTCACTTTTCTACTATTTATCATTGTATTTTTCATGCTAAAACTTGAGTGATAGAACCAAATGCAATATTTCTGTATTAGAAATGTAAACACCATCAAAAAAGTGAAAGAATGCATAAGTTTGATTACAGATGAGAAGAAAACAAAGATCAAGTGTCAACTGATGTAGCAGCCTTGATACCTTTAATAACTTATCTGTATAATAAAGGGATGATACACACTCCACTTATTTGGACTTGTAACTTGATAAATGTACACATATATCTTTCCAATATGTTTGTTCTGGATAAGGCACAATTTGAATTATAGATTATAGACACAAGGTAATATGACCAAATGCAAATAAATAAATAGTGTGCGACTTTTCGGTAATAGCGTTGTTACCATCTTCAGACAAAAGTACTGGTAACAACACTGTTACCGATAAGGCACAATTTGGATTATAGATTATAAGCACAAGGTAATAAGACCAAATCCAAATAAATAAATAGTGTGTGACGTTTTGGTAACAGCGTTGCTACCATCTTCAGACAAAAGTACTGAATCTCAGTATTTACCATTCATATACCATTCAGTACTTTTGTCTGAAGAAGGTAATAACGCTGTTACCGTCACACACTATTTATTTGGATTTGGTCTTATTACCTTGTGCTTATTTTTGTTCTTATTTAAGATGTTAGAAACATATTTCTCATCATCATATAAGTGTCATTCTTGAAATATTGTAGTTTGAGATCATCAAATGTTTGAAGATGACCTAGGGGCTGATATAACCAGTTCTAGATGAACTGTCAATGAGGAGCTGCACTGCCCTGGAGTTTAGGAATCAAACCCATCAAAGTTTTAATTCTAAGTTATGTGACATTTTATAAGGCCAATGATAGCCATTTTTTTATTATATAGTAGAACCTCCCTGTAAAGGACGTCTAATAACAGAGCCAAAATGTCATTTAAAGAGAGGTATCCTCTTACCAGAGTTGCTTAATAGTGAAAATGGTAATTTTGTAAATGGAAACTGTCCTTTGTAGAGAGGTGTCCTTAGCACGAGTGTCATCTCATAGAGGTTTTACTGTATTTACAAATATATTAATTTTTTTATTAAGTGAAGGGGGAATCAGTGGATAACTCTGTTATAAACCGTTGATTTAAAAACCATAGCTAGGAATTAAATCTAACTTTAAGCACCTTTTTGTAATTCAAACTGCTTTCTACCTTAGATATGTGGTGCACTTACATTTAAAGCTAAATACCCACCATGATTATCATGTCTAGTACCTCATAAAGCTATAAAAAAAGGGCGATTGATAATATGTTAAAGGCCCACCTCCTTGTTTACCATTCACAATACATGCGTCAAGTATATTCACTATTCTGCTTCTTTCTTATCTCCACTCAATCATATTAGGGTATCAAGCTTGTAGAGCTTGTTGATGGTGTCTGCTGGGGATGAGTAGAGCTCATCAATGGATGAGTCAATGAAATCAATAATGTGTTTTGGGAAAAAAAAATGCAGTACTTTTGTCTGAAGATGGTAACAACGCTGTTACCGAAATGTCACACACTATTTATTTATTTCGATTTGGTCTTATTACCTTATGTTTATAATCTATAATCCAAATTGAACCTTATCAATGTGTTTTGGGGTTACAGGTTGAGAATTGCACTTAGTACATAATGGGAAATATTAACTATTAAAATATCTTAATAAATTGTATTGGCTTACTAACCTAAATAAATTCCTATACATTGACAACATTGTCAAAAACATGCAACTTACATTCAATTAAATAACTAAACAATGAGCATATCAACTAAGGAAAGCCTTTTCAGTTACAATGACATTATGGCTGCTAACTCCCCTATACAATGGACTTACTAAAATAAACATCTAATAACATCAATTAAAATTGGCATAACTCTTAGGTGTAGGTCATTTATATTATCTTATAATTAAAATCTTAAGCTTTTGACATATTGACATATACTTGTTTCACATATATTTATAAATAAGAATTTGTAATCAAATATTCTATAATAAATTAAAATACAAAAGCGATATAATGGAAAAGTGCCTTTTTAATAAACTAGTTAAACGTAGATATTTTGGAAGGCAATTTAGATATTTAAAAATCTTTATACCACTTTTTTAATCTATAAATGCTTTATTTTAAAACTTAACAGGCGAGTTGAGAAATATATATGTTCATTTTTAAACATATAAAAGACTTTTTTTGTCGAAACTAATAATCTATCCGGCATGATCAAAGAATATAAAATAATCATAATGATTATTAACTAATTGTTTTAGGTCAAGATACTTTTTTCTGTTTATTTAAAATGATTATTTAATTTAGTATTCTTTCAAATATGCATAATTTATAGTGCAAAGGTTTTTATAATATTTAAATGTTTTCGTTAGATTCTAGCTCACTTACATTTGTTTTATAAAAATACGACTTTTATATCATTAATATGGTTTATTTAAAGTTTTTTTTAAATGTAAATCCTATTTATATTAACAATATACAGTTTGAAAGTACCTATACACCGATTTTTAATCAAAAAATAAAATTAAAAAATATAATATAATCATAAATTGGTCAATTGGCCTAAAATTATTTTATCCTAAATATTTTCAAATTAGTTGTTCCTTTATTTACAAATTATGAATTATATTTGGAAATAATGATTAAGATAAAAATTAGGCATTCTTTAACAGATAATTTTTAATTAATTTTTTAGTGATATTAATAAGCTTCAGGAGATCTTAGGTTTTTCTTAAAGAATAAAATTGGGGGAAAAGGTTTCTAAGATATAGAAGAAACTCTGGTACTTGGAAAAATTAGCATCAATTACCAAAAAAAATGTTTTAAATTCGTGAGGGCTATATTTAAATAAGAATGGAAAAACTGCTATTGATTTAATACAAAAATTTCTTCTTTTTTTATGTTGTCTGTCTTGGTAAAATTAAATATGAAGGTTTTATTTTAGTATTAAGTCAAATAAAATAGGGAAGAGACTCACCACTGTCTCAAGAAGTGTGTAAGGGACTTAATAGAGTCTGGTTGTAAAGACAATTCAGCTTGATCAGAGAGAAAGTCTTGTAGAGTGATTTGGTCATCCCACTAACTACCCCATCAACCAACTATGACGTCAAGAATCCTACAGTAATAAACCTGGACGGTGTATGGTGACTTAAGCACCTGCCAAGCTTTACAGCCCTGGACTGCAAGTCCAAACCCGAAAAGATAACTAGTGAGCAGAGATGGGCCTGGACTTCACCTCAAGAGTCACCCAAAGGCCAAATTGCTCCTTGAACAAGCAAGAGATCCTTTCTAAAGGGAAATTGATGGCATGAAGATGGCGCTCGATGCAGTTTTGACGCTGTTAGGTCGAATTACAACTTGCGCATGCGCGTTACTATATACTAATGAATAGTGGACGATGTCTAAATGCCAGCACCTGACTATATACCGAAAATGGCATGGCTACCTAAGCTAGCTGGAGCTTGTACGCATCCAGCCTAATTGCACCTCTACCATTTATTTTGCTAGCCATTATGAACTGGTGCACGCTCGTGCACATAGTGGCCATAAGGTTTGGCCCCTTGCGCCCGCTTTTAAGATCCTTCATTAGGGTCTATCAATCAGTTCACAGGCGTTTATGGGAGTTAATCTCAGTCTGGTTGCTGTCTGGGCCTCTCCTGCTTGGACTTGGGTAAACCCTACACTCCAATAGGACTACCCCATTTGCCCCTCCCCCCAATACCCATAACCAGTCATCACTGAATCTGTACTCTGAGGCAAGAAGGAGAATCTTTTGGATAGGGGGGGGGGTGCTACTACTGTGTGGACCCCTTGGTTTTCATGACACGCTTGGCAAGGACGCTCCCAATGGCGCACACACAGAGCGAAGACCCAAAAGTTTCGAGAACTCTGGCAGACCCTCCATCAGTGAACCCACTGGCGCGAGAATCTCTACGCGGAGTAACCCTCTCCACTTCCTTATCCCCAAAGGTGAGGGTGTCCTTGACCTTTCCCAATCTGACGCCTGAGGACAAGTCAAAGCTTAGTGAAGAGTCTTCTTTCCCGCGCGTGATAAATATCAGTTAGTTGTTGCTTCGGTGTGCAGTCTTGTGTATGCGCACATTGTTGTGAGGACCAAGCAATGTCAAAGTTGCATCTCGCGCCTTTTTCATGATATCAACTAGGCAAGCTGCTGGAATGGACATTGGGTGATGTTAAGAAGCCATAAAAAAATGGAGCCCAAGAGGTAGAGCTGGGCAGTAAGACCTAACAGGCTGGACTACAATACCAACCAGAAAAGGCTGGCCATGAAATAGAATTATCATTAAATACATCAATCATACAATTTTCTATTATTCTTTTCATTTTAAGAATGATTTTTTATTATTATTTTCGGGGGCAATTTAAATAGAGACATTGCTTATCTATTAAAAAAGAGAAAGCAAGACGCGATTGAATGCTGCAACCATTAATGGTCTGCGGCATCCCCCCCCCCCCCCCCCCCACCTCTCCCACACATTAGGGAATTTTGTTCTTATATTAATTAATTTTAGGCTCGCACCACAACTCAGAGAGTTTTTAAATTTTAATTCAAAATTTATATACATATTTTTATAGGTTGCATATATATTTTCATTTTTTTTCTTCCTCAATATCTTTGAAAATTTGAATATTTTGTTAAATAAATTTTTGTTTGGCAAGTTCTCCTGCGTATTGAATTAAAACCTTGTCATTATTGCGACCACCAGCTCAAAAGTTAATTTTATGTAATTTATCTATCAACTGGAGTAATAATGTTAGGCAGATTGTACACTTTTGCCTACAGCCCCCCCCCCCCCCCCCCAAAAAAAAATGGAATGAAAGAAGGTAAAAATGAAGTTCTAACATATATTTTCTTCAGGCATGCTGTCTCCTAAGCGATTTCTTGAACGCTGCTAAAAAAAGCCTATTTTTTTGCGACGTGGACGCACACCATAGTGATGTAGAAACAGCAGATACTCGGAACATGAGGAATGTGGCTCCAAGTTAAACGACAATCTTGAACCGATAACAAACATATCAATTAAATTGGGAAATATTTAAGAGGATAATATTATTTTTTAATATTTTCATAAAATCATACATTTAAAAAAATTTACTTGTGAATATTTCTGTTTGAAAAAAAAATATATATAAATAACGTTTTGACTAATGATTCACATATTATTCTTTTGGCTTTTAAAATCTGTCATTTAAGATTTTGAGCGAAAAAAAAAAGAAAATATTAGTGTTTATTATTATTATTTTTGCCTTTATGATGTTTATAGCTTCAATTTTTATAATATTCGTTTATCTCCCGAATAATTTTTGTAGGTATCAATGCTTTTATAGATTGTTTTGAAAGGGGTATAACTTATGCAAAAAAAAAAAAAAATGTCTCAATTTAAATGGATAGACTTTTTGTGAATCGTAACACTTGTTTTTTTTTCGGGTAAATGCCAGAAAGTCACCAGCATTCAGTCGTATTATCAGGCTATGGTCTTTCATTATGTACATACATATTAGAACTTTAACTTTTTTAGATGATGTCAAATATTTGATTTGTAAAATGCAAAATATATATACAGTTTAGATTTTTTAATTCAACACCTCAAGGAATCAGAAATATCAGTTGAATTATAGTCAGAGTTAAGATCATTATCAATTCATTACAATAACATTCATTGCTAGTGGACATTTTGTTGTCAAAATTTGGGGGGTTTTGAATGAAAGTCTGTGTTGAATTATAGTTGAACTAGACGAATGGCCCGGGCAACGCCCGGGTTTTACCCGAGTGCGTATATATTTTAAAAACGTTTCAATTCAAATACTATTCGTTACAATTATAAATTGGCGCCATGGATGTCACTCTTGTGAAACGTCCCGTTCCAAACTGTGTGTTTTTAAAATGTTTTAATTAAAATACTATTCGTTACAATTATAAATTGGCGCCGTGGATGTCTCTCTTGTGAAACGTCCCGCCCCAAACTGTGTGTGTCTTGAAAATATAAAAATAAAAATGTGAATTTTCATAAAGATTTCATCATGTCGATTTTTTTTTTGCATTTCACCTACTAAATCGATAGAGATAATTACATTTGCAACATGAACTTAGGTATATTGACTAAATAGAAAACTGCATAGTAATAAAGATCATTTTTTAAAGGCACCATATCGTTTTTTTTTTCAATAAAATCGAAACAAAAATTAACGATAAATAACGATAATTGCCTTAAAAAGAAATTGCCTTAAAAAAAAAGAAACATTCGCGGTGATTTTGTCTTGCATTCGTTTATACAATTATTATATACGAATGACCCGGGCAACGCCCGGGTTTTATCCGATTAAATGCTTTTATTCAAATACTATTCGTTACAATTATAAATTGGCGCCGTGGATGTCATTCTTGTATAATATATAAATGAGTTTTAAAAATTGTAAAAAAAAAAAAAAAAATGCATCGGCCGGGAATCGAACCCGGGCCGCCCGCATGGCAGGCGAGCATTCTACCACTGAACCACCGATGGTTATGAAAAATCCCATCCGTGAGCTTCAGACAGACAGAATAAGGCAAATATATAAGTAGATTAAATTAAAGATAGTAATTTGAAGGGAAAATGGTGAGATTAAAAAATTGGTTGAATTAAAGTATTGAATTAAATAGTTTATACTGTGCATGCTGCCATTATTTTCAGGAAAAGTACTATGTGCAAGAAAATACACTTATTTCATTTAAACTAGCTAAACCACCTCTTTGGCAGATAAAGCCAATTTTATAACTATTCCTGTAGGATGGTACAAAATCAAAGCCATGCCTGTACCGAAGAGCCTTAGTCTGAATGTTATACAGATTGGCTTTTGTCTGACTTTTCCAATTCTGGTGTTGTAGGAGCTTTTCTAAATTTGTGTTTCGCCCAATCTTCTCATCATGACTGGGTGAAGTAGAATGCATCTGCCTTTGTCATTAAGACTGGGAGCACTACTCTGTGGCAGGTCGACTTAGCTCCAAAAGAAATGGCCGCCTCTGACATGAGGAACAGACGCCATGTGCAGCCACTCCTAACATGGAGTACAAATGCTGCTCATCCTGTATCCCTGGATTAGAAGCCCTTACAGGGTACTATCAGCCGGGCCAGCTGAACCCAGGTTTTTTAGTGAGCTTGTTACTGCTCCCCCTCCTCCTTTTTCATCCCGGCTTGGGACCGGCAAAGCCGGAGTTTTGCCCAATGAAAAATTTCATTGTTTAAATGTATCTTTCAGAAAAATAAGATCCTCTCTCTGCAATACATAAACATAATTAACAGCTTCCAATGATGAGTTTATTTTATATTCACCTCAAGCTTTTGGCTATCACAAACCTTTCTACAGCGGTATATGATAATCCTATACTGTATAAACACAAGGTAATAAGACCAAATAAATTGTGTGTTACACACTATTTGGACTTTGAGCACACTTTTTCTTGAGCACAAAATTACGACTGAAGTGATTCTGAGCCTATGGAAGCAGAGCGCTCCTCAGAATAGTGTCTTGGTAGACTTGGGAGTTGATTTTGACATTTCACTTAATGCAGGATCTTGCCTTGAGACCAGACCATGACAGACTTGGGGAAACTGGGAACTCATGTACATAGAACATTTCTTGGATGCCTTACTTCCTGGAGGCAGAAGCTAATACTTTGAAAATATTCTTGTCTGTTCACATTCTGTCAAAAAGACAGCCTGCTTAGTTCACTGAGATAAAATTCTTTGCCTTCTTCAGTGAATTCCTCATTGCAGCTTCAGAAAAGATTTTCCCCAAAGTTGATAGCTGCAAAGTACCAGCTCACATTTTGCAATACTCTTTGATATCTAGAGGTCAGAAGTGCTGTGATTCCTGCTGACTCCATCATTGAGCAATCCTATTCTTGATTATCTTCCCTGTTGCTGAAGTGTTGACCATCCTTGTTTGGCCTTATTTTTGAAACGCTCCACAATGTACTTGATCCCGGCATTACTTCACAATATTCATAATAGCTATGGAGAGTTGAGCTGGTGAGCAATAGCTGCAAGGCAAAGACAACTTCCATAGTCAAGTGTGTATTCTTAGCTCAATGAGGTGAAGAATGCTTAACTTGGGGGTGTTGGAATCTTTGCTTTCTAGGCACACTAACTATTAACATTAGCCTTTTGAAACACTACAAATCCACATGCTCATGCACTTTAAAAACTGTTTTTAATATTAAAAACAAAGAGGACTACAGTAGAATCTCCATGAAAGGACACTTTCACTAGAGGACACATCTCTACAATGGACAGTTTTCATCACCAAAATTGCCATTTTTACTATTTAACAACTCTCTGGTAAGAGGACACCTCTCCTTAAAGGACATTTTTTCTCTGCAACTAGATGTCCTGTACCTTTCCATACCTTTTCAGTCATCTTTATTTATAAAAGTATTCAGAATTGTAGGGGAGGTAAGATGTTTTGCAATGATGTCATTTTAACTAACAAATGCTTCCTTCAACCCATCAGAAATGAGCATTTTATATTCACAGTGAATAGAGGATAAAGACATCTTTCAACACTGCCCCGGATCTGAAAAATATACCTTCTTGTATTTTAGGATGAAAACCACAATCCATAAATATATCTGATCCTGTTTTGTTTACTCTTACATAAGATGTAGCCTGATAGTCTCAGAAGCAAATATCCCATTAAGAAAATAAAGTGAATCTATTGACCATAATACCATTGATTACCTTCATCCACACCAGCTTCATCCTCAAGTAATGGCTTGCCATCATATTGACTTTAGAATTCATTCACTCCAGCTCATGACAAGAATAACATCATGGGTTCATTGAAGTACACTCATGGAAAAAAACTTAAGGAAGTTGTACCTTTTATCATGTATATCAGGATTCAGACAATAACTCTGAAATATATTTGATGCACAGTGACCTTTATTGAAGACGCACAATATAACCAAGTGTAAAAAAAAGTTCTTCTGTCTCCTTCAAAAAAATAGATGACAGGGGACATCAAAGACTTTCTACTTCCTTAAGTTTTGTCCATGAATGTAGGTGTGTCTTAACCTTGAGGTTCATGACCCTCTGTTTCTCTTGAAAAGTGGTCACTAGAGAGTTGAGATTATAGTTCTCCTTAAGTTTGTCCATGATAATTATATCAAAGTTATAAGGTACAATTTGGTTTTTAGATAAGAATCATAGGGTATAACAAGACTAAATCCAAATACAGTAAAACCCCTCTATAGTGAACCCCAATGGGACAGAGCTTTTGGTTCACTATAGCCACGGTTTGGCCATTTTTTTTTACTTTTCAAAATTTTTAGGCCGTATAATTAAAGGACAGCCATACACACTGGAAGAAGCTTCCTCTTAATAGTGGTCACTTTGTTTTAATTCCCTTAATTGACCAATTTCCTTACATTAATACTGAATAATAATAGAAATCATTAGATGATAGGTTCTTCTTATCATTAACATACATGTACCTCTATGTCTAATTTAAAAATCAAGACAAATCCTAGGCAAAGTTTTATTAAATATATATTCAAAGATATAAAATGATTTTAAAACATCATTATCACATTATATAATACATTGTTTACTTGGAAAAATGGTTCTAACACCTTGTTGCTTCAAAGCATTCTTCAAGCATTGCACCATTCAAATAAAGTTAGTGTTTTTCTTCCATTTCATTTTCCCACATATTCTTCTAGGTCTAGATTTCGTTTTTTTTTTTTTTAAACCTGTCATGCAAAACATTGCTGACTTTAAAATCACCATAGTTAATGGCATAAAAATAGTTTTTGTTTCATCACGGGACCATTTATTTGGATTTTTTTTTTTTTAACCCTAAAACGTACGATCGCGATCGCGGCAAATGTTGAGGTTGATTCCTCTTTGTAACAATTTTTAATAGCTTTATATTTTATCTTTTATAATATAAAAGTTATATTTTCTTATTTTAATATGTTCTTAACATTTTGCCTGTGTTGTTTCACTTTGAAAAGTTCTGAAAATGGCCTTTTTTTTTTTTAAGAAATAACGCTTTTGTTTTTAGAATGCCTTTATTTTCTTCATTTTGGAAGCCATTTGTATTTTTATATTTCAAATTTAATGGAGGCAAATATATTCTATTTAATAAAAAGTATAATGTGTAAAAATTTATACAACATACAGCAAAAATAAAGTGCAAAAATCAAAACAAACAATGCCGCTAAATTTATTGTTTTGAAATCGCGATCCGCGAGCTGAAAAATGTTCAAAATTTGGTTGTTTAATTTTTTTTTTTTAATTACAATTCTAAGTTCGTTATAAGCATAGTATTTTAAATAGATTTTATTATTTTGGGACCGAAAATAGGTTCGTTATAGGGGTAGTTCGTTATTATAAAAATCGCAAAGTTCGTTATAACGATGGTATTTTCAATGGAATGGAATTGGGAATCGGCGTGGGTTCGTTATAAGGGAAGGTTCGTTATATCCAGGGTTCGTATTAGCGGGGTTTTACTGTAGGTAAATTTTATGGGATATTTCAGTAACAGCATTATTACTGAAACATCACTATAATTTATCTATTTGTATTTGGCCTTGTTACCTTGTAATTTTTATCCCTAATATCCTAATTGCACCTCATTATTGAGACCAAATTACTAAGCTATGTTGATGTTTCTGTAACAAAGAATGATTAGAATGTAATATGTTGGTGACGTGGGTGCCCAGGTCTGTTCCCCACTAAACCTGTCAAGGTCATTATCAGCCAGGAGGACTCTGTCTTGGAGCCAGAGGTGAGTGCTCACATTTCGCCATGTTCCCCCTGTGGTGTGTCTGGCCTCAACAAAACCTACAGTCAATCAAATGTTAGATGCTGTGGAACCTCACTATAACAGCTTCTTTTTATAACAGTTATAGCCTCATAATTCTAAAATCCCATGAATTCCACTTATTTTAATCATGTTGTTGTTGTTACTTATCTCCTTGTGCAAAGATTACATGAATTCCACGAGTCCATGCCTCTCAAGCTTTTTGATGATTAGCAACATCCTCTCTGAAATGTCCAGTTTAGTGCATCCAATGCAAGCCAAAATGTGTTCTGGAGCTGCAGGTGCCAAGCTACATTTTGAGCAAGAGGGATTGATTATTTTAACCATGATTGTTCTAAAATATAATCTGGGTCCCAATGATGTTGCTATAGTTAGGTTTGACTATATGAAAACATGAAGCCTAGTTCTGTTGGCCAACACCAAAACTGATTCTTCTCCTTTGAAATGAATCGAGGAATTCATATTTATTCCTGGTGATCTGAAGTAATCCCCATTGTTGTATGGTTACCCCAGTGATGTGAAGTAATCCCCATTGTTGTATGGTTACCCCAGTGATGTAAAGTTTATCTCCATTGTTGGATGGTAACCTCAGTGATGTGTAATAATCCCCATTGTTGAATGGTTACCCCAGTGATGTAAAGTTTATCTCCATTGTTGGATGGTAACCCCAGTAATGTTAAGTTTATCCCCATTGTTGGATGGTTACCCCAGTAATGTGAAATAATCCCCATTGTTGGATGGTTACCCCAGTGATGTGAAATAATCCCCATTGTTGGATGGTAAACCCAGTGATGTGAAACTTATCCCCATTGTTGGATGGTAACTCCAGTGATGTGAAATAATCCCCATTGTTGGATGGTAACCCCATTTATGTGAAATAATCCCCATTGTTGGATGGTTACCCCAGTGATGTGAAATAATCCCATTGTTGGATGGTAACCCCAGTTATGTGAAATAATTCCCATTGTTGGATGGTTACCCCAGTGATGTGAAATAATCCCCATTGTTGGATGGTGAACCCAGTGATGTGAAACTTATCCCCATTGTTGGATGGTAACTCCAGTGATGTGAAATAATCCCCATTGTTGGATGGTAACCCCAGTGATGTGAAATAATCCTCATTGTTGGATGGTGAACCCAGTGATGTGAAATAATCCCCATTGTTGGATGGTTACCCCAGTGATGTGAAATAATCCCCATTGTTGGATGGTAACCCCAGTGATGTGAAATAATCCCCATTGTTGGATGGTGAACCCAGTGATGTGAAATAATACCCATTGTTGGATGGTGAACCCAGTGATGTGAAATAATCCCCATTGTTGGATGGTTACCCCAGTGATGTGAAATAATCCTCATTGTTGGATGGTGAACCCAGTGATGTGAAATAATCCCCATTGTTGGATGGTTACCCCAGTGATGTGAAATAATCCCCATTGTTGGATGGTGAACCCAGCTATGTGAAATAATCCCCATTGTTGGATGGTAACCCCAGTTATGTGAAATAATCCCCATTGTTGGATGGTGAACCCAGCTATGTGAAATAATCCCCATTGTTGGATGGTTACCCCAGTGATGTGAAACTTATCCCCATTGTTGGATGGTAACTACAGTGATGTAAAATAATCCCCATTGTTGGATGGTAACCCCAGTGATGTGAAATAATCCCCATTGTTGGATGGTGAACCCAGTGATGTGAAATAATCCCCATTGTTGGATGGTTACCCCAGTGATGTGAAATAATCCTCATTGTTAGATGGTGAACCCAGTGATGTGAAATAATCCCCATTGTTGGATGGTGAACCCAGTGATGTGAAATAATCCTCATTGTTGGATGGTGAACCCAGTGATGTGAAATAATCCCCATTGTTGGATGGTTACCCCAGTGATGTGAAATAATCCCCATTGTTGGATGGTAACCCCAGTTATGTGAAATAATCCCCATTGTTGGATGGTAACCCCAGTGATGTGAAATAATCCCCATTGTTGGATGGTGAACCCAGTGATGTGAAATAATACCCATTGTTGGATGGTTACCCCAGTGATGTGAAATAATCCTCATTGTTGGATGGTGAACCCAGTGATGTGAAATAATCCTCATTGTTGGATGGTGAACCCAGTGATGTGAAACTTATCCCCATTGTTGGATGGTTACCCCAGTGATGTGAAATAATCCCCATTGTTGGATGGTAACCCCAGTTATGTGAAATAATCCCCATTGTTGGATGGTGAACCCAGCTATGTGAAATAATCCCCATTGTTGGATGGTTACCCCAGTGATGTGAAATAATCCCCATTGTTGGATGGTGAACCCAGTGATGTGAAACTTATCCCCATTGTTGGATGGTAACTACAGTGATGTGAAATAATCCCCATTGTTGGATGGTTACCCCAGTGATGTGAAATAATCCTCATTGTTAGATGGTGAACCCAGTGATGTGAAATAATCCCCATTGTTGGATGGTGAACCCAGTGATGTGAAATAATTCCCATTGTTGGATGGTAAATCCCGTTTATGTGAAATAATCGCCATTGTTGGATGGTTACCCCAGTGATGCGAAACTTATCCTCATTGTTGGATGGTGAACTCAGTGATGTGAAACTTATCCTTATTGTTGGATGATGAACCCACTGATCCCAGTGACATGAATGTAATTATCTCCATTGTTCAACAACTCCCCTAGATGAGAAGTGGTGCTGGCAGCTCTCCCTCCTGTACACCCACAGGGACCTGCCCCATGTGAAAGGGGCCTGGACCCTGCTGCCCCTCACCACCTGGTGAGTTCTGTGTCCACCCCACATACACTTTATCCTGTAAATATAATGACTATGTGTCTATTCTATATGAAAAAAATGATGCAAAAGTGAAGTTATACTGGGATCAGGTTGATAAATTAAGGCATCATGCCAACTAGAAGTTGCTGATTGTCAAAATAAATATCAAATAATCGTTGATTTATTCCAGAATTGGCCAAATCAAGAACAGCTAACCATGTGTATGCTTTTCAGGCTTTGTGTGGTGCAGGCATCAATGACAAAAAAAGGTGAATACCTGAAAAAAATCAAGGAATGGGCATTTGGCCAATTCTGGAATAATCAATGATTAGTTGATATTTATTCTGACAGATGATAAAAGCCATCAGTAACTTTTATTTGCACATTCAGGAGATACCTTTTTCTTAATTTTCTATTCTCTCTGTTTAAAAATAAATTCGGGGGGGTCGGTGGAAGGCTGGTTAAACTGTTTGGTTTTCGACCACTACGACCGGGGTTCGATTCCCGCATTGGACACTTTTTTCTGTTTGAAAAAAAAAAAATGCTCCAATGGCCCCCGATTCTTGCAAAAGTCCAACCCCACCAGCGAGTGCAAGTAACCAAACAGGGCTCTGGCACATTTGTAAGTGCAAAGTCGAACTGCTTTCACATGTGGTGCGCTTACAGTAAAAAGCAGTCGCTAACTACCCACCATGATTATCATGGCCTGTACCACGTGTACTAGGGATAAGCAAAAAAAAAATAATAATAAAAAAAAAAAATTCTAGGAAATGTTTGTGACACATCTATAACATTTAAATAAATACTAAAATTAATAAGGTACAGTTTGGATTATAGATTATAAACACAAGGTAACAAGACAAAATCCAAATAAATAAATAGTGTGTGACATTTTGGTAACAATGTTGTTACTGAAACGTCACACACTATTTATTTATTTGGATTTGGTCTTATTACCTTGTGTTTATAAATACTGAAATTTTAACTCTCCTATTTCTTCAAAGGAAAAAAAAAATTTACATTTTGTTCATGGATATTAAGCCTCAATGCCACAATCACATTTTGCTCCAATCTTCCACTAGATTCCATACAATTGACTAAAGCTGCTGAACTCTTCATGGAATCTTCTCCCATTCAGTCCCACCACATAAGGATAAATGAAAAATATTCAATGAGGACTAAACAATCTCTAGAAAGGAATGAAAAATATCAAATTGATATTTGCCCAACTTGGAAAAAATGACCACCATAGGTAATTTTTCACTTTAAAAAAAAATAAGAAAGTGGCAGACAGATGTTGTGACGACAGGTTTGTGAATGTCCTTGGAACGTCGGATGTGGACTGGCTATGCCTGGCCTCGGATCAGACCTTCGTGAATCCAATTCCACTGGAGCACCTCTCCCAGTTTTACCCGCCCTCTAAGGTAGGTTTGGATGTTCCCAGTAGCAGATGCAGCACACCCTATGTGTAGGAACACTTCCTGGGCTACCCTCTGCACGATGAAGAGCCTTCCATCATCCACCATTTCTTTGATGAGGACAACTTCAGCTACCCCCTGCTGGCAGCCGGACTCTGTCTATCCAAGCCCCTCGTCCACAGGTGGGTAGGCCCTTCTGGGGTACATTGGCTCTGCTTTCTACTTTCTTCCCCCTCAAATTTAGGAATATTAAAGAAAATCACATTTGTACACAAAAATAAGAGATTTATTTCCTGACCGCTTAAATGAGCAAACCTCTGATATGATTGACTATTATCAAGATTTTTGATGCTCAAAGCATAAATTACAGTCAATCATATCAGAGGTTTGCTCATGTGAGCGATCAGAAAATGCTCTTTAAGACCTTTGATGCTCAGGACATTCTGACAAATCATTCCTCCATCTATTCTTATCTGCAATTGATCTCTCCCTACTCAATATTGATCCAGAGTATGTGTAGGATTGCCAGCCACTGGGAGGTAGCCATGGCCCAGCAATACTTCTCCATCGACCCCTCACATGAGGTGAGTAGCCCACCTACTTCTCCACTTCCAGGCTAATTGTCTGTGGCAGCTGGCCCACCTCATCTGGGACCTGGGGGTCAAACTCACCCCTGAGCCTTCCCTCTTCTGTCTGACTGCCCATCCCTCCTGTGCCTTCTGGGCCCGCCCCACAGCCGCCTGTGTGAGTCCCTGTACCACTGCCCCCTCAACCCTCCACTGTGTATGTGTGTGTGGGCTCCAGACCAAGGCTCCACTGGACACCAGCGAGGTGGTGTTTGGGGTAAAGACCTGCAAGAAGTTCCACCAAGAGAGGAGTAAGTGCATGTGCTGTCACATGTGTGGATTAGAGGTGGAAGTGGGAAATCTCAAGTTTGGAATGGAAAACCTCAACAGGCTTTCTTCAACATAGACAATTTAGTATGTGAATATTTTAAATGTGAATACATTTCGTGTTTTAAATTCATAAATTTTCTTCAAGCTATATTCACCCTGTGCTACTTGCTGCTCCAGTTAAAACAGGCATGTGTCCGTCCAGTCCCAGTGCTGAGGACTACATGGGCTACAGCACAGGCTGGCCTACGGCTCCTGTTCTACAGTGATGCAGAGGACACAGATGTCTCCACTGTGGTGCTGCCAGTGGAGCATGTGGACCGTGGTTTCTGCTCCAAGACTATGGGCATCCTGCGCCATGCCCTGACCTCACAGAGGACTCCTGCCAAGTGGCTGGTCATAGCAGATGATGATACTCTTCTCAGGTGATTGCCCATCATAATCTCTAGGCAACAACAACCATCCTAAGTTTTAGAAGTAGTGTCTACCATATGTGATCTACCTTGTTATAAATTGAAGAATGCATTTAATCAGGCTTAAATAAAATAGAATATTATTTTGGGGGGGGAAAATTAAATTTAAAAAAGTGGTTAGCAAAATTTGATTAAATAAATAATGATTATTTTACCTAATCTATATATATAAAAATGAATGTATGTGTGTGTGTGTGTGTGTCTGTTTGTCCTTTATGCCTGACCAAACCACTCATTGGAACGCCATGAAACTTTGGGAAGTTATTTAGTATAGTACTGGAAAGGTTTCTAGCGAATAAAATTTTTGAAATAACTTTTCGCTTTAAAATAATCAAGATAAATATTCTAATTTATCTGTTATAATTCAACAATCTGCTCTAAATATTATCATGATGATACGATGATTTTGTAATGTAGAAAATTATGAAAGACAAAATTCAGGATGACACGGCAATTTATTTGAGACAAGAATAATGATACAATTCCAAGGCAAGATACTATTCCTTTAACTTCCAATTACTGAGGGAACCAATTAATATTGATTTTATTCAACTTATCGTGTATTTTTCAAGGGACCAGGAAAAAATGTTCACTTTATTGAGAGATTCGTTAGACAAACCTTTACTCAGGTAAAACCCGGGCGAAGCCGGGTACGTCCATACAAGAATAATGATACAATTCCAAGGCAAGATACTATTCCTTTAACTTCCAATTACCGAGGGAACCAATTAATATTGATTTTATTCAACTTATCGAGTATTTTTCAAGGGACCGGGAAAAAATGTTCACTTTATTGAGGGATTCGTTAGACAAACCTTTACTTGGGTAAAACCCGGGCGAAGCCGGGTACGTCCGCTAGTATTTGATAATTTTAAAAAATGAGAGAGTTCCTTATTAGTAAATTAAATTTTATTGCCATCTATTGTTAAAATTTTATACAAATAAATTTACTGGCAATGCGTTTCTTTTAAATATCATCAAATATTATCAAATATTATCTCTACAGACCTTACTGCAATGATATGAGTTATTGAATGAGAGGGCTTGGCTCATCAGTAGTGAACCCTCTCAGCGGTTTCGCCAAATTAATCTCTAGACCGCTCTACTATTGTATTGGACTGGCTTTGTTATATACCCTGCATTTTCTATGGAAGGCAGCTTAGGGGTGCTTAAGGAACTATGGACATAATAGTAGAGCGGTCTAGAGATTAATTTGGCGAAACCGCTGAGAGGGTTCACTACTGATGAGCCAAGCCCTCTCATTCAATAACTCGTACCATTGCAGTAAGGTCTGTAGAGATAATATTTGATGATATTTAAAAAAGAAACGCATTGCCAGTAAATTTATTTGTATAAAAGAGTTCCTTATGTAAAAATATAATAATTATAATAAATCTTTCATCAAATTCTCAATTCCTTCTCAGGGAATTCTCCCTGGAAACTATTCTTTCTTTGATCGCACTTTTACTCTAATATAGTTGTCTGTAGATTCCCTCCTCACACATTCTTGTGTCTTCCATCTTACCACTCCAAAGAGTTTTTCACCAGACCAAAAATATATTTTTATTTTCATGGTTGCCATCTTTCTATTCCCACAACTCACCTTTATCTCTTCCTGATTTGACGCTTTTCTCACCATTGTGTAACCAGAACATACTTTTAGGATTGGAATGCCTATTTGCTCTCAATGTTGAAAATGTATCCTGGTACTTCCCTGTTTACCCAACTTTCAGTACTATATTGTCTACACACTTGGTAGTTTCCAATGTGGGTGTCCAGTGTGAACAGACTGCTGCAGTTCCTCCCCTGCCAGGACCCCACCCGGCCCCTAGCACTGGGCCAGCGGTACGGCTACCTGGCAGCCCTGGACCATGGCTATAACTACCCCACTGGGGGGGCTGGGTACGTTTCTGGCTCCAGTCAAATGGAAGTCACTCTCAAACATACCACTGAAGTATTACTGCTTTTTACCTTTTCAAATATATATCCTTACTATACAACATCACTTGAGGCCAATAGGTTATTTTGTTGTTTCTTATCCACTTGTGCAAAGATTACATGAATTCCATGAGTTCATGCTTTTTGAGCAGAGTGGGGTGTAGGGGGTGCAGCTTTCATTGATCATGGCACCATGATCCAGGCACACTCTGGTGAAAGTCTGACTTAGCCTGTAATTTGAGGCTGTTACAAACATGGAAGCAGATGCCTTTTCTGCTGACTCTAAGATGAGTACAGATGCAGCTCCTCCGTATCCCTGGAGAGGAACCCTTTCTGAGGTCTATCAACTGGGTCAGTTGAACTCAGGATTTTAAAAGAGTTCTTTCTCCTCTTTCTAACAATGCTGTTGTTGGTCCGTGACGACTTATTCGTCAGAGTTACTCTGTTTGTTTCATAGCTGGCCTTCATATCTGAAGATTGTTCCCCTATATGCCACCTGGGGACGTGCCCTGTAGCAGTCAACTCTTCAGAGAGAGGAAGATGTTATTTTAAAAACATTAGGTAACAAGACCAAATTCAAATTAATGAAATGTTTGTGATGTTTCATTAACAGCATTGTTACTGAGTGTCATTAGCATTTAATTAATTTGGATTTAGTCTTGTTACCTTATGTTTCTAATCTATCATCCAAATTATACCTCATCAAAATTTTATGTGGTATTTAACACCCTGTTGTTGTTATAACCACAATTGAAATAATTTGAACTTAAAACTTGAGACCTTAGAATTATGATGTTATAAATAAATAGCTGTTATAATGAGGTGTATGAGACACTTCTGTCTTCTTCTTTCTTATCTCCACTCAATCATATTAGGGTATCAAGCTTGTAAAGCTTGAGACTTTTGATGGTGTCTGCCGGGGAAGAGTAGAGCTCATCAATGGATGAGTCAATACAGTCAATAATGTGTTTTGGGGGTTGCAGGAGACACTTCTGTTATCGTCAGTTGTATCCTCTTCTCATGACAAATGAGGTTATGGAAACAAGTATTGTTGAAAAGACAAAGTGAATTGTGTCCAGTACAGAGTGTTTCACCACTGTTGTGGCTGTCCAGGATGATCCTGAGCTGGCCAGCAGTGCAGGCTCTGGCCGCCGGCTGCCACTGCCCAGAGCCAGACTCCCCGGACGACATGGTGCTGGGTCACTGCCTACGCCACCTGGGCATCCCCCTGCTCCATGTGCCCCTGATGCACCAGGTAGGCTGCTCTGGAACCACTGACTGATCAGGGGAAATCACATCTCATTTACATAATTATTTCTATTAATTCTGTACACCTATGCAAGTTTATGTCCCTAAATATCTGTATGCAGCTCTTCTTGCAAAATGCACTCTATATATATAAGAAAAATAAGTTTATAAACACAAGTTTATAAGACCAAATTCAAATAAATATTTAGTGTGTGACATTTCAGTAACAGCGTTGTTACCGAAACATCACACACTAATTATTTATTTGGATTTGGTTTTATTACCTTGTGTTTATAATCTATAATCCAAATTGTAACTTATCAAAAATAAGTTTAATCCAATGGTGGAGTGGTCTGGAGATTAATTTGGCAAAACCGCTGAAAGGGTGCTGCTGGCTGCAGCCTGGACTTCTCTGCTACTAAACACTTTCTCAGAGTCCAAAAACAAAAATTTCAAATACTTTCCCTGTCAGTGGTACGAATATTGGCAAATTTGCAAGTTCCATCTCTTATATTTCTCAATCAACATGTGCAAGATATCTGCACAATTTGCATCATTTACATAACTCAGTGAGTCAACTTCACCCTGAAATTTTCATATTTTTCTGCCCAGTAATTCTTGGTGTTTTAAATTCAGAGTTGCACAGTGTACGTGAAAACCTAATTAACACAATTATTCTCATACAGGAATATTTGTGTGAAAATTCCAAGGTGAAAAACAAAATTAAATAAAAGATTAAAACACAGGTAGGCATTTACAAAGATATGCATTTATAAGTCTTTATCAAGATCTTTTGTGTTATATGCGAAAATTATTTAACCAAAGAATGGGGACTTTAATGTGACTTGTATACAAATATACTTGTATTATATGTGATAAGGCACAATTTGTATTATAGATCATAAACACAAGGTAATAAAGCCAAATAAATAAATAGTGTGTGACATTTCGGTAACAGAGTTGTTACCATCTTCATAAAAAAAGTACTGTCTGATGGTAACAACGCTGTTACCGAAATGTCACACATTATTTATTTATTTTGATTTGGTCTTATTACCTTGTGTTTGTATTATATATGTATTGCATACTTGTGTATAGAGTACATATTGCATATTCCTTCAAAAATGTTTGAACTCAATCATTTCCAACAGTTTTAATATTAAGGTCCATTGGGGCTATGTGATGTGAGCTACAGATGTTTGTGTAGGCTCGGCCCCAGGACTACTCCAGGGAACTTCTGGAGCTAGATGACGGGGCCCATCTCTCTTTCCACAAGTTCTGGATGACGGACCCTTTACAGGTGTATCTCACCTGGCTCTCAGGTTCCTATCACCTCCACAGAGAACTCTAACTGCTTCTTTCCACACACAACTTCGGGATGACAGGTGTACCTTACCTGGCTCACATCACCTCCATAGAGGGCCCTAGCTGACTGCCTCCAGAACTTGGCAGGGCAGCTAGCTGGTAAGACAATTTTCTCTTGGTTCTTGCAAGGTTAAACTCTATACTGAGCAAGATACTTGTCAAAGGGAATAACAGAAATCTTCATTTCTCACAGGTTCTGTCAGCCAAGACTGGAGCGGGAGATTTAGGCAATCATTGTCTCAGAGCAAACTTGGAGTTATCCCCAGTTTAAGGCAGCTATGGGCTGACATTTTTTTACATAGGCTAAATGTGAATATTCAATCTGATTGTTCTCCAGTAAATTATTACAATATGCAGTCCAACTTCTTTAATTTAACACCCCAAGGGATCTCTCAGAATTTTTGATTAAAGTTGGTGTTGAATTATAGTTAATGAAATAAAATAGGCTAATTGGATTTGGGAAAACTGTTGAATTAAAGAGGTTCTACTGTAATATATTGGCCATATAGATGGTGCCTAATGTTAGCTACCTTACTTCAGGGATTGGCTGTTTTCTCAAAGTCTTGTAATCAGGGAGGTGAAGTCATGAAAGATGTAGAAACCAAGTTCTCACTGATCTCAAATATACTTCTACAGCAGCAGCAACATTGCCGTCATCTCCCAGGTAATGCTGCTGCTGCTGGAACATCACTCAAAGTTGATCTATTTCAATCTTGCGGCGGGTATAATCAAAATTGTGACTTATTTTACTCTTGTGCAAAGTTTATTTTTTTCCCAGTTACATTTTCAAAGCAGTATTTATCCTGATGGGCATTTAATGTAAATGGTTTTGTTTATTTGTGCCTATTATTGTTTTATGTTGTCCACATGTTGTGCGAACAAACGTCCACCCGGTGTAAGCAGCTCATCTCTTTGTGTGGGCAACTTTTTTATGGGTAATTCATCATTCAGTGTGGGCCACTCATCATTATGTGTGGGAAAGTCATCATCCTGTGTAGGGGCAACCTACCACCTTATGTGGGCAACTCATCATCTTGTGTAGGAAAATCTTCATTCAGTGTGGGCAAATCATCATCCTTTGTGGGCAACTAATCATCCTATGTGGGCAACTAATCATCCTTTGTGGGCAACTAATCATCCTTTGTGGGCAACTCATCAATCCTGTGGGGAAAATCATCATTCCGTGTGGGCAACTCATCATCCTATGTGGGCAACTCGTCATCCTGTGTAGGGGCAACCTACCACCTTATGTGGGCAACTCATCATCTTGTGTGGGAAAATCTTCATTCAGTGTGGGCAAATCATCATCCTTTGTGGGCAACTAATCATCCTATGTGGGCAACTAATCATCCTTTGTGGGCAACTAATCATCCTTTGTGGGCAACTCATCAATCCTGTGGGGAAAATCATCATTCCGTGTGGGCAACTCATCATCCTATGTGGGCAACTCGTCATCCTGTGTAGGGCAACCTACCACCTTATGTGGGCAACTCATCACTCCATTTGGGCAACTCCTCATCCTGTGTGGACAACACCACAATGTCGGAACAGTGTTCTTCTTGTCAGTATTTCAAGTTGCCATCTTTCAAAGTGTGTTTGTTGATGTGTAGAAACGGCGCGCAGTATACATTTTGTACGCACAGTTTTCTATGTACAGAACTTTCTATGTGTATACCTCTGTAGTCAGTACATTTGAAGTGCCAAATATTTTGCCAATATCTACTATATCTGCTTGTATAAAATAAATAAAGCTTTTTGATGTACCTGACCTAGCCTCATGTGTGACTTATTTTTTCCCCATCTAGCAACCAACAGGAATTTCTGATTAAAATAGATTTAGGTAATCAAATAAAGAAGAGGAAGTTTGGTATTGGAAGACAAAAATAGATTTTTTAATCACAGAATATTATCTCAAAGGATTATCGTCATCAACTCTATGACTTGTGAATAATTTTATAGTTGAACATGAAAATAACCAAACAATCTTTGATTTTCCAAGGTTCACAAGTATATTATCTTCTTATAAACACAAGGTAATAAGACCAAATCCAAATAAATAAATAGTGTGTGATGACTTGTGAATAATTTTATAGTTGAACATGAAAATAACCAAACAATCTTTGATTTTCCAAGGTTCACAAGTATATTATCTTCTTATTACCTTGTTTTTATAATCTATAATCCAAATTGTGCCTTATCATTATATTATCTTCTCTCTTGACTGGATACTTGTTTGTATTTTTATATAAATCTTGTTTCTGAAGAATTTGGATTCATACCTTTGTTATTGCTAAAACTCTATAACATTTATTTTTCAAATGCTCAGATGTGGTTCTATCAGATGGGATACAAAAACCAATGATATAAAAGTATGATAAAATAGGCTTGCCCTGGTCACTCAATTGAACATTCTAGATGGCAAAGAACAATCTATTGGAATAGAAATCAATAACACATTGATTTAGGCTTATTCCAGTATATTGGCCAACTCATTTCCTTGATAAATCACGAAAAGCCAACCACATATGAATTTTTGGCTATTGGCCCTTTTCATTATGGTGAAGGTTGTATTTTAATGACAAAAAAGGTCTTAGAGGCTTCTAGACAAATCAATAAGTGGATATATAAGGTCAAGTTTGCATGAGTTTGCCAAAATGTGTAAAGAGAAAGAGAGAGAGATTGAAACTACTTGATTACAATATTCATATGAGAGGTGTGTTATATTGTTGTGTAACCACGGCGCGACCTTGAACGCTGGACACGTGGGCGCGACTAACACACGCCCGCTATCTTAACTAGCAAGGCTCACGATTTTTAAATTTTTTTGAATTTTAATTAAATTTTTTTTTTATTATTTTAATTAATTTTAAACTCTCTCTGTGAGTCATCGAACAACAGAGTTCGGCGAGAAATTGCACTTTGACCACGGACCAACTTTCTGCTTGCTCTCTTTACTTTTTTTTTTTTTTTGCTCTGACTTAAGCTCCATTTTCTTTTTCTTTGGATGAACGGAAAATGAAGACGACCCGCACCGACCGACCCGAGTGCCAAGAAGCTACAGACAAGATGCATCCCCGGACCTGCCCCAACCCTGGCACCAATAAAAAGTTACATCCCTTAGTACGGCCCTGTGACTTCCAGGCTCCCACGCAACAATATATAAGGTGTGTGATATATGATCATATATATGATAAATAAATGAATAAGAGAGAGAAATACTCATATAAAAGTGACTTCAATGTGTCAAATAGTGTTGCATGACCTTTACCTTAGTCCATATCACACAGTTTGAAGTTATAGAATACTCACCCTGTTAAAGGAGAGCCTACAAATCAAGCAGAGTGCCCTCCCAGAAATGCAGTTGCGGATGTATCATTAAAAGAACTTCTATATAAGGTGTGTGATATATGATCATATATATGATAAATAAATGAATAAGAGAGAGAAATACTCATATAAAAGTGACTTCAATGTGTCAAATAGTGTTGCATGACCTTTACCTTAGTCCATATCACACAGTTTGAAGTTATAGAATACTCACCCTGTTAAAGGAGAGCCTACAAATCAAGCAGAGTGCCCTCCCAGAAATGCAGTTGCGGATGTATCATTAAAAGAACTTCTAAGAAGATACAGATGCAACATTTGTAATTTTGTATTTCATCAAGATGTCAATGATGAGTTGGAAAGCGATATTAAAACCAAAGATTATATATTTTTTAGTCCATACCTCTACAATTTAAACTTTGTTTACGATATTTTACTCAGTTTTTAGCCTAAATATCGATTTTATATATTTTATTTCCGCCGCTGCTGTGTCAAGGATGGCCAAATAAGCATACAGGCTCTGTAAGGATGTGTTTGACTCTTCTTTATTTATCTTTGTGTATCTATAGAGAACAAAGTGAGTAACATACATCATCCAACAGCCGCCGTCAACAACTGGGAGTATGACCACTCCTGGCCGCCAGCTGGGCTTCTCGTTGACTGGTCCATCGTTTTTTATCTGAAGAATGAGATTTTTTTCTGAAAGTTCGACGTATTTAAATAAATAAAAATATTGGGAGATGTCAGATTTGATTTTTTTTTATTCTTTGGTTAATTTCACCGAGAGTAAACTTGTAGCCAGTCTACTAGCGATTCTTGTGATGGTCAGCATTGGCATATTGTTCGACAGTCCAGGTACGTTTATACATGTCACCATACTAGCCACCTCTTGCCTTCAAGTGGCGGCATGAGGATGATCTCCAGTTCGTCCTCTATAGAAGTGTTGATGACGTCTTGTGTCTCCTATCTTTGTTGGACTACTGACCAAAGTCATAAACTATATTCAAGTATGCAAAATGGGTTCGAAAAGCGAGAATGAAAATCATAAATATTCTTACTGAAAAGTGTGAAGCTCCAATTCTCTATACCAACTATTATAATTTAAAAATGGCACATTTGGATCGAAAAATGAACTGCGTTGTTATTGCATGATATTTCGACGATCAGAACATTCGTCGAAATATCATGCCATAACAACGCAGTTTATTATTTCGATCCAAATGTGCCATTTTTATTTGAATGTTGAATCTTATGGATTGCGATATTTTAAAAAGATATCAACTATTTATTCCTTCAGCGAACATCAATAGTCATAAATATTTCTTACAACAATCGAACCTTTTTTGCTGCTAAGGCAGGGAACAAAAAAGAAACAAAACAAGGTCGGTTGAAATGAACAAAGTTTTTCGAGAGTCTCTAAAGACGATATCTGCTATTCGTGCCACTCTCTAAGAATTCAGCAGACAAACTGCAAGAATTGGTGACTGACATCTATTCAAGGTCTCTGCAGAAACTATCTGCTGATTGAACAGGAAGGCGAGCTACTGAGGATCTACTACAAATGTGAACCCAGGCATTATTTTTTCATCAGTCGTTCGCTGCTGATCCTGCAAAAAGTTATCTACTGAAGCTCACAAAACTGTCACAATATATCCCTGCTCCATCAGGAAGGTCCAACACCTTCTCCTGCATCCTTATTCCACTTTCCAACAGAAGAGAATCCCTATTAATTTCCCCAAGTAAATCCCTATAACGAACAACTAGGATCACCTATAATTGAAAACAAGGCTTGATTTTTATAAGCTAACGAACAACCAAATAACAATAAGAGCTTCAAGGCAAATTGACACTCTACCATCAATTGACTGTCAAATGTCTAAGATGGTTTCATTACCTTGTGACTGTGAAGTCGACCATATGGAACAACATCATTCTGCATAGCAATTAAAGTACAGTACTATACTGGCTGTTTTGGAGAGGTTCATATTTCTACCCTTTCAATTATAGGAAGAAGCAGCATACCAGCATAACGATCTTATTCTTTCTCGAATTGACTCTGAAATGTCTCTTCAGGTCAATCGGACGAAGATCTGTCTCGACCAGATATGCGGATATATATGCTACAACACCAGTTTAACAAATTCGGGAAAACTAATTTTACATATACCTCTACGTCCTTCATCAGCACAGGGAAGGCTACGGTTTCGTGGGATCCTACGGGTGGTGTCATGAAATCGGTAAATTCTTCGAGGTTTGATCATCATCACCTTCTGAATATCCGCATTCTAAGTAAAAATTATCGAGAAAAATCATTAATTTAACACATTTTAAAAAGAAATGAATTTTTTGCATATCAAGATAAAGTAGAACATTTCTTTAAAGAACACCTAGTTGCAGAGCCAAAGTATCCTTAAGGGAAGAGGTGTTCTCTAACAAGAAATTAGCTAATTAGTAAAATTGGTGATTTTAGCAGTGGAATGTCCTTTATCGAGAGTGTCCTCTCAAGAAGGTTTCTACTGTATTCAGTAATTGCTCAATATATGCCCGGACTCTGGGCAACAATAGAAGTGAGCAGGAAGTCTGTCGTCCTCGCTGCGTCGCGTGCTGGTGAGAGGCCACGGGCCGTCGCATCGCACATCCGCTCTGCTATATGTCCCTGGGTTCCCCCTCTGAAAGTTCTAGCCGGATGGAAAGAGTGACAGCTCTTCAATTGTCCCTCGTCTTTATAGTCTGGGTCAAGATAATCTAATAAGACCTTATCATTTGGTTTATTAATGCTAAACGTATGACAATTCTCCAATTTTTACAGTTGATATGAATCTAATTTGGACTCCAGCCGAGCTCTTAATACAAGTTCTTCTTGAATCTTAAGTTTCTTCTATTACGGGATCAACCTGATAAAAGATAGGGCCTGATAACTTGTAAGTATTAAATAAAACTTCCCTTGTCTTTGCAGATGTCAACAGAAATTGACAAGGCCAAATACAAATAGTCAAGCTGCGTGTGGTATTGTTACTGACATCCGATCAGAACCGGCCATCCTAAAGACTAGAAGCTGATCCAATGTGATGGTGCTACGACAGAAGTTTGGCCTTGTGCTCGCTGTGTCGTAGCGGGGACATTAACCGAGTAGTTGCCGGGGAAGAAGTTGTTGACCAGCTGTGGAGGAAGCGTCCGTGAGTCAGCCGAGCCCCGCCCGCCGCACAATGGTCGATGTTCAACGGCCCGGGTGACTACGCCACATTCCTGGACATGACCTGGTGCATCCCTCACCTCCCATATAAGGACCGGGTGAATAACTTGGGGAGTATCCACAATGCTGGGCTCAATATAGCGACTTTGGTGGTGTTAAAAAGATTTTCAATTTATTGCATAAATATTTTAATATGAAAGGATTATTGAGAGATTTTGGAGCGTCCATGAGCGTATAAGTCTATTTTAAATACATAATTTCTCCTTCTTCTCTGTGTGGACCGATTTGAATTATCGGTTGGTAACAAGCTCTGTTGTGAATAGATGGAGACTCATTGGATGAGGGTCAACAGTGAAAAGATCAAATGCAGTTACTATTCGCGGGTGACGAGGCAGAAATACAAGATACGGTTGGTTGATGGCGGGTGACGAAGGAGAAAGACAAGATACGGTTGATTGGTGGTGGGTGACGAAGGAGAAAGACAAGATACGGTTGGTTGGTGGCGGGTGACGAAGGAGAAAGACAAGATACGGTTGGTTGATCGAGGGTGAAAGACAAGATACGGTTGATTGGTGGTGGGTGACGAAGGAGAAAGACAAGATACGGTTGATTAGTCGCGGGTGACGAAGGAGAAAGACAAGATACGGTTGATTAGTGGTGGGTGACGAAGGAGAAAGACAAGATACGGTTGATTAGTGGTGGGTGACGAAGGAGAAAGACAAGATACGGTTGGTTGGTGGCGGGTGACGAAGGAGAAAGACAAGATACGGTTGATTAGTGGTGGGTGACGAAGGAGAAAGACAAGATAGGTTGATTGGTGGTGGGTGACGAAGGAGAAAGACAAGATACGGTTGGTTGGTGGCGGGTGACGAAGGAGAAAGACAAGATACGGTTGGTTGGTGGCGGGTGACGAAGGAGAAAGACAAGATACGGTTGGTTGGTGGCGGGTGACGAAGGAGAAAGACAAGATACGGTTGGTTGATGGCGGGTGACGAAGGAGAAAGACAAGATACGGTTGATTAGTCGCGGGTGACGAAGGAGAAAGACAAGATACGGTTGATTGGTGGTGGGTGACGAAGGAGAAAGACAAGATACGGTTGATTAGTGGCGGGTGACGAAGGAGAAAGACAAGATATGGTTGGTTGGTGGTGGGTGACGAAGGAGAAAGACAAGATACGGTTGATTGGTGGTGGGTGACGAAGGAGAAAGACAAGATACGGTTGATTAGTGGCGGGTGACGAAGGAGAAAGACAAGATACGGTTGATTAGTGGCGGGTGACGAAGGAGAAAGACAAGATACGGTTGATTAGTGGCGGGTGACGAAGGAGAAAGACAAGATACGGTTGGTTGGTGGCGGGTGACGAAGGAGAAAGACAAGATAAGGTTGATTGGTGGCGGGTGACGAAGGAGAAAGACAAGATATGGTTGGTTGGTGGTGGGTGATAAAGGAGAAAGACAAGATATGGTTGATTGGTGGCGGGTGACGAAGGAGAAAGACAAGATACGGTTGGTTGGTCGAGGGTGAAAGACAAGATACGGTTGGTTGGTGGCGGGTGACGAAGGAGAAAGACAAGATACGGTTGGTTGGTGGCGGGTGACGAAGGAGAAAGACAAGATACGGTTGGTTGGTGGCGGGTGACGAAGGACAAAGACAAGATACGGTTGGTTGGTCGAGGGTGAAAGACAAGATATGGTTGGTTGGTGGCGGGTGACGAAGGAGAAAGACAAGATAAGGTTGATTGGTGGCGGGTGACGAAGGAGAAAGACAAGATATGGTTGGTTGGTGGTGGGTGATAAAGGAGAAAGACAAGATATGGTTGATTGGTGGCGGGTGACGAAGGAGAAAGACAAGATATGGTTGGTTGGTGGTGGGTGATAAAGGAGAAAGACAAGATATGGTTGATTGGTGGCGGGTGACGAAGGAGAAAGACAAGATACGGTTGGTTGGTCGAGGGTGAAAGACAAGATACGGTTGGTTGGTGGCGGGTGACGAAGGAGAAAGACAAGATACGGTTGGTTGGTGGCGGGTGACGAAGGAGAAAGACAAGATACGGTTGGTTGGTCGAGGGTGAAAGACAAGATATGGTTGGTTGGTGGCGGGTGACGAAGGAGAAAGACAAGATAAGGTTGATTGGTGGCGGGTGACGAAGGATAAAGACAAGATACGGTTGGTTGGTCGAGGGTGAAAGACAAGATATGGTTGGTTGGTGGCGGGTGACGAAGGACAAAGACAAGATACGGTTGGTTGGTCGAGGGTGAAAGACAAGATATGGTTGGTTGGTGGCGGGTGACGAAGGAGAAAGACAAGATACGGTTGGTTGGTCGAGGGTGAAAGACAAGATATGGTTGGTTGGTGGCGGGTGACGAAGGAGAAAGACAAGATACGGTTGGTTGGTGGCGGGTGACGAAGGAGAAAGACAAGATACGGTTGGTTGGTCGAGGGTGAAAGACAAGATATGGTTGGTTGGTGGCGGGTGACGAAGGAGAAAGACAAGATACGGTTGGTTGGTGGCGGGTGACGAAGGAGAAAGACAAAATAGGTTGGTTGGTGGTGGGTGACGAAGGAGAAAGACAAGATACGGTTGGTTGGTCGAGGGTGAAAGACAAGATATGGTTGGTTGGTGGCGGGTGACGAAGGAGAAAGACAAGATATGGTTGGTTGGTGGCGGGTGACGAAGGATAAAGACAAGATACGGTTGGTTGGTCGAGGGTGAAAGACAAGATATGGTTGATTGGTGGTGGGTGACGAAGGAGAAAGACAAGATATGGTTGGTTGGTGGCGGGTGACGAAGGATAAAGACAAGATACGGTTGGTCGCAACTGAAGAGGGATAAAAATAAATTAAAAAGAATTGTCGATGACTAAAATATAATTTCCAGAAATATTTAAAAAAAAGTATTTTTAACCATTGTGACTTCTGTATGAAACTAGCAGAATTCAATAAACTAAACATGATGTATAAATATATAGTGAAAATATGAAATTATCAATTTTTCTACGCTATTTTCACATTTGTCACAGATAGATGGCGCTGAGTGTTATGATCGAATAAACTATATTGATTGCAACAGAATATTCTTAATTTTAACCATAACTTATTAATTATAATATTTTGTTACTCCGAGAGAGATTTCTCTCGTTGCTTGTCTGTTCTTTTGTGTAAACAAGGTGTGAAGTAGTTTTAATAAAATATATTGCCTAACATCTCCTAACATTTTCTGCCCTCATTTTTCTATAAGCGACGTTTTAGTAAGATTCTGGGTAGGCTATAAAAGGCAAACTGAGAAATGATCTGAGCAGACCTTGAGGCCACAGGTACTATGGGCTTGCTGCGACTGACTCCGCAACCATGCCGAGGACTTCCCTTCAACAAGACAACGGTCCCTATCGACGCTACGAAGACAAAGCTATCCACTGGAAAGACAGAAACAAAGCTACTTGGGATCAACTATCAAGACGCCAGGGGAATATTTAAAAGAAACGCGTCAAATCTATAGCGGAAGTAACAAGATTTGCATGTTAAGGCTCGCAGTTACCATATAACAGAATATCTATATATATATAAATGAATGTATGTGTGTGGTATGTTTGTCCTTTATGCCTGACCAAACCACTCATTGGAACGCCATGAAACTTTGGGAAGTTATTTAGTATAGTACTGGGAAGGTTTCTAGCAAATAAAATTTTTGAAATAACTTTTCGCTTTAAAATAATCAAGATAAATATTCTAATTTATCTGTTATAATTCAACAATCTGCTCTAAATATTATCATGATGATACGATGATTTTGTAATGTAGAAAATTAGGAAAGACAAAATTCAGGATGATACGGCAATTTATTTGAGACAAGAATAATGATACAATTCCAAGGCAAAATACTATTCCTTTAACTTCCAATTACCGAGGGAACCAATTAATAATGATTTTATTCAACTTATCGAGTATTTTTCAAGGGACCGGGAAAAAATGTTCACTTTATCGAGAGATTCGTTAGACAAACCTTTACTCGGGTAAAACACGGGCGAAGCCGGGTACGTCCATACAAGAATAATGATACAATTCCAAGGCAAGATACTATTCCTTTAACTTCCAATTACCGAGGGAACCAATTAATATTGATTTTATTCAACTTATCGAGTATTTTTCAAGGGACCGGGAAAAAAATGTTCACTTTATCGAGAGATTCGTTAGACAAACCTTTACTCGGGTAAAACCCGGGCGAAGCCGGGTACGTCCGCTAGTTTAGTTATAAAAATAAAATGGCCTCTCCCGTCAAAATAGACGCCAAAACTATAAGCGTCATCTATCAATCGTCTTGGTAACCGAGAAGTGTCCACCTGATGCCCATGGTTTTGGATGGTCCCGGTTTACCAAAGCTGGTGTTGTGGCTTTGTCACCAACCTGAGTCCGCTAGTTTGCAGAGACGGTCAATGACAACGCCTAGTATCTATTTTGACGGGAGAGGCGAACTTTATTTTTACAGATCATTATCTTTCCGGCAAAATTTCCAAGAATATTTATTATTTTAACAAACAGATTATTAATTTTACCATTTCATTGCTTAGAATATTTCTCTCGTTGCACGCTTCTGTTCTTTTATGTGAACTATAAGTTTTGACGGAACTATATAATTGATTTGGCATCCCGACGATTGTCTTTCCTCATTTTTCTGCACGACAATAGAATTACCTTTATTTGAAGAACAATTCAGAACAAATATATTTTTAAAAGAACTTAATTTCATTTTTATTTTGTAGATGCACATATACTGCATGACAACAGTTTGAAATTCCATTCACAAACAAGCCCTTAGCACCATTAGATTACCTTCACGTCCGTTCATGACATCGCTTAGGCAAGCTAAAAAGGGGGGGAGGGGGGAAGGGGGGGGGGGGGGGGAACAAAAAAAAACTTAAAAAAAAAAAAAATTAAAAAGACTCCCTCTTGCACGTAAGTCTTGAAACCAAGCCGCGTCCTGAAGTCCAATCATCTGACATGGGAGGCTAATCCAGTTACCGATTTCGCTACAGAAGGTCGAGCATTTAAAAAGAAAGATATTGTTCATTGTTTCTGGTGAGAGAGAGAGAAAAATTCATGCGCGAGAGGTCGCTTCTTTACCTTATTCTTAGCTTTATTAATTTATCTTCTTTTTTTTTCCCCTTCACTCAAACACACAAGGCAAATTTTAATAAACCTCGAAAACAACACGTGTGCAGGCATGTGTTAAGACTTTTTAAAGCAAAAAAAAAAAATCATATTTTCAAATTATATATAAAAAAAGGATAAAATTGATAATCTCATAATTAAATGAATAATAAATTTATTCAAAAGCCTTAGTCTTCTGATTCCAAAAAGAGGGAAAGATAGGAAAATATTTTTTGAAACGATTTAAAAATGAAGGCGAAAGAGAAATGTTTGACCCTTAATCAAGGAACAGAATATGTATCATTCCTGAAAGCTCAACAGACATCAAACTACTGCTAGCAGTGTTGTTAGATGATATCTCCACTTTTAAAATGAGAGAAAAAAAAGTCACAAGAAGTTCACATCACGCTGCAGAACCTTAATCAGTCGGCTTATACTATTTTAAATATATATATTATTTTTATACAAACTTTATGATGAAAAATTAATGGAAAATGTTGAACTTTCATTTACCAACAACAACAACAACAAAAATCTATATTAAGATTTTTTGATCTTATACAGATTCTCCAAGCAAATACGTAGGGTACATGTAGGAATAACAGTAATAGTACCAGTAATCAGCAATGTTTTTTACAGTGTAACAAATATGGGAGGAAAATAAAAAGGAAGGGCTTAGCATAAACATATATACAAACATTCGAGAACAAGTAGTTGTTTTTATTAATGAGCAATAATTAGTAGAATTGACAGAAATATGCATAATTATCAGGCATCTTTATAGTTTTATAAATGGATAGGTCAAGGGTAGAGGGTTGTCTAAAGTCATAATATAAAGTCTTTGGAGGTAAATTAATCTGTTCATTCACCCAGTTGTTCAGTAGAAGCCACCCGATTCATTATAAGTTACTTCAGTTTCATTTACCTTTACCCGAAATAAAGTTCTTGACGAAAGGATCATTTCTCCAGACAGGAGAAGACCAAGTAGCTGCATACCGTGGATGGAAATGTCGTCTAAGTTTGGTGACAGTTGTCGTGCTGACAAATCGACAGCGGTTGCCATGGAGTCTATCGTACCAGCAGGTAGGTCGTTCTTCCACTTCAGCTGGGGATATAACCTTGTTGCAAAATTATAAACTATTATGGCATTATTTTAAAATTTTTCCATTTAGTCTTTTGTCTGATGATGATAACAACGTTGTTACCGAAACGCCAGACACAATCAATTTATTTGTATTTGGTATTATTATCTTGTAGTTCTAATTTATAATACAAATTGTGTGCCTTATCAAATAAACAATTCCTTACTGCCATTATTGAAGTAACCAAGAAGTAGACAAAAAGTGATCAGGAAATAAATAAAAATACCCAAGTGCTATAGACAAGTAGGCAAGAAATATAAAGTATGTATTCAAGAAGTAGACAATAAGTAAACAAGTGCTAGACAAGTAGAAAAGAAGTATTCAAAAGTAACCGAAAAGTAGATAAGAATTCATTCAAGGTGAGGTAGAACAAGAGTATGTACCATATATGTAAATATAGAGAAATTTTACAATAAAACTTATCTCGAACTCTATAGGCTCATCAAATTTGATTATATTTCACCTATTACTCTGTCACAGTTATCGCTATTTGTGAGATTTTCCTTAATTTTTGAAAATCCAGGTTAGTTGGAGGCAATTTGCCTGTCAATTTAGCGAGTACATACCTAGAAATGAGTACATATATAGAAGTTAACCACACATTGTGCGTCTTTTTTTTATCAAGATTAGGTTTCTAGATTATATCGGAATGTTATTTATTTCCTATGATACGCTTACTATCTATTTTAAAGAAAATCCTCTAAACACAATGTTATTTCTCAAAGAGGAGCAATCTTTCCTAGCGCGTTGTTCTGGTATCTTTTCTTACAAACATGGCTTCATTTCACACTGAGAGTTTGCTCAGTCTCTCGATGTGATTTCATTTCTTCTACCTTACAAGGCTTATGTGTCTTTGGAATCGTTAAATAATTTTACTCAAACATAACACCTTACCAAGCCATCTATATAGGAAATGAAACTATTCATCCTGATTTTTATTTGTTTTACAAATAAAACTGCTTCCTACTGTCTTTACTGTGATATAAAAAAGTGGGAGGGCCTTTCTCATCATTTTGTATATATTTCTACTGACCTCAAATTTTTATGTCTCTAGTTTGTTTAAATACCTTAACCAAGATTATTCTTACAATACCGCGCGGGTATATAAGTAGAACATTTCAATACAATACCGGGTATATAAGCAGAACATTTCAATACAATACCGTTGGGAGGGTTCACCACTGATGAGCCAGACCCTCCCATTATTTTTTTCCATCTCAGTACGTATGGTATAAAATTGTTTAATTTTTAAAAGAAAGGGAAAAATTATGTTAATTTTTTCATTTCTTAAATGCTTTTATTAAGAATTTCTTTTATATGATTGTTATATTAAGCATTAAAATGTCAAAATACAAGAGAAACTGCCTGAAGTTTAAATAGAAAAAAGAAGGGTTCCACCACTGATGAGCCAGGCATAACATTGCGACGTGTGTGTGGAGGATGGAAGAAGAAGAGGAGCCGGAGTTCTGCGACGCGCGGCGCGGCAGCCGGCTGGACGTCGTGCCGGACTTTGAGGACTGCTGCCAAAAGGTGGAGGTGGTTGGCCGCGCCCCGGACCGCCTGGCCGCCCAGCCGCTGGCTGAGGACGAGACGGCCACCTACCGCCTCGAGCCCACCTGCCGCTTCCACCTCAACCGTATCCAGCCCATCCTTAAGCGCGTGCTGGTGAAGACGCTGGAGGGACAGGCGTATGACCCGGACGAATGCAAGGCCATGGCGGTCAAGATCGTCACGACCGTGAAGGCCATAATGAAGAACGTCCTGGACAGGTAGATGACGTCCTAGGGCAGATCTCTCGACCCCAGAGAGCACCTTCCTCTATCTATATTGCCAGAATATAGCCAACATAGAATTTGGAGATAAAAACAAATATTCGGTTTAGTTAACTTCTCAAGGGAGACTCCTCAATATATCTCTATGTTGGATGTCTATTTTTTCTCTGGGTGTGTGGATTCTATGGGTACCCTGAAACAGCAGAACTCTATTAAACCACTAAACTCTCCGACTACTATGGCAGGGAATGTAAAGAGTGTAGTTGTCTCAGTATTTTGAAACTGTAATTTTTTAAACGAGAAGAGAGAAATGTGGCGACGAAACTTTCTACTGCTGATGGCAGATAGTCTATTACCTTGGCTCTCTCGCAGAGTGTATGCCATTTGATTTTCTTAAAATTTACTTTTGTACACTTTTCCCATTTACTGTTAAAATAATCGAATCTTCAAATAGAAGGAAACCTTTTGGTTTAACATTTTAAAATGTGCAGTGTTGGATATATTAGAAATATATAAGGTGTTGAATATCATGTTGTATATATTAATAGAATAAAAATCACAAGATGAGAAGAAGAGTTTATTTCATTTACATACGGTTATACAAGCTATACGGACAAGACACTCTTCAATGGGTACAATAGGCATTGTACCCGTAGAAGGGCAATTGCCCAATTGCTTTTACAACCGTATGTAAATGAAAGAAACTCTTCTCTCCTCGTTTTTGTGATTTTTATTCTATTAAAGAATACGCGGACACACACACGCATTACCGTCGTATTAAAGATAAAATTTTGTATCTTCAAGTTAAGAATTTGGAGCAAGGGAGAAAGTAACGGCGCTGTGTATTTTAAAATTTCAATGGGTTATGACGTCAATTTTCACGGAGAACACATTCACCGAGGCTGTCGAAACTGTCAATTGTTTGAGACAGGAAGAAATGAAAGATTCAAGATATGAGCAATGAAATAAAGTGAAGAGCTAAAACTTGGAAAGAAGTTGTAGACTTCGTGGCATTGCGGAGGTGTGGCGATCTGAGTTGAGTTGGTCAACACGACGCCGAGTCTCCATGCTGAAATATTCCTGTCGATCACTTACTTGGGTTGTGATCTTGTATTGTAAGTAAACCACATGTCTGCATATATATTTCCAGGATATGATAATCATGATGGGCGTAGAGAGTAGTCACTGCTTGCACTATAAGCACATCCCATGCCACACATGTAGTAACAGGCCAAGGTGGGTAGAAATTTGTAGTTGTTTGTACTGTAAGTGCACCACATGTCTACACATGTAGTATCAGGCCATGTTGATCATGGTGGGTAAAAGTTTGCTAATGTAAATACACCACATATTTCGAATAATTAGAAGAGGATTTTGTAGTTTTAGGTTTATATATCTTATGAGCCTCTATTCAAATATAATTAAAATTTTGAATATTATATATAACGTGTGTTTTTATACTTACCCATTCTTTGAATATAGAACCAAATCGGACTTTGGACTGAGTTTTCAAATCACAATTTGAATTAGTTTTAATTAATTGGGGGGGAATTAATTTCGGGATTTATTAATTGAAAGAAACTTGTAGCTCAAAAATTTTCCAGGTTTTCTGTTTTGTAGGTTGGAGAGATAAATGGCCACGCGAGGACTCAAACACTAATGTATACAGAACCTGACATTATAGAAGGGTGCCCTGAAAGAAATTCCATATGAAGAGTCAAGAGGAGTAAAAGGCTCGGAAATTGAGCCAACGAGGTAGACTCCACAGAAGTCTCCCGCGACATAATCCTAGAGCGTGTTATGACCTCAGTAGATATTCCTCTACAGCTTGAATTATTGTGTCACTGACGTCAATAAATCATATCCTCACCCCCATCTAGGCCCATACGGTGGCTCTTGGGCCACAGGCTCAAGGCCGGTGTAAATTTATCCGCGGCCTTTGACACGCTACTAATGAGGCTTGACTTAATGTTTGCGGCCATAAAACGTTGTTTAGATCCCCCCGTAGTTTCCATCCCACATATGTTGACGTTGTTTAGATCCGTCCGTGGTTCCCATCCCACATATGTTGACGTTGTTTAGATCCGTCCGTGGTTCCCATCCCACATATGTTGACGTTGTTTAGATCCGTCCGTGGTTCCCATCCCACATATGTTGACGTTGTTTAGATCCCCCCGTGGTTCCCATCCCACATATGTTGACGTTGTTTAGATTCGTCCGTGGTTCCCATCCCACATATGTTGACTAGGGACGACCTTGTGGTCTACCTGAGAAGAAACCCCGGCGTGTCCTTCGCCGGGACGGATGCCCTTGGTCTTGGGCGGGAGGAGGTCCTGGACCTCCTCTCCTCGAGGACCAAGGCGCAAAGGCAAGGACCCCTCCTGTCACCTCCGCAAAGCGACGCTCTCGCCGGCCTAATCGGCCAAATCCTGGACCTATATACCAGGTCTATTAGTATGAAACGCGAAAATGGGCGCCAGAGGCCGCTGTGCAACTTTATTTGAGCCGACGGTGGCGCTGTTGTAGGCGTTTTGTTCTTTGATTCATGTGGCATCAGCATGAGTGCAGTTTTAGAAAAATTCAAATCGTGAAAAATTTCTGGAGCCCGTGGAAAATGGCGATTTCCGAGCCAAAAAGTGCCCATTTGCGGGAAGTTTTGTTGTTCGCCTTCAACTGGAAGAAAAGTGCCACTGAAGCCCACCGAATGCTCGAGGAAGTTTACGGCGACCACGCTCTGAGCAAATCGTAGTGTTACAGGTGGTTTAAAAAATTCCAAAGTGGCGATTTTGAACTTGATAATGAACCACATGGAAAACCGCCCCAAAAGTTCGAGGACGCTGAACTGCAAGCTTTGTTGGATGAGGACAGTACCCAAATGCAGGAGAAACTCGCAAAACAGCTCCAGGTGTCTCAAGGTGCTGTTTCTCTACGTTTAAATAGCCTCGGAATGACCCAAAAGCTTTCCAGATGGGTCCCCCACGAGTTGAGCGAAAGGCAGCAATAACGGCGTCTGGTAACCTGCGAAGGGCTGCTCGCCAGGCATGAAAATAAGTCATTTTTGCACCGAATCGTAACTTCTGATGAGAAATGGATCCACTTCAGCAATCCTACGCGCCAAAAGTCGTGGGGCCTGCCCGGCCAATTTCCAAAACAGACGCCTAGGCCCAATCGCTTCGGAAAAAAAGGCAATGATTTGCATATGGTGGGACCAAACCGGCGTAGTTTATTTAGAGCTCCTGAAACCTGGCAAAATGGTCAATACTAGTCGCTACGAACAACAAATGTACAGTTTGAGAGAGGCGTTGAATGAAAAAAGACCGGAATGAAGTGAAAAGCACAACAACCTGATACTGCAGCATGACAACGCTCCAGCCCACAACGCTACGGTGGTCAAAAACACCATAAAAGACTTGGGCTGGGAACTCTTACCCCACCCGCCGTACTCACCAGACTTAGCGCCGTCTAACTACCACCTTTTCACATCTTTAGGACACGCCCTAAAAAAACAGGAATTTTCGAACTCAGACATACTCCGAAAATGACTTGTTGACTGGTTCGACTCAAAAGGAATATAAATTTTCAGACAAGGAATTCGAAAATTGCCTGAAAAGTGGTCCGAGTGTATAGCTAATCAGGGCAGTTACTTTGAATAAAAAATATTTTGTTGTATGGAATTGGTGAACTTTTGAATTCACTGAAAATTTTCGCGTTTCATACTAATAGACCTGGTATATAAGGTCCTCGGACAGGTTAGGGCTGAGCTAACGACAACACCAGCCGCAGCACCTACACCCCCACTGCCTGCGCCTCGGCCTGCTGGGCCAACACCACCCGCTCCCCATGGGGATACGACGACACCGGCCATGGCGACATCTCCGCCTCCACTGTCTGCCCAAATGGAAAGAGTTCTGATGGACAAGCGCTGGGAGGTGGCAGGAGATTTTATACATGAATTGAGTCGTGAACTCGACTTGGAGCACACGTTCCAATCGCGGGTCGACGTGGATTACATCGTGAAAGCAATCCTATACCCCGGGGATAGAGAGCCCCTCCTCAAGCGCCTACCCACTCGGGATAGGTACATCCTCGGTGGATTCATGAGCACCGCCATCAAGCGCGCTCGGGAATTCGATCCCTTTGTACGTGAGAGTATGTCCGCACTCAGGAAGTTATTACCTGATTGAGTCCAGACGACCCTCGGTGAGGACACCGCCTGATTTGAACTGTAAATTGTAATTTCTTAATTCCTCCTACTTAACTCTTAGGAGTTTACCGATTGACTAACTTGTCAATAAAACATTTTTAATTGTAAAAAAAAAAAAAAATTGTCACATATGTTGACGTTGTTTAGATCCGTCTGTGGTTCCCATCCCACATATGTTGACGTTGTTTAGATCCGTCCGAGGTTCCCATCCCACATTTGTTGACGTTGTTCAGATCCGTCCGTGGTTCCCATCCCACATATGTTGACTTTGTTTAGATCCACCCGTGGTTTCCATCCCACATATGTTGACGTTGTTTAGATCCGTCCGTGGTTCCCATTCCACATATGTTGACGTTGTTTAGATCCGTCCGTGGTTCCCATCCCACATATGTTGACGTTGTTTAGATCCGTCCGTGGTTCCCATCCCACATATGTTGACGTTGTTTAGATCCGTCCGTGGTTCCCATCCCACATTTGTTGACGTTGTTCAGATCCGTCCGTGGTTCCCATCCCACATATGTTGACTTTGTTTAGATCCACCCGTGGTTCCCATCCCACATATGTTGACGTTGTTTAGATCCGTCCGTGGTTCCCATTCCACATATGTTGACGTTGTTTAGATCCGTCCGTGGTTCCCATCCCACATATGTTGACGTTGTTTAGATCCGTTCGTGGTTCCCATCCCACATTTGTTGACGTTGTTCAGATCCGTCCGTGGTTCCCATCCCACATATGTTGACTTTGTTTAGATCTACCCGTGGTTCCCATCCCACATATGTTGACGTTGTTTAGATCCGTCCGTGGTTCCCATTCCACATATGTTGACGTTGTTTAGATCCGTCCGTGGTTCCCATCCCACATATGTTGACGTTGTTTAGATCCGTCCGTGGGTCCCATCCCACATATGTTGACGTTGTTTAGATCCGTCCGTGGTTCCCATCCCACATTTGTTGACGTTGTTCAGATCCGTCCGTGGTTCCCATCCCACATATGTTGACTTTGTTTAGATCTACCCGTGGTTCCCATCCCACATATGTTGACGTTGTTTAGATCCGTCCGTGGTTCCCATTCCACATATGTTGACGTTGTTTAGATCCGTCCGTGGTTCCCATCCCACATATGTTGACGTTGTTTAGATCCGTCCGTGGTTCCCATCCCACATATGTTGACGTTGTTTAGATCCGTCCGTGGTTCCCATCCCACATATGTTGACGTTGTTTAGATCCGTCCGTGGTTCCCATCCCACATATGTTGACGTTGTTTAGATCCGTCCGTGGTTCCCATCCCACATATGTTGACGTTGTTTAGATCCGTCCGTGGTTCCCATCCCACATATGTTGACGTTGTTTAGATCCGTCCGTGGTTCCCATCCCACAAAAAGTTTACTCTGTCTTTGATAGTTACAAGTTGAGGTTGCCTGTGACATGCCTGTGTTTGTATGTGGCAGGTACAAGCTAGTGGTTGTAGCGGATGTCGGGGAGCGGCGAGAACAGGGCGTCATGGTCGCCACTCGCTGGCTCTGGGACGTCAAGCGGGACAACTTCGCCTTCGCCGCCCACGAGACCACCAAGATCTGGGGCCTGGTGCATCTATACGCCGCTTACTATGACTGAATACTTTTAGTTTTGTTACCTCAAGTCGTCCGCCTCAGCTGACCAACCTTAGTTCACCTCAAGTCGTCCGCCACCGCTTAACAACCTTAGTTCACACCTCAAATTTCCACTACAACTGACAAACTTCATGTGTTTCAAGCTGCCGACAACAGTCGACCAACCTTGGCTGAAACTAAGAAATAAAAATGATAATAATGGTAAAGGCTTGAAGTGTGCTTTTTTATAGTAATATAACATATATGAATATAATATTGGACTGAAGTAGAATGTGGAAACATCAACGTCACTGTGTTAAAATGACGCAGCAGAGTACATAGCGTGGACATAGCTAAGTTCTCCTCCACAGTAGTACAGATACATTGTCATCATGTGGGCACAACTGCTCCTGACTTCTGTGGGTCGAACAACTTCTCCTCTGCGTGCAATGTCAGTGCGAAACATTTATTTTATCGTTAAATGGCTCAGCATTGTGAAATAGCGTTTACGTTTTGCACGCATTTTGAATTTATATCTGACTCTCTTCACGGCAACATATTTAGCGGAAAAATGCTTTCGCTGATGTTTTATCTATCAGAGATAAGCCTTTTTCTGCCAAATATATTCGATAAGAAAATGCTGCAATGAGGAAGACAAGATATTAATTTCAATATGCACGCACAAAGCGTAAACGCTTTGATCTGAATGTATTTTTCTCTATTGTAGCGGATTACTTTCAAATGGTGAAAATAGCTTGATTCTTTCGAAACCATTGCTAGGCGAATATTGTATGTACAAGTGAGCTCTTTACCAACTGGAAACCAACTCACCTCGAGGTATCATCCGGTTTTCCATCTTTTAGATTTTTTTGGGGATTTACTGATCGGGGTGAATATAGCTTACCGTTCAAGGGATTTCAAGGGAAGCACAGGAACACACGCGGAACAAAGTCCGGCCAAGAAAGTGGTCGCGGTGTTGTCGAAGTGATGAACAGACGGGAAGCTGTCATCAGGCGTCCAGCCTGCGGCGAGGTCAACGCTCGCATTTGCATATGCAAATCTGGCAGAAAATTCCCGGCAAAACGACCATTATCGCGGGGAATGTCCGATTAGCCGCGGATTATCCGGGCTTCCGGGGTCTGTCAACACCCACGGCCGCATCTTGGGGGAAATATTACGTTTGTATTGGTCCTCGTACATATTAAGACTTGCTTCTATATTTAAAATAAGGTTCGGAATAAAATATAATCCAAGCCTTTCCGAATCTTTTTCATCTTAATTGTGAAAATTCGTCCATTATGATTCTCTTGATGTATAACCCGGATTCCCATTATGATAAAAGTAAAAGGCGATTAATAATTCCATTCTCAACACATAGATAGGAGGAAACATTGTAGAAATTTATATAAATTCAAATAAACGTTTATTATTATCGTGGTATACACTGTATGGGGTATAGCAGTTCAAGGTCACGGTATGTATACAACACACACACTCCTATTTCTATATTATCAATTTAAACTTCCCATAAGAGAATCATCTGATGTGCGACGTAAAAACAACAATAACCTAAACTGGCCTATCCTCCAATTTAAAGAATACTTCCAGACGAGACCAAGGATATCCATGTTTTTGAGAGAGGAAGTCTTTCCCAATAGGTTCAACTTCAGCATCCAGGAAACTATCAAAATAAGATACGCTCAAGGACAAAACTTAAGGAGGTCGAAAGTCTTTGATGTTGCCCGTTTTTTTTTTTCCTTTTTTTTTTTTAAAGAGACAGACACATTTGTTCACACTTGGTTATCTCGTGTGTCCTCGATAAAGGTCACTGTGTATCAAATATCTTTGAGAGTAATTGTCTGAATCTTGATATACATGCTAAAAGAGGCCCAACTACCTTAAGTTTTGTCCATGAGTGTATAAGTCTGTAAAAACTAGATAGAAAGATTCGAAACGTGTTTCTTTATAGCATTCAAACTATCCAGATAAAAGCTTTTTCCACGGGCTGATATGTCGTGTTACTTGATAGACCCGTGGAAGAGAATTCAGCTTCAAAACTCGTCAGTTATACATTTTAATTAAGAAAATCGTGTCAAGAAACTTTCTCGCGATGTTTTAATTCCCAAATCTCTAAATCCTTCTACAGCACGCTGTGGCCGCTCTCTGGTTTAAAGGCGAGAATATACTCGTGCAGCCAGGGAGAATGTCAGGTGTTTTTTTATTCAAACTTCAATTTCCCAACATCCACCACTTAGCATACATTATCAACATCTTCAGAATTTGCGCATACACTCATGTACAAAACTTTAGGAAGTGGAAAATCTTTGATATTGCCGGTAGTCTGTTTTTTGAAGGAGACAGAGGCAATTTTGTTCACACTTGGTTATCTTGTGTGTCTTCAATAAAGATCACTATGTATCAAATATCTTTCAGAGTTATTATCTGAATCCCGATATACATGCTAAAATGTACAACTTCCTTAAGTTTTATCCATGAGTGTATAAAACAAAGCAGTTTAACTCTTCAGTAACAAACATATCAAATAAAATATGAACACAATATTCAGTGATATAATGATTGAAGAAGTAGAGAGAATTTATAAAATATGAGAAAAAGAGAGTAGTTGTGTATACCTAACATTCGTTTGATAAGAACATCTCTTTGTTTACCGCTAAAATACATCACTGCGACAAACCTGAACTTAACCTAACCACCCGGGTTGTTAGCGACTTCTGTACGCTTCAAGAGTTCGGGTTATACCACAGTTCGTAGAACTTGATTCCAATTATTTAATAACCACGGTTAGTAGAACCTAACCTGTGACTCCTAGCCTCTTTATTAAATTAATATATATAAAACAGTAGAAATTAGTTTTACTATTTTCATAATAAACCAAGAAAAAATAAAAAAAACAAAATAATAATTAAATTGAAAAAAAAAAAAAAAACTGTCCTTCTAATGTCTTAATGCGATGAAAAAATATTGGGAGGGCTTGGTTCATAAGTGATGATCCCTCTAACATAAGCTTTTAGAACGGTAGAATTACATTTAAATATTTGCATCTTGCAATGCTTTTCCGCAAACAATAAGGGGCATGGATAGTTAGGTATAAATTAATTATAAAGCAATACGTAATTCTACTGTCTTAAAAGCGTATGTCCCTAGTTTTCTTGAATACCATTTCTGAGATTTCACCCTTCAGTTAGCATATAAAAGCAGAATC
>CP092864.1:60560420-60624704 GCA_030710605.1 Cordylochernes scorpioides
CTTACACCCAATTAAATAACTAAACAATGAGCATATCAACTAAGGAAAGCCTTTTCAGTTACAATGACATTATGGCTGCTAACTCCTCTATACAATGGACTTACTAAAATAAACATCTAATAACATCAATTAAAAATGGCATAACTCTTAGGTGTAGGTCATTTATATTATCTTATAATTAAAATCTTAAGCTTTTGACATATTGACATATACTTGGTTCACATATATTTATAAATAAGAATTTGTAATCAAATATTCTATAATAAATTAAAATACAAAAGCGATATAATGGTAAAGTGCCTTTTTAATAAACTAGTTAAACGTAGATATTTTGGAAGGCAATTTAGATCTTTAAAAATCTTTATACCACTTCTTTAATCTATAAATGTTTTATTTTAAAACTTAACAGGCGAGTTGAGAAATATATATGTTCATTTTTAAACATATAAAAGACTTTTTTTGTCGAAACTAATAATCTATCCGGCATGATTAAAGAATATAAAATAATCATAATGATTATTAACTAATTGTTTTAGGTCAAGATACTTTTTTTCTGTTTATTTAAAATGATTAATTAATTTAGTATTCTTTCAAATATGCATAATTTATGGTGCAAAGGTTTTTATTATATTTAAATGTTTTCGTTAGATTCTAGCTCACTTACATTTGTTTTATAAAAATACGACTTTTATATCATTAATATGGTTTATTTAAAGTTTTTTTAAATGTAAATCCTATTTATATTAACAATATACAGTTTGAAAGTACCTATACACCGATTTTTAATCAAAAAATAAAATTAAAAAATATAATATAATCATAAATTGGTCAATTGGCCTAAAATTATTTTATCCTAAATATTTTCAAATTAGTTGTTCCTTTATTTACAAATTATGAATTATATTTGGAAATAATGATTAAGATAAAAATTAAGCATTCTTTAACAGATAATTTTTTAATTATATTTTTAGTGATATTAATAAGCTTCAGGAGATCTTAGGTTTTTCTTAAAGAATAAAATTGGGGGAAAAGGTTTCTAAGATATAGAAGAAACTCTGGTACTTGGAAAATTAGCATCAAATACCAAAAAAAATGTTTTAAATTCGTGAGGGCTATATTTAAATAAGAATGGAAAAACTGCTATTGATTCAATACAAAAATTTCTTTTTTTTTATGTTGTCTGTCTTGGTAAAATTAAATATGAAGGTTTTATTTTAGTATTAAGTCAAATAAAATAAGGAAGAGACTCACCACTGTCTCAAGAAGTGTGTAAGGGACTTAACAGAGTCTGGTGTAAAGACAATTCAGCTTAATCAGAGAGAAAGTCTTGTAGAGTGATTTGGTCATCCCACTAACTACTCCATCAACCAACTATGACGCCAAGAATCCTACAGTAATAAACCTGGACCGGTGTGGGGTGACTTAAGCACCTGCCAAGCTTCACAGCCCTGGACTGCAAGCCCAAACCCGAAAAGATAACTAGTGAGTAGAGATGGGCCTGGACTTCACCTCAAGAGTCATCCAAAGGCCAAATTGCTCCTTGAACAAGCAAGAGATCCTTTCTAAAGGGAAATTGATGGCATGAAGATGGCGCTCGATGCAGTTTTGACGCTGTTAGGCTGAATTACAACTTGCGCATGCGCGTTACTATATACTAATGAATAGTGGACGATGTCTAAATGCCAGCACCTGACTATATACCGAAAATGGCATGGCTACCTAAGCTAGCTGGAGCTTGTACGCATCCAGCCTAATTGCACCTCTACGATTTAGTTTGCTAGCCATTATGAACTGGTGCACGCTCGTGCACATAGTGGCCATAAGGTTTGGCCCCTTGCGCCCGCTTTTAAGATCCTTCATTAGGGTCTATCAATCAGTTCACAGGTGTTTATGGGAGTTAATCTCAGTCTGGTTGCTGTCTGGGCCTCTCCTGCTTTGACTTGGGTAAACCCTACACTCCAATAGGACTACCCCATTTGCCCCTCCCCCCCCCCCCATACCCATAACCAGTCATCACTGAATCTGTACTCTGAGGCAAGAAGGAGAATCTTTTGGATAGGGGGGGGGGTGCTACTGCTGTGTGGACCCCTTGGTTTTCATGACACGCTTGGCAAGGACGCTCCCAATGGCGCACACACAGAGCGAAGACCCAAAAGTTTCGAGAACTCTGGCAGACCCTCCATCAGTGAACCCACTGGCGCGAGAATCTCCACGCGGAGTAACCCTCTCCACTTCCTTATCCCCAAAGGTGAGGGTGTCCTTGACCTTTCCCAATCTGACGCCTGAGGACAAGTCAAAGCTTAGTGAAGAGTCTTCTTTCCCGCGCGTGATAAATATCAGTTAGTTGTTGCTTTGGTGTGCAGTCTTGTGTATGCGCACATTGTTGTGAGGACCAGGCAATGTCAAAGTTGCATCTCGCGCCTTTTTCATGACATCAACTAGGCAAGCTGCTGGAATGGACATTGGGTGATGTTAAGAAGCCATAAAAAAAATGGAGCCCAAGAGGTAGAGCTGGGCAGTAAGACCTAACAGGCTGGACTACAATACCAACCAGAAAAGGCTGGCCATGAAATAGAATTATCATTCAATACATCAATCATACAATTTTCTATTATTCTTTTCATTTTGAGAATGATTTTTTATTATTATTTTCGGGGGCAATTTAAATAGAGACATTGCTCATCTATTAAAAAAGAGAAAGCAAGACGCGATTGAATGCTGCAACCATTAATGGTCTGCGGCATCCCCCCCCCCACCTCTCCCGCACATTAGGGAATTTTGTTCTTATATTAATTAATTTTAGGCTCGCACCACAACTCAGAGAGTTTTAAAATTTTAATTCAAAATTTATATGCATATTTTTATAGGTTGCATATATATTTTCATTTTTTTCTTCCTCAATATCTTTGAAAATTTGAATATTTTGTTAAATAAATTTTTGTTTGGCAAGTTCTCCTGTGTATTAAATTAAAACCTTGTCACTATTGCGACCACCAGATCAAAAGTTAATTTTATGTAATTTATCTATCAACTTGAGTAATAATGTTAGGCAGATTGTACACTTTTGCCTACAGCCCCCCCCCCCCCCCCCCCCCCCAAAAAATGGAATGAAAGAAGGTAAAAATGAAGTTCTAACATTTATTTTCTTCAGGCATGCTGTCCCCTAAGCGATTTCTTGAACGCTGCTAAAAAAAGCCTATTTTTTGCGACGTGGACGCACACCATAGTGATGTAGAAACAGCAGATACTCGGAACATGAGGAATGTGGCTCCAAGTTAAACCACAATCTTGAACCGATAACAAACATATCAATTAAATTGAGAAATATTTAAGAGGATAATTTTATTTTTTAATATTCATAAAATCATACATTTAAAAAAATTTACTTGTGAATATTTCTGTTTGAAAAAAAATATATATAAATAACGTTTTGACTAATGATTCACATATTATTCTTTTGGCTTTTAAAATCTGTCATTTAAGATTTTGAGCGAAAAAAAATATATATATTAGTGTTTATTATTATTATTTTTGCCTTTATGATGTTTATAGCTTCAATTTTTATAATATTCGTTTATCTCCCCAATAATTTTTGTAGGTATCAATGCTTTTATAGATTGTTTTGAAAGGGGTATAACTTATGCAAAAAAAAAAAAAATGTCTCAATTTAAATGGATAGACTTTTTGTGAATCTTAACACTTGATTTTTTTCGGGTAAATGCCAGAAAGTCACCAGCATTCAGTCGTATTATCAGGCTATGGTCTTCCATTATGTACATATATATTAGAACTTTTTTAGATGATGTCAAATATTTGATTTGTAAAATGTAAAATATATATACAGTTTAGATTTTTTAATTCAACACCTCAAGGAATCAGAAATATCAGTTGAATTATAGTCAGAGTTAAGATCATTATCAATTCATTACAATAACATTCATTGCTAGTGGACATTTTGTTGTCAAAATTTGGGGGGTTTTGAATGAAAGTCTGTGTTGAATTATAGTTGAATTAAATTAAAGATAGTAATTTGAAGGGAAAATGGTGAGATTAAAAAATTGGTTGAATTAAAGTATTGAATTAAATAGTTTATACTGTGCATGCTGCCATTATTTTCAGGAAAAGTACTATGTGCAAGAAAATACACTTATTTCATTTAAACCAGCTAAACCACCTCTTTGGCAGATAAAGCCAATTTTATAACTATTCCTGTAGGATGGTACAAAATCAAAGCCATGCCTGTACTGAAGAGCCTTAGTCTGAATGTTATACAGATTAGCTTTTGTCTGACTTTTCCAATTCTGGTGTTGTAGGAGCTTTTCTAAATTTGTGTTTCGCCCAATCTTCTCATCATGACTGGGTGAAGTAGAATGCATCTGCCTTTGTCATTAAGACTGGGAGCACTACTCTGTGCCAGGCCGACTTAGCTCCAAAAGAAATGGCCGCCTCTGACATGAGGAACAGACGCCATGTGCAGCAGCTCCTAACATGGAGTACAAATGCTGCTCATCCTGTATCCCTGGATTAGGAGCCCTTACAGGGTACTATAAGCCAGGCCAGCCGAGCCCAGGTTTTAAGCAAGCTTGTTACTGCTCCCCCTCCTCCTTTTTCATTCCGGCTTGGGACCGGTAAAGGCAGACTTTTGCCCAATGAAAAAAATTTTTTTTTTGCTTATCCCTAGTACACGTGGTACAGGCCATGATAATCATGGTGGGTAGTTAGCGACTGCTTTTATTGTAAGTGCACCACATGTCTACACATGTGAAAAGCAGTTCGACTTTGCACTTACTAATGCCAGAGCCCCGTTTGGTTGCTTGCACTCGCTGGTGGGGTTGGACTTTTGCAAGAATCGGGGGCCATTGGAGCATTTTTTTTCTTTAAACAGAAAAAAGTGTCCAATGCAGGAATCGAACCCGGGTCCTAGTGGTCGAAAACCAAATGGTTTAACCAGCCTTCCACCGATCCTCTCTCTGCAATACATAAACATAATTAACAGCTTCCAATGATGAGTTTATTTTATATTTACCTCAAGCTTTTGTTGTGATAGCACAAATTTTTCTACAGGAGTATATGATAATTCTAAACTGTATAAACACAAGGTAATAAGACCAAATAAATTGTGTGTTACACACTATTTGGACTTTGAGCACACTTTTTCTTGAGCACAAAATTACGACTAAAGTGTTTTTGAGTCCATGGAAGCAGAGCGCTCCTCAGAATGGTGTCTTGGTAGACTTGGGAGTTGATTTTGACATTTCATTTAATGCAGGGTCTTGCCTTGAGACCAGACCATGACAGACTTGGGGAAACTGGGAACTCATGTACATAGAACATTTCTTGGATGCCTTACTTCCTGGAGGCAGCAGCTAATACTTTGAAAATATTCTTGTCTGTTCACATTCTGTCAAAAAGACAGCCCACTTAGTTCACTGAGATAAAATTCTTTGTCTTGTTCAGTGGATTCCTCATTGTAGCTTCAGAAAGGATTTTCCCCAAAGTTGATAACTGCAAAGTACCAGCTCACATTTTGCAATACTCTACACTCTTTGATATCTAGAGGTCAGAAGTGCTGTTATTCCTGCCGACTCCATCATTGAGCAATCCTATTCTTGATTATCTTCCCTGTTGCTGAAGTGTTGACCATCCTTGGATGACCTTATTTTTGAAACACTCCACAATGTACTTGATCCCGGCATTACTTCATAATAGCTATGGAGAGTTGGTCTTGAGCTGGTGAGCAATAGCTGCAAGGCAAAGACACCTTCCATAGTCAAGTGTGTATTCTTAGCATAATGAGGTAAAGAACGCTAACTTGGGGCTGTTGGAATCTTTGCTTTCTAGGCACACTAACTATTAACATTGGCCTTTTGAAACACTACAAATCCACATGCTCATGCACTTTAAAAACTGTTCTTAATATTAAAAACAAAGAGGACTACAGTAGAATCTCCATGAAAGGACACTTTCACTAGAGGACACATCTCTACAATGGACAGTTTTCATCACCAAAACTGCCATTTTTACTATTTAGCAACTCTCTGGTAAGAGGACACCTCTCCTTAAAGGACATTTTTTCTCTGAAACTAGATCTCCTATACTTTTTCAGTCATCCTTTATTTATAAAAGCATTCAGAATTGTGGGGGAGGTGAGTCTTGCAATGATGTCATTTTAACTAACAAATGCTTCCGTTAACCCATCAGAAATGAGCATTTTGTATTCCCAGTGAATAGAGATAAAGAATAACAATAAATAAATAAATAATAAAAAATAGGATAAAGACATATTACAACACCGCCCCAGATCTGAAAAATATACCTTCTTGTATTTTAGGATGAAAACCACAATCCATAAATATATCTGATCCTGTTTTGTTTACTCTTACATAAGATGTAGCCTGATATTCTCAGAAGCAAATATCCCATTAAGAAAATAAAGCGAATCTATTGACCATAATACCATTGATTACCTTCATCCACACCAGCTTCATCCTCAAGTAATGGCTTGGCATCATATTGACTTTAGAATTCATTCACTCCAGCTCATAAGAAGAATAACATCATGGGTTCATTGAAGTACACTCATGGACAAAACTTAAGGAAGTTTATCTTTTATCATATACTAGACGGGCCCCTAGTCATACCCGGGCTTCGCCCCGGGATTGACCCGTGTGCATATCTACCCGAGTGATATATATTTAGATAAGATTTTTTTAAATAATTGTTTGTTATTAGCATTATCTATTTGTTTGCATCAGCATAATTTAATCTAATCTTTGATAGAGGGCGCTGTTCGTGAGCTAAGTAGAATAATTTGAATATATAGTTTTAATAATTGATTTATATATTTTTTAAAATAGCCTATCGTCTTCCCCATATTTTTTTAATCTATGTATGGAAATTTTGGTTTGAATTAGTGAACTACTGCAAATTTGTATACCGGACATACAAACAAACAAACATACAAACATTGATTTTTATATATATAGATATCAGGATTCAGACAATAACTCTGAAATATATTTGATGCACAGTGACCTTTATTGAAGACACATAAGATAATCAAGTGTGAACAAAATTTCTTCTGTCTCCTTAAAAAAATAGATAACCGGGGACATCAAAGACTTTCTACTTCCTTAAGTTTTGTCCATGAATGTAGGTGTGTCTTAACCTTGAGGTTCATGACCCTCTGTTTCTCTTGAAAGGTGGTCACTAGAGAGTTGAGATTCTAGTTCTCCTTAAGTTTGTCCATGATAATTATATCAAAGTTATAAGGTACAATTTGGTTTTTAGATAAGAATCATAAGGTGTAACAAGACTAAATCCAGATAGGTAAATTTTACGGGATATTTCAGTAACAGCACTATTACTGAAACATCACTATAATTTATCTATTTGTATTTGGCCTTGTTACCTTGTAATTTTTATCTCTAATATCCAAATTGTACCTCATCATTAAGACCAAATGACTAAGCCATGTTTCTGTAGCAAAGATTGATCAGAATGTAATGTGTTGGTGACATGGGGGTGCCCCAGGTCTGTTCCCCACTAAACCTGTCAAGGTCATCATCAGCCAGGAGGACTCTGTCTTGGAGCCCGAGGTGAGTGCTCACATTTCCCCATGTTCCCCCTGTGGATTGTCTGGCCTCATCAAAACCTACTGTCAATCAAATGTTAAATGCTGTTGAACCTCACTATAAGCTTCTTTTATAACAGTTATAGCCTCATAATTCTAAAATCCCATGAATTCCACTTATTTTAATCATGTTGTTGTTGTTACTTATCTCCTTGTGCAAAGATTACATGAATTCCACAAGTCCATGCCTCTCAAGCTTTTTGATGAATAGCAATGTCCTCTCCAAAATGTCCAGTTCAGTGCATCCAATGCAAGCCAAAATGTGTTCTGGAGCTGCAGGTACCAAGCTACATTTTGGGCAAGAGGGATTGATTATTTTAATCATGATTGTTCTAAAATATAATCTGGGTCCCAATGATGTTGTTATAGTTAGGGTTGACAATATGAAAACATGAAGCCTAGTGGAGATGTGAGAGTTCTGTTGGCCAACACCAAAACTGATACTTCTCCTTTGAAATGAATCAAGGAATTCATATTTATTCCGGCAGTGATGTGAAGCTCATCCAAATTGTTGGATGGTTACCCCAGTGATGTGAAGCTTATCCTCATTGTTGGATGGTAACTCCAGTGATGTGAAGTTTATCCCCATTGTTGGATGGTTACCCCAGTGATGTGAAGCTCATCCCCATTGTTGGATGGTTACCCCAGGGATGTGAAGTTTATCCCCATTGTTGGATGGTTACCCCAGTGATGTGAAGCTCATCCCCATTGTTGGATGGTTACCCCAGTGATGTGAAGCTCATCCCCATTGTTGGATGGTTATCCCAGTGATGTGAAGTTTATCCCCATTGTTGGATGGTGACCCCAGTGAGACGAAGCCTATCCTCATTGTTGGATGGTGAACCCAGTGAGGTGAAGCTTATACTGATCCCAGTGACATGAATGTAATTATCTCCATTGTTTAACAACTCCCCTAGATGAGAAGTGGTGACTGACTGCTGGCAGCTCTCCCTCCTGTACACCCACAGGGACCTGCCCCATGTGAAAGGGGCCTGGACCCTGCTGCCCCTCACCACCTGGTGAGTTCTGTGTCCACCCCACATACACTTCATTCCCACTCTATATAATTATGCCATCGCATTACATTTGGAACCTTTGTTCCACTGTTATAGCATCATTTCATACAGCCTGTAGATGTAATGACTATGTGACAATGTCTATTCTATATGAAAAAATGGTACAAAAGTGAAGTTATACTGGGATCAGGTTGATAAATTAAGGCATCTTCTCATCATGCCAACTAGAAGTTGCTGATGGTCAAAATAAATATCAAATAATGGTTGATTTATTCTAGAATTGGCCAAATCAAGAACAGCTAACCATGTGTATGATCCTCAGGCTGCTGACCCTCATTAGTGTGGTGCAGGCATCAATGACAAAAAAAGGTGAATACCTGAAAAAAATCAAGGAAAGGGTATTTGGCCAATTCTGGAATAATCAATGATTAGTTGATATTTATTCTGACAGATGATAAAAGCCATCAGCAACTTTTAGTTGCATAATATGGGGAGATACCTTTTTCTTAATTTTCTATGCTCTCTGTTTAAAAATAAAATCTAGGAAATATTTGTGACACATCTATAACATTTAAATAAATACTAAAATTAATAAGGTACAATTTGGATTATAAAATATACAAGTATCAGAGTCATCAATCAATTCTGTCACCGTTTGCTTTTGTGAATGGAATAAATACCTAAATATGGCCATTTCTTATAAGCATCAGTAGTTCAATGGCGAGAATGCTCACCTGCCACGCGGGCGGCCCGGGTTCGATTCCCGGCCGATGCATTTTTTTTTTTTTACAATTTTTAAAACTCATTTATTTAAACTATATTAATTTTGAAACAACTAAATGGATTGAAAAAAATAATTAAATCAAATACCTAAACACTAATATAATACAATTTTTGCCATTACACACTTTTTTCCTGTAGTTTATGTGTTTCTTCTGTATTGCTATTCTATGGCACTTCTACTATTTATTATTGATGTACTTTCAGTATGAAGGATACTTCACTCGGGGGATTTCTCGGGCGAAGCCGGGTCATTCTTCTAGTAGATTATAAACACAAGGTAACAAGACAAAATCCAAATAAATAAATAGTGTGTGACATTTTGGTAACAATGTTGTTACTGAAACATCACACACTATTTATTTATTTGTATTTGGTCTTATTACCTTGTGTTTATAAATACTGAAATTTTAACTCTCCTATTTCTTTAAAGGAAAAAAAAAATTGACATTTTGTTCATGGATATTAAGCCTCAATGCCACAATCACATTTTGCTCCAATCTTCCACTAGATTCCAGACAATTAACTAAAGCTGCTGAACTCTTCATGGAATCTTCTCCCATTCAGTCCCACCACATAAGGATAAATGAAAAATATTCAATGAGGACTAAACAATCTCTAGAAAGGAATGAAAAATATCAAATTGATATTTGCCCAACTTGGAAAAAATGACCACCATAGGTGATTTTTCACTTTAAAAAAATAAGAAAGTGGCAGACAGATGTTGTGACGACAGGTTTGTGAATGTCCTTGGAACATCGGATGTGGACTGGCTATGCCTGGCCTCGGATCAGACCTTCGTGAACCCAATTCCACTGGAGCACCTCTCCCAGTTTTACCCGCCCTCTAAGGTAGGTTTGGATGTTCCCAGTAGCAGATGCAGCACACCCTATGTGTAGGAACACTTCCTGGGCTACCCTCTGCACGATGAAGAGCCTTCCATCATCCACCATTTCTTTGATGAGGACAACTTCAGCTACCCCCTGCTGGCAGCCGGACTCTGTCTCTCCAAGCCCCTCGTCCACAGGTGGGTAGGCCCTTCTGGGGTACATTGGCTCTGCTTTCTACTTTCTTCCCCCTCAAATTTAGGAATATTAAAGAAAATCACATTTGTACACAAAAATAAGAGATTTATTTCCTGACCGCTTAAATGAGCAAACCTCTGATATGATTGACTGTTATCAAGATTTTTGATGCTCAAAGCATAAATTACAGTCAATCATATCAGAGGTTTGCTCATGTAAGCGGTCAGGAAATGCTCTTTAAGACCTTTGATGCTCAGGACATTCTGACAAATCATTCCTCCATCTATTCTTATCTGCAATTGATCTCTCCCTACTCAATATTGATCCAGAGTATGTGTAGGATTGCCAGCCACTGGGAGGTAGCCATGGCCCAGCAATACTTCTCCATCGACCCCTCACACGAGGTGAGTGGCCCACCTACTTCTCCGCTTCCAGGCTAATTGTCTGTGGCAGCTGGCCCACCTCATCTGGGACCTGGGGGTCAAACTCACCCCTGAGCCTTCCCTCTTCTGTCTGACTGCCCATCCTTCCTGTGCCTTCTGGGCCCGCCCCACAGCCGCCTGTGTGAGTCCCTGTACCACTGCCCCCTCAACCCTCCACTGTGTATGTGTGTGTGGGCTCCAGACCAAGGCTCCACTGGACACCAGCGAGGTGGTGTTTGGGGTAAAGACCTGCAAGAAGTTCCACCAAGAGAGGAGTAAGTGCTGTCACATTTGTGGATAGAGGTGGAAGTGGGAAATCTCAAGTTTGGGATGGAAAACCTCAACAGGCTTTCTTCAACATAGACAATTTAGTATGTGAATATTTTTAATGTGAATACATTTCGTGTTTAAATTCCTAAATTTTCTTCAAGCTATATTCGCCCTGTGCTACTTGCTGCTCCAGTTAAAACAGGCATGTGTCCATCCAGTCCCAGTGCTGAGGACTACATGGGCTACACCACAGGCTGGCCTAAGGCTCCTGTTCTACAGTGATGCAGAGGACACAGATGTCTCCACTGTGGTCCTGCCAGTGGAGCACGTGGACCGTGGTTTCTGCTCCAAGACTATGGGCATCCTGCGCCATGCCCTGACCTCACAGAGGACTCCTGCCAAGTGGCTGGTCATAGCAGATGATGATACTCTTCTCAGGTGATTGCCCCTCATAATCTCTAGGCAGCAACAACCATCCTAAGTTTTAGAAGTAGTGTCTACCATATGTAATCTACCTTGTTATAAATTGAAGAATGCATTTAATCAGGCTTAAATAAAATAGAATATTATTTTGGAAAATTAAATTTAAAAAAAGTGGTTAGAAAAATTTGTTTAAATAAATAATGATTATTTTACATAATATTTAATAATTTTAAAAAATGAGAGAGTTCCTTATGTAAAATATAATAATTATAATAAATCTTTCATCAAATTCAATTCCTTCTCAGGGAATTCTCCATGGAAACTATTCTTTCTTTGATCGTACTTTTACTCTAATATAGTTGTCTATAGATGGAAATTTTGCCAGGAGGAAATTGATCTAAAGAGACAAGGGTCGCCTCTCCCGTCAAAATAGACGTCTAAAAGTTGTCTATAGATTCCCTCCTCACACATTCTTGTGTCTTCCATCTTACCACTCCAAAGAGTTTTTCACGAGACCAAAACTAGATTTTTTATTTTCATGGTTGCCATGTTTCTATTCCCACAACTCACCTTTATCTCCTCCTGATTTGATGCTTTTCTCACCACTGTGTAACCAGAACATACTTTTAGGATTGGAATGCCTGTTTGCTCTCAATGTTGAAAATGTATCCTGGTACTTCCCTGTTTACACAACTTTCAGTACTATATTGCCTACACACTTGGTAGTTTACAATGTGGGTGTCCAGTGTGAACAGACTGCTGCAGTTCCTCCCCTGCCAGGACCCCACCCGGCCCCTAGCACTGGGCCAGCGGTACGGCTACCTGGCAGCCCTGGACCATGGCTACAACTACCCCACTGGGGGGGCTGGGTACGTTCCTGGCTCAGTCAAATGGAAGTCACTCTCAAACATACCACTGAAGTATTACTGCTTTTTACCTTTTCAAATATATATATATATCCTTACTATACAACATCACTTGAGGCCAATAGGTTATTTTGTTGTTTCTTATCCACTTGTGCAAAGATTACATGAATTCCATGAGTTCATGCTTTTTGAGCAGAGTGGGGTGTAGGGGGTGCAGCTTTCATTGATCATGGCACCATGATCCAGGCACACTCTGGTGAAAGTCTGACTTTGCCTGTAATTTGAGGCTGTTACAAACATGGAAGCAGATGCCTTTTCTGCTGACTCTAAGATGAGTACAGATGCAGCTCCTCCGTATCCCTGGAGAGGAACCCTTTCTGAGGTCTATCAACTGGGTCAGTTGAACTCAGGATTTTAAAAGAGTTCTTTCTCCTCTTTCTAACAATGCTGCTGTTGGTCCGTGATGGCTTATTCGTCAGAGTTACTCTGCTTGTTTCATAGCTGGCCTTCATATCTGAAGATTGTTCCCCTATATGCCACCTGGGGATGTGCCCTGTAGCAGTCAACTCTTCAGAGAGAGGGAGATGTTATTTTAAAAACATAAGGTAACAAGACCAAATTCAAATTAATGAAATGTGTTGTGATGTTTCATTAACAGCATTGTTACTGAGTGTCGTAAGCATTTAATTAATTTGGATTTAGTCTGTTGTTGTTGTTGTTTCTTATCCCCTTGTGTAAAGATTACACGAATTCCATGAGTTCATGCTCCTCGAGCTTTAGATTTAGTCTTGTTACCTTATGTTTCTAATCTATAATCCAAATTATACTTAATCAAAATTTTATGTGGTATTTAACACCATGTTGTTGTTATAACCACAATTGAAATAATTCAAACTTAAAACTTGACCCCTTAGAATTATGATGTTATAACTAAATAGCTGTTATAATGAGGTGTATGAGACACTTCTGTCTTCTTCTTTCTTATCTCTACTCAATCATATTAAGGTATCAAGCTTGTAAAGCTTGAGACTTTTGAAGGTGTCTGCCGGGGAAGAGTAGAGCTCATCAATGGATGAGTCAATACAGTCAATAATGTGTTTTGGGGGTTACAGGAGACACTTCTGTTATCGTCAGTTGTATCCTCTTCTCATGACAAATGAGGTTATGGAAACAAGTATTGTTGAAAAGACAAAGTGAATTGTGTCCAGTACAGAGTGTTTTACCACTGTTGTGGCTGTCCAGGATGATCCTGAGCTGGCCAGCAGTGCAGGCTCTGGCTGCCGGCTGCCACTGCCCAGAGCCAGACTCCCCGGATGACATGGTGCTGGGCCACTGCCTCCGCCACCTGGGCATCCCCCTGCTCCATGTGCCCCTGATGCACCAGGTAGGCTGCTCTGGAACCACTGACTGATCAGGGGAAATCGCATCTCATTTAGATCATTTGATATTTCTATTAATTCTATACACCTATCAAGTTTATGTCCCTAAATATCCCTAAGCCGCTCTTCTTGCAAAATGCACACTATATAAGAAAAATAAGTTTATAAACACAATGATAAAGCACAATTTGGATTATAGATTATAATACGAGAAAATAAGACCAAATCCAAATGGATTAGGTCTTATTTTCTTGTTTTATAAACACAAGTTTATAAGACCAAATTCAAATAAATAATTAGTGTGTGACATTTCAGTAACAGTGTTGTTACCGAAATGTCACACACTGTTTATTTATTTGGATTTGGTCTTATTACCTTGTGTTTATAATCTACTAGCCGAATGACCCGGGCAACGCCCGTGTTTTACCCGATTGAATGTTTTTATTCAAATACTATTTGTTACAATTATAAATTGGCGCCTTAAATAAATGCATATATTAGTTAATAACTATAGCCTATGTGCTTTATCTGTCTATGTACTGTTGGCTTCCGTAGGCGTCTCTTACTGGGAAAAAGAAAGAGAGGATTCCATTTAGTTATTAACTAATATATGCATTTATTTAAGGAGCAACCCGCTCCAACACAATAGTTACAAAAACCAAAAAGCGAGTGGGGGGGGGGGCAAAGTCAAAAACAAAGTGTCTCGCGTAGTGGTGGCGTGATCGTAGCCAACCAATAGGAGAGCGCCATTCCAAAAAAAAGCAAACGGTGACAGAGATGAAGATGTGACGCATGACGCTCGTAACTGTATATAGAATAATCCAAATTGTACCTTATCAAAAATAAGTTTAATACAATGGTAGAGTGGTCTGGAGATTAATTTGGTGAAACTACAGAAATGATGCTGCTGGCAGCAGCCTGGACTTCTCTGCTACTAAACACTTTCTCCGAGTCCAAAAACACAAATTTCAAATACTTTCCCTGTCAGAGGGTCTAATATTGGCAAATTTACAAGTTCCTTCTCTTATATTTCTCAATCAACATGTGCAAAATATCTGCACAATTTGCATCATTTACATAACTCAGTGAGTCAACTTTACCCTGAAATTTTCATATTTTTCTGCCCAGTAATTCTTGGTGTTTTAAATTCAGAGTTGCACAGTGTACGTGAAAACCTAATTAACACAATTATTCTCATACAGGAATACGAGGTGTGTTCAAAAAGTATCGCGACTTTTGAATTTTCACGGGTTACGTATATTCGAATTTCGATCTTTTTGTGGCTTTATGTTGTTACTCATGTCTCTCACTTATGCCGACAAGCTCGGCCATTTTGAATGTTCACTTAATTGTTGACAGCTGCTTTGCTTGCAGGTGTTTTGGATCGTCTTCGATTTTTACCTATTAAAAAAAAATGGATCAAAGAATCTGTATCAAATTTTATGTGAAAAACGAAATTAAGTGCGCGGATGCATTCCGAATGTTGACTGTGGCATACGGAGAAGCTACCTTGGACCGAAGCAACGTTTATCGGTGGTACAAAATGTTCTCAGAAGGCCGAGAAGATGTGAACGATGAAGAGCGTGCCTGACGCCCGAGCACTTCAACAACAGATGAAAAAATTAATGAAGTAGAGAAAATGATATTGGCCAATCGTCGAATCACCATTAGAGAAGTTGCTGAGGACCTAAACATATCGATTGGCTCGTGCCATTCGATTTTTATCAATGATTTGATATGAGATGGGTCGCCGCGAAATTCGTACCAAAATTGCTCAATTGCGACCAAAAACAGCATCGCATGAACATTGCTAATGAGATGTTGGACTCTGTCCGCGAAGACCCAAATTTGCTCCAGAGGGTCATAACTGGTGATGAAGCGTGGGTTTATGGTGATGACGTGGAAACCAAAGCTCAATCATCTCAATGGAAGCTGCCGCACGAACCAAGACCGAAAAAAGCGCGACAAGTTCGGTCGAATGTGAAAGTTTTGCTGACAGTTTTCTTCGATTGCAGGGGCGTGGTGCATCATGAGTTCTTGCCACAGGGTAGAACGGTCAATAAGGAATATTACCTGCAAGTTATGCGCAATTTGCGCGAAGCAATCCGCCAGAAATTCCCGGATTTGTGGAAGAACAAAAATTGGCTTTTGCACCATGATAACGCCCCTGCTCACACATCGTTGCTTGTGCGCGACTTTTTGGCCAAAAATAACACACTAATGATGCCGCAGCCACCGTATTCCCCAGATCTGGCCCCCTGGGACTTTTTCTTGTTCCCTAAACAGGTTCTTTGATCCATTTTTTTTTAATAGGTAAAAATCGAAGACGATCCAAAACACCTGCAAGCAAAGCAGCTGTCAACAATTAAGTGAACATTCAAAATGGCCGAGCTTGTCGGCATAAGTGAGAGACATGAGTAACAACATAAAGCCACAAAAAGATCGAAATTCGAATATACGTAACCCGCGGAAATTCAAAAGTCGCGATTCTTTTTGAACACACCTCGTATTTGTGTGAAAATTCCAAGGTGAAAAACAAAATTAAATAAAAGATTAAAACACAGGTAGGCATTTACAAAGATATGCATTTATAAGTCTTTATCAAGATCTTTTGTGTTATATGCAAAAATTCTTTAACCAAAGAATGGGGACTTTAATGTGACTTGTATACAAATATACTTGTATTATATGTGATAATGCACAATTTGTATTATTCTATATACAGTTACAAGCGTCATCATCTCTGTCACCGTTTGCTTTTTTTTTGGAACGGCGCTCTCCTATTGGTTGGCTACGATCACGTGGCTACGATGGCGCCGCCACTACGCGAGACACTTTGTTTTTGACTTTGCCCCCCCCCCCCCCACTCGCTTTTTGGTTTTTGTAACTATTGTGTTGGAGCGGGTCGCTCCTTAAATAAATGCATATATTAGTTAATAACTAAATGGAATCCTCTCTTTCTTTTTCCCAGTAAGAGACGCCTACGGAAGCCAACAGTACATAAACAGATAAAGCACATAGGCTATAGTTATTAACTAATATATGCATTTATAATTGTAACAAATAGTATTTGAATCAAAACATTCAATCGGGTAAAACACGGGCGTTGCCCGGGTCATTCGGCTAGTAGATCATAAACCCAAGGTAATAAAGCCAAATCCAAATAAATAAATAGTGTGTGACATTTATTTTTTTTGATTTGGTCTTATTACCTTGTGTTTGTATTATATGTATTGCATACTTGTGTATAGAGTACATATTGCATATTCCTTCAAAAATGTTTGAACTCAATCATTTCCAACAGTTTTAATATTAAGGTCCATTGGGGCTATGTGGTGTGAGCTACAGATGTTTGTGTAGGCTCGGCCCCAGGACTACTCCAGGGAACTTCTGAGCTAGATGACGGGGCCCATCTCTCTTTCCACAAGTTCTGGATGACGGACCCTTTACAGGTGTATCTCACCTGGCTCTCAGGTTCCTATCACCTCCACAGAGAACTCTAACTGCTTCTTTCCACACACAACTTCGGGATGACAGGTGTACCTTACCTCGCTCACATCACCTCCATAGAGGGCCCTAGCTGACTGCCTCCAGAACTTGGCAGGGCAGCTAGCTGGTAAGACAATTTTCTCTTGGTTCTTGCAAGGTTAAACTCTATACTGAGCAAGATACTTGTCAAAGGGAATAACAGAAATCTTCATTTCTCACAGGTTCTGTCAGCCAAGACTGGAGCGGGAGATTTAGGCAATCATTGTCTCAGAGCAAACTTGGAGTTATCCCCAGTTCAAGGCAGCTATGGGCTGACATTTTTTTACATAGGCTAAATGTGAATATTCAATCTGATTGTTCTCCAGTAAATTATTACAATATGCAGTCCAACTTCTTTAATTTAACATCCCAAGGGATCAGAATTTTTTATTAAAGTTGGTGTTGAATTATAGTTAATGAAATAAAATAGGCTAATTGGATTTGGGAAAACTGTTGAATTAAAGAGGTTCTACTGTAATATATTGGCCATACAGATGGTGCCTAATGTTAGCTACCTTACTTCAGGGATTGGCTGTTTTCTCAAAGTCTTGTAATCAGGGAGGTGAAATCATGAAAGATGTAGAAACCTAGTTCTCACTGATCTCAAATATACGAGGGGCATCCAATAAATAAGTTTCCCTATTTTTTTTTCAGCGAACGAAACGTTGTAAAAATTAGTTAGTAGGTAAGAAATGGTCACTAGGATGCGTTGGAAGCTGGTGACCTTTCAAAATCACTCTACTCGTACGCGCAAGTCCGTAGCGCTTCAGTTTCCATGGAGCTACCACTGGTGAACGTGTCCACTTGCGAACTCCGTTCTGTAATTCGTTTTTTCACAGCGAAAAATGAAACTGCGGTCAATATTCATCGCAATTTAGTGTCAGTGTATGGTGAAGGATGTATGAGCATCCAAATGGTTCGCCGATGGCGTTCATGGTTCTTGGAAGGATGGCAAAACGTGCATGATGACGAGCGAAGCGACAGGCCCGTTACTGCTACGGACAATGCAGCCGTGGCTGCTGTTCGGAATGTGGTGGAAGCAAATCGCCGCGTCACCATTGACGAAATAATGATTCGACTGCCTCCTGGAATCGAAATTGGATGCTCTTCGATTGGAACAATCATGTCAGATGTTTTGAATTTGAATTGAAAACAGGCGGAGGCGAACCACTGGCTACGAAGACAGGACACGGCTTGGTACAACAGTGGTATCAAAAAATCGCTACAATGGTACCAAAAATGTTTGGACAGAAATGGTGATTATGTAGAGAAGTAGTCTATGAGTTGTATAATGAAAATAAAATAACTGCATAATTGTAAATAAAGTTGTTTATTTGTTACAAAATAGGGAAACTTATTTATTGGATGCCCCTCGTATTTCTACAGCAGCAGCAGCATTGCTGTTACCTCCCAGGTAATGTTGCTGCTGCTGCTGGAACATCACTCAAAGTTGATCTATTTCAATCTTGCGGCGGGTATAATCAAAATTGTGACTTATTTTACTCTTGTGCAAAGTTTATTTTTTTCCCAGTTACATTTTCAAAGCAGTATTTATCCTGATGGGCATTTAATGTAAATGGTTTTGTTTATTTGTGCCAATTATTGTTTTATGTTGTCCACATGTTGTGCGAACAAACGTCCACCCGGTGTAAGCAGCTCATCTCTTTGTGTGGGCAACTTTTTTATGGGTAATTCATCATTCAGTGTGGGCCACTCATCATTATGTGTGGGAAAGTCATCATCCTGTGTAGGGGCAACCTACCACCTTATGTGGGCAACTCATCGTCTTGTGTGGGAAAATCTTCATTCAGTGTGGGCAAATCATCATCCTTTGTGGGCAACTAATCATCCTATGTGGGCAACTAATCATCCTTTGTGGGCAACTAATCATCCTATGTGGGTAAATCATCCTTTGTGGGCAACTCATCATCCTGTGTAGGGGCAACCTACAAACTTATGTGGGCAGTTCATCATCCTGTGGGGAAAATCATCATTCCGTGTGGGCAACTCATCATCCTATGTGGGCAACTCGTCATCCTGTGTAGGGCAACCTACCACCCTTATATGGGCAACTCATCACTCCATTTGGGCAACTCCTCATCCTGTGTGGACAACACCACAATGTCGGAACAGTGTTCTTCTTGTCAGTATTTCAAGTTGCCATCTTTCAAAGTGTGTTTGTTGATGTGTAGAAACGGCGCGCAGTATACATTTTGTACGCACAGTTTTCTATGTACAGAACTTTCTATGTGTATACATATACCTCTGTAGTCAGTACATTTGAAGTGCCAAATATTTTGCCAATATCTACTATATCTGCTTGTATAAAATAAATAAAGCTTTTTGATGTACCTGACCTGGCTTCACGAGTGACTTCTTTTTTCCCCATCTAGCAACCAACAGGAATTTCTGATTCAAATAGATTTATGTAATCAAATAGAGAAGTGGAAGTTTTGGTATTGGAAGAAAAAATAGCTTTTTTTTAATCACAGAATATTATCTTAAATGATTATCATCATCAACTCTATGACTTGTGAATAATTTTATAGTTGAACATGAAAATAACCAAACAATCTTTGCTTTTCCAAGGTTCAAAAGTTTGTTATCTTCTCTCTTGACTGGGTACATGTTTGCATTTTTATTATAAATCTTGTTTGTGAAGAGTTTGTAGAGTTTCATACCTTTGTTTTTGCTAAATCTCTATATCATTTATTTTTTAAATGCTCAGATGTGGTTCTATCAGGTGGTTATGGGATACAAAAACCAGTAATATAAAAATTATTATGATAAAATAGGCTTGCCCTGGTCACTCAATTGAACATTCTAGATGGCAAAGAACAATCTATTGGAATAGAAATCAATAACACATTGATTTAGGCTTATTCCAGTATATTGGCCAACTCATTTCCTTGATAAATCACGAAAAGCCAACCACATATGAATTTTGGGCTATTAACCCTCGTCATTATGGCAAAGGTTGTATTTTAATGACGAAAAAAAAAGGTCTTAGAGGCTTCTAGACAAATCAATAAGCGGATATTTAAGGTCAAGTTTGCATGAGTTTGCCAAAACATGTAAAGTGAAAGAGTGAGAGATTGAAACTACTTGATTACAATATTCATATGAGAGGTGTGTTATATTGTTGTGTAACCACGGCGCGACCCTGAACGCCGGACACGTGGGCGCGACTAACACACACCCGCTATCTTAACTAGCAAGGCTCACAATTTAGAAATTTTTTTGAATTTTAATTAATTTTTTTTTTAAATTTTAATTAATTTTAAACTCTCTCTGTGAGTCATCGAACAACAGAGTTCGGCGAGAAATTGCACTTTGACCACGGACCAACTTTCTGCTTGCTCTCTTTACCTTTTTTTTGCTCGGACTTAAGCTCCATTTTCTTTTTCTTTGGATGAACGGAAAATGAAGACGGCCCGACCCGCACCGACCGACCCGAGTGCCAAGAAGCTACAGACAAGATGCATCCCTGGACCAGCCCCAACCCTGGCACCAATAAAAAGTTACATCCTTTAGTACGGCCCTGTGACTTCCAGGCTCCCACGCAACAATATATAAGGTGTGTGATATATGATCATATACATGATAAATAAATGAATAAGAGAGAGAAATACTCATATAAAAGTGACTTCAATGTGTCAAATAGTGCTGCATGACCTTTACCTTAGTCCATATCTCACAGTTTGAAGTTATAGGATACTCACCCTGTTAAAGGAGAGCCTACAAATCAAGCAGAGTGCCCTCCCAGAAATGCTGTTGCGGATGTATCATTAAAAGAACTTCTAAGAAGATACAGATACAACATTTGTAATTTTGTATTTCATCAAGATGTCAATGATTAGTTGGAAGGCGAAATTAAAACCAAATAATAGATTTTTTAGTCCTTACCTCTATGATTTTAACTTTGTTTACGATATTTTACTCAGTTTTTAGCCTAAATAGCGATTTTATATATTTTATTTCCGCCGCTGCTGTGTCAAAAATGGCCAAATAAGCATGCAGGCTCTGTAAGGATGTATTCCACTCTCTTTATTTACTAAAAAGCAATAATAAACATTAAGAGGAGCCTCTTGTGTAAATTTCTTTAATACCGCAAGCTTTCGAACAAAACGTTCTTCAACGGGCGTGGATAGTAAAACCGTACTAACATATTATATCTCTTTATTTACCTTCGTGTATTCATAGAGAACAAAGTGAGTAACTTACATCACCCAACAGCTGCCGTCAACAACTGGGACCACTCCTGGCCGCCAGCTGGGCTTCTCGTTGACTGGTCCATTGTTTTTTTATCTGAAGAATGAAATTTTTTTTTCCTGAAAGCTCGCCGTATTTAAATAAAGAAAATTATTAGGATACCAGATTTTGTTTATTTTTTGGTTAATTTCACCAAGAGTAAACTTGTAGCCAGTCTACTAGCGATTCTTGTGAAGTTTATTTCTGGTCAGCATTGACATATTGTTCGACAGTCCAGGTACGTTTATACATGTCACCATACTAGCCACCTCTTGCCTTCAAGTGGCGGCATGAGGATGATCTCCAGTTCGTCCTCTATAGAAGTGTTGATGACGTCTTGTGTCTCCTATCTTTGTTGGACTACTGACCAAAGTCATAAACTATATTCAAGTATGCAAAATGGGTTCGAAAAGCGAGAATGAAAATCATAAATATTCTTACTGAAAAGTGTGAAGTTCCAATTCTCTATATCAACTACAGTCTACTCTCGTTATAACGCCACTCGATATAACGCCACCCTCGCCTTACGCCGCTTTTTCGTTTTGTCCCAATCGACATCAATGTATTTTTCTCGATATAACGCCACTCCCTCGCTGTTCGCCTTCCGCCGTTGATTTTCCGTATCCCAAGTAGCAAAAACCATTCGTTATAGCGCCGCTCACAACATCCCTCAACCCCCCCCTCCCCTTTTCCTGTCTGCATTTTTTTCCGCCAGCGGCACCGGACTTTGCCTGCTGTTGACACAACAGATTGTGTGAACAGCCAGCAGACCCTTTTCCTTCTTGTGCCTAGGACATACACAGTCGCTTCATCCTTTGCTAACGTCAACACAACAACCATACTGTCGTATCATGAGTTCCCAAAAGCGTAAACGTGAATCGATTACCATTGAAAAGAAGAAGGAGATATGCCAGTTGGCAAGAAATAACCCTACGATGTCGAAGAATGAGATTGGAGAGCGTTTCTTACTTCCACGAACAACTGTCCGTGATATTCTCACTCAGGCTGAGAAGTGGAAAAATTATACTGTTGGTTCTTCAAAGTGTCGGAAAATTGAGTGACTTGGAAGACGCTCTCTTCAACTGGTTTACCCAAAAGCGTGCCAATAATATTATTATTATTGATGACCTCCTAAGAGAAAAGGCAAAAAAACTTGGCGGGCAGTTGGACGTACCAGAAAATTTCACGTACAGCAGTGGGTGGCTGCAGCGATTTAAAGGGAGATTCCATATTTCGCAACGACGGCTCTGTGGGGAAGGCGCATCGATTTCTCCAGCTATCATTGATGAACACCTTACAAATTTGAACAGTATGCTGGCGAACTCCGGATATGACCCAGCCAACATATACAATGCAGACGAAACAGGATTATTTTTTCAGCTCATTCCTGACCGAACACTTGCTCACAAAGATGAATACTGCCGTGGTGTTAAAAGGATGAAGAAACGAATCACTGTTCTACTGTGCTGCAACTCTACTGGAACAGACAAGCGGCAATTGCTGATTATTGGAAAATCGGCAAAGCCTCGATGCTTCAGAAACTTCAGTCCACACTTCTACTGCACTTACACATCTAACAGCAAAGCATGGATGACCTCTAGCATCTTTCAAGAATGGCTACTGCAGTTCAACATGCAGCTTGTCTCTGAAGGAATCCTACTGTTGTTAGATAACGTCTCACTGCGTCCCTAATGATGGTCTCAGCAACATATAGATTCCTTCCACCAAATATGACTGCCAGTCACTGGATAGTGGCATCATCCAAAGTTTCAAGGCTCAATATCGCAAGCTTCAACTCCAGAAAATGGTGGTATTGGCGGATGCCCATCTACCCACAGAATTACGTCTGGATTACGCTGTGCGCTATTGTAAAATGGCTTGGGATTCTGTTGGGCAACTGCTGGAATCATACAGGCATTCGCTTCACTTCTACTGCTGCAGTTGAGCCTCTTAATTATGGAAATCTGCTCGATCGCATTCGCGACATCTTCGCTATTACACCAGAGAATTTGATGACTGAAAGGGAGTTTCAACTGGTTGATGATTCCCAGGAGGCGGAAATGAAGCTAACAGATGGCAATTTTCTGGTGTCCACTGTTACAGCGAAAGAAGAACTTGGCGAGGATGATGATACAACAGTGACTCCGTGCCTACCATCGTTAAGGGAAGCCAGAACAGCTGCTGAGACAGTTTTGTTGTTTCTTGAGCACTCCAAGAGAGCAACATCTGACGATGTCAATCTATCTGCGGGTTTGTTACGCCGTGTCTATGCCATAAGTTAGGGAGAGAAAAGACAAGTTGGGATCACAGACTTCTTTTGAGAAAATGTAATTACTTTTTTATGAATAAATTATAAATTAATGCTTTCTATTTATCATATTAATTATTTAATGCCGGCATTCTATATATTGACTTAGAGTATAGATTGTTATTAGTAATTGTTATAAATAATTTATTGTATCTTTAAATATCACATTTTAAACGTGTGTGTTCGATACAACGCCACCCTCGCCTTACGCCGCTTTTTTGCAAAATCCGGATGGTGGCGTTATAACGAGAGTAGACTGTATTATAATTTAAAAATGGCACATTTGGATCGAAAAATGAACTGCGTTGTTATTGCATGATATTTCGACGATCAGAACATTCGTCGAAATATCATGCCATAACAACGCAGTTTATTATTTCGATCCAAATGTGCCATTTTTATTTGAATGTTGAATCTTATGGATTGCGATATTTTAAAAAGATATCAACTATTTATTCCTTCAGCGAACATCAATAGTCATAAATATTTCTTACAACAATCGAACCTTTTTTGCTGCTAAGGCAGGGAACAAAAAAGAAACAAAACAAGGTGTCGGTTGAAATGAACAAAGTTTTTCGAGAGTCTCTAAAGACCATATCTGCTATTCATGCCACTCTCTAAGAATTCAGCGGACAAACTGCAAGAATTGGTGACTGACATCTATTCAAGGTCTCTGCAGAAACTATCTGCTGATTGAACAGGAAGGCGAGCTACTGAGGATCTACTACAAATGAACCCAGGCATTATTTTTTCATCAGTCGTTCGCTGCTGATCCTGCAAAAAGTTATCTACTGAAGCTCACAAAACTGTCACAATATATCCCTGCTCCATCAGGAAGGTCCAACACCTTCGCCCCTGCATCCTTATTCCCCTTTCCAACAGAAGAGAATCCCTATCAATTTCCCCAAGTAAATTCCTATTATGAACAACTAGGATCATCTATAATAAAAAAAAAGGCTTGATTTTTATAAGCTGACGAACAGCCAAATAACAATAAGAGCTTCAAGGCAAATTGACAATCTACCATCAATTGACTGTCAAATGTCTAAGATGCTTTCATTACCTTGTGACTGTGAAGTCGACCATATGGAACAATATCATTCTGCATAGCAATTAAAGTACAGTACTATACTGGCTGTTTTGGAGAGGTTCATATTTCTACCCTTTCAATTATAGGAAGAAGCAGCATACCAGCATAACGATCTTATTCTTTCTCGAATTGACTCTGAAATGTCTCTTCAGGTCAATCGGGACAAAGATCTGTCTCGACCAGATAGGCGGATATATATGCTACGACACCAGTTTAACAAATTCGGGAAAACTACTTTTACATATACCTCTACGTCCTTCATCAGCACAGGGAAGGCTACGGTTTCGTGGGATCCTACGGGTGGTGCCATCAAATCGGTCAATTCTTCGAGGTTTGTTCATCATCACCTTCTGAATATCCGCATTCTAAGTAAAAATGATAGAGAAAAATCATTAATTTAACACATTTTTAAAAGAAATGAATTTTTTGCATAACAAGATAAAGTAGAACCTTTCTTTAAAGAACACCTAGTTGCAGAGCCAAAGTATCCTTAAGGGAAGAGGTGTTCTCTAACAAGAAATTAGCTAATTAGTAAAATTGGTGATTTTAGCAGCGGAATGTCATTTATCGAGAGTGTCCTCTCAAGAAGGTTTCTACTGTATTCAGTAATTGCTCAATATATGCCCGGACTCTGGGCAACAATAAAAGTGAGCAGGAAGTCTGTCGTCCTCGCTGCGTCGCGTGCTGGTGAGAGGCCATGGGCCGTCGCATCGCACATCCGCTCTGCTATATGTCCCTGGGTTCCCCCTCTGAAAGTTCTAGCTGGATGGAAAGAGTGACAGTTCTTCGATGGTCCCTCGTCTTTATTGTCTGGGTAAAGATAACCTAATAAGACCTTATCAATGGTTTATTAATGCTAAACGTATGGCAATTCACCAATTTTACAGTTGATATAAATATAATTTAGACTCCAGCCGAGCTCTTAGTCCAATTTCTTCTTGAATCTTAAGTTTCTTCTATTACGGGATCAACCTGATAAAAGATAGGGCCTGATAATTTGTAAGTATTAAACAAAACTTCCCTTGTCTTTGCAGATGCCAACAGAAATTGACAAGGCCAAATACAAATAGTCAAGCTGCGTGTGGTATTGTTACTGACATCCGATCAGAACCGGCCATCCTAAAGACTAGAAGCTGATCCAATGCGATGGTGCTACGACAGAAGTTTGGCCTTGTGCTCGCTGTGTCGTAGCGGGGACATTAACCGAGTAGTTGCCGGGGAAGAAGTTGTTGACCAGCTGTGGAGGAAGCGTCCGTGAGTCAGCCGAGCCCCGCCCGCCGCACAATGGTCGATGTTCAACGGCCCGGGTGACTACGCCACATTCCTGGACATGACCTGGTGCATCCCTCACCTCCCATATAAGGACCGGGTGAATAACTTGGGGAGTATCCACAATGCTGGGCCCAACGCATGGATTTTGGTGGTGCTATAAAGATTTTCAATTTATTGCATAAATATTTTAATATGAAAGGATTATTGAGGGATTTTGGAGCGTCCATGAGCGTATAAGTCTATTTTAAATACATAATTTCTCATTCGTCTCTGTGTGGACCGATGCGAATTATTGTTTGGTAACAAGCTCTGTTGTGAATAGATGGAGGCTTATTGGATGAGGGCCAACAGTGAAAAGATCAAAGGCAGTTACTTGGTCGCGGGTGACGAGGCAGAAATACAAGATACAGTTGGTTGGTGGCGGGTGACGAAGGAGAAAGACAAGATACGGTTGGTTGGTGGCGGGTGACGAAGGAGAAAGACAAGATACGGTTGGTTGGTGGTGGGTGACGAAGGAGAAAGACAAGATATGGTTGGTTGGTGGTGGGTGACGAAGGAGAAAGACAAGATATGGTTGGTTGGTGGCGGGTGACGAAGGAGAAAGACAAGATACGGTTGGTTGGTGGTGGGTGACGAAGGAGAAAGACAAGATACGGTTGATTGGTGGTGGGTGACGAAGGAGAAAGACAAGATATGGTTGGTTGGTGGCGGGTGACGAAGGAGAAAGACAAGATACGGTTGGTTGGTGGTGGGTGACGAAGGAGAAAGACAAGATACGGTTGATTGGTGGTGGGTGACGAAGGAGAAAGACAAGATATGGTTGGTTGGTGGCGGGTGACGAAGGAGAAAGACAAGATACGGTTGGTTGGTGGCGGGTGACGAAGGGAAAAGACAAGATATGGTTGGTTGGTCGAGGGTGAAAGACAAGATACGGTTGGTTGGTGGCGGGTGACGAAGGAGAAAGACAAGATATGGTTGGTTGGTGGCGGGTGACGAAGGGGAAAGACAAGATATGGTTGGTTGGTGGCGGGTGACGAAGGGGAAAGACAAGATATGGTTGGTTGGTGGCGGGTGACGAAGGAGAAAGACAAGATATGGTTGATTGGTGGCGGGTGACGAAGGAGAAAGACAAGATATGGTTGGTTGGTCGAGGGTGAAAGACAAGATATGGTTGATTGGTGGCGGGTGACGAAGGAGAAAGACAAGATATGGTTGGTTGGTGGCGGGTGACGAAGGGGAAAGACAAGATATGGTTGGTTGGTGGCGGGTGACGAAGGAGAAAGACAAGATATGGTTGATTGGTGGCGGGTGACGAAGGAGAAAGACAAGATATGGTTGATTGGTGGTGGGTGACGAAGGAGAAAGACAAGATAAGGTTGATTGGTGGCGGGTGACGAAGGAAAAAGACAAGATACGGTTTGTTGGTCGACGGTGAAAAACAAGATAGGGCTGGTTGGTGGTGGGTGACGAAGGAGAAAGATAAGATACGGTTGATTGGTGGCGGGTGACGAAGGAGAAAGACAAGATATGGTTGGTTGGTGGCGGGTGACGAAGGAGAAAGACAAGATAAGGTTGATTGGTGGCGGGTGATAAAGGAGAAAGACAAGATACGGTTGGTTGGTGGTGGGTGACGAAGGAGAAAGACAAGATATGGTTGATTGGTGGCGGGTGACGAAGGAGAAAGACAAGATATGGTTGGTTGGTGGTGGGTGACGAAAAGAAAGACAAGATACGGTTGGTTGGTGGTGGGTGACGAAGGAGAAAGACAAGATATGGTTGGTTTGTGGTGGGTGACGAAGGAGAAAGACAAGATATGGTTGATTGGTGGCGGGTGACGAAGGAGAAAGACAAGATATGGTTGGTTGGTGGTGGGTGACGAAAAGAAAGACAAGATACGGTTGGTTGGTGGCGGGTGACGAAGGATAAAGACAAGATACGGTTGATTGGTGGTGGGTGACGAAGGAGAAAGACAAGATATGGTTGATTGGTGGTGGGTGACGAAGGATAAAGACAAGATACGGTTGATTGGTGGTGGGTGACGAAGGAGAAAGACAAGATAAGGTTGATTGGTGGCGGGTGATAAAGGAGAAAGACAAGATACGGTTGGTTGGTGGTGGGTGCCGAAGGAGAAAGACAAGATAAGGTTGATTGGTGGCGGGTGATAAAGGAGAAAGACAAGATACGGTTGGTTGGTGGTGGGTGACGAAGGAGAAAGACAAGATATGGTTGGTTGGTGGTGGGTGACGAAGGAGAAAGACAAGATACGGTTGGTTGGTGGTGGGTGACGAAGAAGAAAGACAAGATACGGTTGATTGGTGGTGGGTGACGAAGGAGAAAGACAAGATACGGTTGATTGGTGGTGGGTGACGAAGGAGAAAGACAAGATACGGTTGATTGGTGGTGGGTGACGAAGGAGAAAGACAAGATACGGTTGATTGGTGGTGGGTGACGAAGGAGAAAGACAAGATACGGTTGATTGGTGGTGGGTGACGAAGGAGAAAGACAAGATACGGTTGGTTGGTGGCGGGTGACGAAGGAGAAAGACAAGATACGGTTGGTTGGTGGTGGGTGACGAAGGAGAAAGACAAGATATGGTTGGTTGGTGGTGGGTGACGAAGGAGAAAGACAAGATACGGTTGATTGGTGGTGGGTGACGAAGGAGAAAGACAAGATATGGTTGGTTGGTGGCGGGTGACGAAGGAGAAAGACAAGATACGGTTGGTTGGTGGTGGGTGACGAAGGAGAAAGACAAGATACGGTTGATTGGTGGTGGGTGACGAAGGAGAAAGACAAGATACGGTTGATTGGTGGTGGGTGACGAAGGAGAAAGACAAGATACGGTTGATTGGTGGTGGGTGACGAAGGAGAAAGACAAGATACGGTTGATTGGTGGTGGGTGACGAAGGAGAAAGACAAGATATGGTTGGTTGGTGGTGGGTGACGAAGGAGAAAGACAAGATACGGTTGGTTGGTGGTGGGTGACGAAGGAGAAAGACAAGATAAGGTTGGTTGGTGGTGGGTGACGAAGGAGAAAGACAAGATACGGTTGATTGGTGGCGGGTGACGAAGGAGAAAGACAAGATACGGTTGGTTGGTGGCGGGTGACGAAGGAGAAAGACAAGATACGGTTGGTTGGTGGCGGGTGACGAAGGAGAAAGACAAGATACGGTTGGTTGGTGGTGGGTGACGAAGGAGAAAGACAAGATACGGTTGATTGGTGGTGGGTGACGAAGGAGAAAGACAAGATACGGTTGATTGGTGGTGGGTGACGAAGGAGAAAGACAAGATACGGTTGATTGGTGGTGGGTGACGAAGGAGAAAGACAAGATACGGTTGATTGGTGGTGGGTGACGAAGGAGAAAGACAAGATACGGTTGATTGGTGGTGGGTGACGAAGGAGAAAGACAAGATACGGTTGATTGGTGGTGGGTGACGAAGGAGAAAGACAAGATACGGTTGATTGGTGGTGGGTGACGAAGGAGAAAGACAAGATATGGTTGGTTGGTGGCGGGTGACGAAGGAGAAAGACAAGATACGGTTGGTCGCAGCTGAAGAGGGATAAAAATAAATTAAAATAATTGTCGATGACTAAAATATAATTTCCAGAAATATTTGAAAATAAAAGTATTTTTAACCACTGTGACTTCTGTATGAACCTAGCAGAATTCAATGAACTAAAAATAATGTATAAATATATTGTGAAAATATGAAATTATCATTATTTGTACGCTATTTTAACATTTGTCACAGATAGATGGCGCTGCGTGTTATGATCGAATAAAATATATTGTAACAGAATATTCATAATTTTAAACATAACCTATTAATTATAATATTTTGTTACTCCGAGAGAGATTTCTCTCGTTGCTTGTCTGTTCTTTTGTGTAAACAAGGTGTGAAGTAGTTTTAATAAAATATATTGTCTAACATCTCCTAACATTTTCTGCCCTCATTTTTCTATAAGCGACGTTTTAGTAAGATCTGGATAGGCTATAAAAGGCAAACTGAGAAAATGATCTGAGCAGACCTTGAGGCCACAGGTGCTAAGGGCTTGCCGCGACTGACTTCGCAACCATGACCAGGAATTCCCTTCAACAAGACGACGGTCCCTATCGACGCTACGAGGATAAAGCCGTACACTGGACGCAACTAATAAGACGGCTGGGGAATCTTTAAAAGAAACATGTCAAATCCATGACGGAAGCAACAAGATTTATACGCTCAGGCTCGCAGTTCCCATATAACATAATATTCATTTAGAAAAACAAAGATCTCTCACCTCTCTGTCAAAATAGACGCCAAAACGAAGCGCCATCTATTGACCGTCATCGCAAACTAGAGGACGCGTTTCGGTGAAAAGTCACTACATCAGCTTTGGTAACCGAGAAGCGCCCACCTGATGACCATGATTTCGGGCTAATGGCCCCGGTTTGCCAAATCTGGTGTTGTGGCTTTGTTACCGACCTGAGTCCGCTAGTTTGCGGAGGCGGTCAATAGATGGCTTTTAGTGTTAGTGTCTATTTTGACGGGAGAGGAGATCTTTAATTTTTCATATCATTATCCTCCCGGTAAAATATTTCCAAGAATAATTATTTTAACAAACAGATATATTAATTTTTCCATTTCATTGCTTAGCATATTTCTCTCGCTGCACGCTTCTGTTCTTTTATGTGAGTCTTGATGTTTTGATGGAACTATATAATTAACTTGGAATCCCGACGAGTCACAAGAAGTTCACATCACGCTGCAGAACGGCGAACCTTAATCTCAGTCGGCTTTTAATTAACTATTTTAAATGTATATATTACAAACTTTCTAATACAAATCAATATACAAGGTAGGATCAAAAAGTTCCCGAACTTTATTTTTTATTAATTATTTATTCATAGTACAATAATTTTTAAACATCAATTTTTTCAAAATAGGAGGCTTGGTTATCTACACATTTTTTTCCAGTATGAAAAAAGCTCTTGAAATGCTAGTTCAAAGTCAATTTTTCTAAGCTTGTTTAGCTCCACCGTCGCATTTTCAATTACTTCTGATGACGATGAAAAGCGCCTCCCTTTTAACGCTATTTTAAGTTTTGGAAAGAAGAATAAATCACATGGGGCGATATCAGGAGAGTAAGGAGGATGCGGCAAGACAGATACAGAGTGTTTGGCTAAATCGTCTTGAACAATAATGGCTCTATGAGCAGGGGCATTATCATGTAGCAATTTCCAATGTTTTAATTTAAAGAGTTGGTTTCTTTTTCTTCTTATCGCATCACGAAGGCGCACAAGTATTTCTTTGTATGCCTGTTTATTAATAGTAACTCCCTCTTTAATAAATTCATAACAGATAAGTCCTTAATAATCAAAAACACTACAAGCATTACTTTTCCTTTGGACTTGTCAAGACGAACTTTCTTCTTCCTTGGAGAACTTGGTGTGTGCCATTCGAGTGATTGTTTTTTGGTTTGTAGATCAAAAAGAAAGCACCATGTTTCATCACCAGTTATTATTGTTTTTAAAAATCAGAATCATTATTTGCAGTTTCAATTAAATCTTTGCAAATTGATAATCTGGTTTTTCTCTGTTGATCTGTTAAATTTCGTGGGACAAAATAACCACAAAGTTTTTTCATGTTTAAATGTTCACCGATAATTTTTTGGCAACTACCATACGAAATTCCACGTATTTCTGATATATTATCAATAGTAATTTTTCTATCACCAACAATTAAATCACGTACCTGTCCAATATTGCGATCCGTTGTTGACGTCAATGGCCGACCTGACCTTGAATCCTCTGCGATGCTCTTACGGCCATCTTTAAAACGTTTATACCAGAGATAAACTTGCGTTTATGACAATTTTTCATCTTCATAAGCTTCATTCATTAATGCTAATGTCTCTGTGGAAGACTTTTTTAATTTTACACAAAATTTAATATTTGCCCTTTGCTCAAATAATGACATTGCAGAAACCGACGCGAGCTAAATACTTACAACAAAAATATGCCTAAAATGAAAACTACGCATGCGCATTTACTCTGGCGTTGCTAAATAAAATTATAGTTTAGGCTTTGTTCTTTACAGTAAAATTTATTTTACATTTTTCAAAAGTTGTTTTACATTTTATTTTTTAAAAGTTCGGGAACTTTTTGATCCTACCGTGTACTTCTCCATTTTTATCAATACAAAATGTTGAACTTTCATTTACCACTACCAACAACAACAAAAAATATATTTTAAGATCTTTTAGTCTTATACAGATATTCCAAGCAGAAATATAGGATACACATGTAGGAATAACACAGCAATAGTATCAGTAATCAGCAATGTTATTTACAGTATATCAAATATGGGGGGAAAGAAAGGAAGAGCTTAAAATAAACTTACATACAAGCAATCGAGGATAAGCCCTTCTTAATCGTAATAATTCGTAGAATTGACCGAAATATACATAATTATCAGGCATATTCATAATTTTATACATGGATAGATCAAGGGTAGAGGGTTGTCTAAAGTTTAAATATAAATCCTTAGAGGTTAATTAATTAGTTCATTCACCCAGTTGTTCAGTAGAAGCCACCGGATTCATTAAGTTACTTCAGTTTAATTTACCTTTACCCGAAGTAAAGTTCTCGACAAAAGGATCATTTCTCCAGACAGGAGAAGACCAAGTAGCTGCATGTGGAAGTACCGTGGATGGAAATGTCGTCTAAGTTTGGTGACAATTGTCGTGCTGACATATTGACAGCGGTTGCCATGGAGTCTGTCGTCTCAGCAGGTAGGTCGGTGGCATTCTTCCACCTCAGCTGGGGATATAACCTTGTTATATGTTATTCTCTAAATTATCAACTATTTAGGCGTGTATATGTTTCTTTTTTTTTTCATTTAGTCTTTTGTCTGATGATGGTAATAACGTTGTTACCGAAACATCACACACTGTTAATTTATTGGGATTTGGTCTTGTAGTTCTAATCTATAATACAAATTGTTTTATAATATATATTCTTTCCTACTTTTACATTTTGACTCCATCAATAGGTATTGTTGCACCAGGTTGGCAGACTCTTCAACCTTGATTCTCTCCTGTACCGGGTCTTGCATCTTACCAGAGCGTGTTTCAACCATCCTACAAATTTATATAAGGGAATAATGAAATAACTCAACTTTAAGTAGCCTCCAGAATTATTTATTTATTTCTCACATCAAAGAGAGCAGTGAAGTCACACAGTGCTACAAAATATAAATGGTGATTTTTATGATATTGTAGCGTAGAAATCAAGCCTTGAAATATCCTAAGATGTAAAAGTATTTATTGATGACGTCACGGCGACAAGTCGGCAATTATTAACAAGTCAGCAAAAAAACTATTTACAGCTAGAGAATCTTGAGCAAGCAAGCAAAGAGATATTTTGATAATTATTTTACATAAAAGATTAATATATATTTATATAATCTGTTGAATAGTTTCATTGAATAATTTAATTAACAAATTATTTCTTCGTCACATAGCCTCCTCCTATAAAGAGCATCGACCCGATGCTCAGAAGGAGACTTACATCCTCAGTCTCAAGGCTCGAGAACGGGTGATAGGGCCTGAGATCTCTACGCGGGTCTGTGGTTGTTGTGTTCGTTCAGTGGGGATGTCTTCTTCCTGGAAGTTTGTCGAGTCATCTTCTGGGTCCTCTTCTAGGTGGTCCTCCTGGTCCTCTGGGTTTAAATATGGTTTCATCCTACAAATGTGAACTAAATCTTTTGTTTTACGACGACCTTGCTGGTTTCCAAATGTTTCAACTTCATAGGTCACATCAGATATTTTTCGGGTTACTTTGTATGGGCCGAAGTAACGTCTCATTAGTTTCTCCGAATATCCCACTTTACGCACAGGGATAAAGATCCATACAAGATCTCCAGGCTGATAAATTATATTTCTGTGATGGGCGTCATAGCGTTGTTTATTGCTATCTTGAGATCTCATGGAGTGGATACGTGCCAGTTTTCGTGCTTCTTCGGCTCTTGCCCCTAGAGTTTGGATGAAATCGTCGTCTTCTGGCAATAACTTGGGGAATAACACGTCCAGTGGAGTCTCGGCTTCACGCCCGTGTACAAGGAAAAATGGGGTGAACCCAGTTGACTCTTGTTTTGCTGTGTTGTATGCAAATGTAACGAATGGAAGAATCCTGTCCCAATCTTTCTGGTTGACATCTACATACATGGACAGCATGTCTGCTATGGTCTTATTCAACCTCTCCGTGAGGCCGTTTGTCTGGGGGTGATAGGCGGTCGTCTTCCGATGGGTTATTCTGCACTGGTTGTTCAGATCACTTATCATTGAAGATGTGAAGTTCCTTCCTCTATCCGTGATTAATTCCCTCGGCGCGCCGTGCTTTAAGATGACATCTTCAATGAAGAATTTGGCAACTTCCATGGATTCACTTGTGGGTAGGGCTTTAGTTATCGCATATTTCGTTAGGTAGTCCGTACATACAATAATCCAACGGTTGCCACCTTCTGATGTTGGAAATCTCCCCAGGAGATCCATTCCTACCTTTTCAAAAGCAACTTCAGGAACAGGTATTGGCTGTAAGTGCCCTGAGGGGAGTTGGATCTGATGTTTACGCCTCTGACAATCTGAACAGTGTGCCACATACTTTCTAACCGTTCTATACATTCCGGGCCAGTAATACTTTTTTCTTATTCGGTCATAGGTTTTAGTAAATCCGAGGTGACCAGCAGTGGGTGAATCATGGAAATTTTTCAGTAATTCCTGCCTTAAATGGCGTGGAACCACCAAAAGCCATGGTTTCCCCATTGGATCATAATATTTTCTGTAGAGCGTGTTATCGATTTTTACAAAGGTATTATTAGGAGTACTTTGTAATTGGTCAGCAATTTTTCTAAGGGCTTGATCATTCACCTGCTCTTCGCTAAAGTTCTGCAAAGTCACTATGCTTGGAATATCTTCCACCATATCTTCACTGTATTCTAATGGACTTCTTGATAAGCAGTCTGCGTCCTGATGTTTCCTTCCGCTCTTATACACGACAGTGACGTCAAACTCTTGCAGCCGAAGTGCCCATCTTGCTAACCTCCCACATGGGTCTTTAAGGTTGGTCAGCCAGCACAAAGAGTGGTGGTCTGTAACAATAGTGAACGGCTGTCCAAAGACATATGGTCGGAATTTATTGATAGCCCAAATGATGGCAAGGCATTCCCTTTCTGTGGTTGAATAATTTTTTTCTGCCTTATTTAAGGTTCTGGATGCATAAGCAATGGCTCTTTCCTTTCCCTTTTGTATCTGCACTAATTCTGCTCCTATTCCGTAGTTGCTTGCGTCAGTGTGTATTTCGGTTGGGGATGAGTAATCAAAATGTCCAAGAGCGGGTTCGGAAATTAACGCTGACTTGAGAGCTTCAAATGCATTTTGCTCTTCCTGGTTCCAATTAAATGCTGAGTCTTTCTTCAAAAGGTCATTCAAGGGTTGGGCTACGTGGGCATAATTGGGTATGAAGCGGCGGTAGTAGGATGAAAGGCCAAGAAAACTTCTAACTTCCTTCAATGACCTTGGCGTAGCGAAGTCGCGGACTGCTCGAATCTTTTCTTGGTCGGGACGAATTCCATTTTCACTCACCTCATGTCCAAGAACCGTGATAGTTTTTGCACCAAACTTGCATTTCTTGGAATTGAGACAAAATCCGGCTTTCTTAAGGCAATTTAATACAAGTTGAAGGCGTCTTAGATGTTCTTCAAAGCCATCTGAAAAAAACGATGATGTCATCGAGGTAACACAAGCAAATAGTCCACTTAAGACCCTTCAGAAGATTATCGATCATTCGTTCGAAGGTAGCTGGAGCATTACATAACCCAAATGGCATTACTTTGAACTCGTACAGTCCATCTGGAGTTATAAATGCTGTCTTCTCACGGTCCGATTCTTCCACGTCGATTTGCCAGTACCCTGATTGGAGGTCCATGGAAGAATAAAATCTAGCTCCCCGTAAGCAGTCTAATGTGTCGTCGATCCTTGGGAGAGGGTAGACATCCTTTTTTGTTATTTTGTTAAGGCGGCGGTAATCGACGCAGAATCTCCAGCTTCCATCCTTTTTTCTTATCAATACTACAGGTGAGGCCCACGGACTTTCAGAGGGCTGAATGATGTCAAGTTTTTCCATCTTGTTTACCTCATCCTGAATAATTTGGCGTTCTCTTGGTGCAACTCGGTAAGGTCTTTGTTTGGTCGGTAGGTGGTCTCCAGTGTTAATTCGGTGTTTAACATTGACGTCCTTGAATTGTTTTCTTTTATTAAATTCGAAAATATCTGTATAGTTTTTTAACAAATTTCTTAATTTTTCTTTTTGAGATTCATCAAGCGAATCATCTATAAAAAATTCCGAGGTTTTTGGGTCTTCAGAATGTTCCGCCTCTGTTTCAACTTGGTTACAATCGGCTAGAGTACATAATTGACTATCTTCGATGACAGCACTATCGGCTACATGCATCCCCTGTGGGATTAGTTTCGGATATGGACTCCAATTCACCACCCAAAGTTTACCTCGGTTATTGGTAAGTGAAATGACAGAGGAGGGAGCCGTTAGTTCTCTTTCCAGCAATAGCTCTTTTCGACATTCTGCCACCACAATTGCGTCATTAGGAATGTCACGACTTGCTACTTCTATTAACTGAATAGAGGCGGGTTCGATTCTATATTCCAATTCCGAGTAGAGAGGTGAGCTGTTCTTAGGGGTATCCTCAAAAAAGACATTTTTCTAAGAAGAGTGTGTCGTCAGCTGAATCAATTATCGCCCTAGATAACTTCAAAAAGTCCCAACCAAGAATAACTTCGTGACTACAGTCTTCCATAACGACAAATTCAAAGCTTTCCTGTAGTCCATTCAAGTCCAGTTTCAGTGTGCAGCGTCCTTTTGGTCTTACAATTTTACCGTTGGCTACTCGTAATGTGACGTCAGTTTCGGCAAACATTATTTTTTTTAGTTTGAGTCTGAACCTCTCAGAAATGACAGAATATGAGGCTCCTGAGTCGACGAAGGCACGCGTCATTTTTCCTTCTATTTTAATGTCTATGTAATTTTCTTTTAATTCTAATGTAGTCGATAAGGGAGGATTTATAAATTTTGCGGCCTTACCTCCAAAATAGGACGCATCTTCTAGTTTTCCTGACGGGAACGGCGAGGCGACTGGCTGGCTCTTCTATCAGGAGACGAATATTGTCCTTTTCGGCCAGTGTGAGGAGAGGGGCTTCGGTAGCGGCGTCTATTTTCTCTTGGCAGGTCGTCGTTGGGCTCTTGGCTGCTCCGAAAATTATAGAATGTTCTAGGCTCTAGCCTATCTCTCTGTTTGTAATTCCAAGTTTGTTCTCCTTCATATTCTCTCCTCCTGTCACGGCAGTAGCGCACGACGTGGCCAGGGCGTCCGCAGTGGAAACAGATTGGCTTACCTTCCGTGGTTCGCCATTCGTTGGTATCGCGTCTTCCGTTTAATTGTTTTGGCTGCTGCGGTCTAGGTTGGAAATTTCTGGGTTGGAACTCGTACCTAGGGCTTGGTAATGGCCTTGGCGCTCTATTTTGAGGGACACTTCTAGAAATTGGCGCAATTGTTTTTTCAATTTCTTGCTGCACCATATGTTCAATTGCAGAAATTTCTGGTTCTTCTCTAGGAGAGGCTAATGCTCGCTGTACCTCCTCGCGAACTATTTGCCTAATCATAGATGACAGATCTGCCCTGTCATCATGATCACTGAGAGACGCCACATTTGGTAGTCGCTCGTACCTGGTTGGGGGTCACTCGCTTACAATGTAGCGCTTCAATGCGGCGACACTCGGTGACGAATTGTTGAGTGGTATGTGCATCTCTTGGGAGAAGTGCCTGGTAGAGCTCCTCTGCTATCCCTTTCATCAAATGGGATATTTTATCTTGCTCATTCATATGAGGGTCTACCTCTTTGCAGAGGCGCAGGACGTCTTGAATATAAAATTCGGTGCTTTCACCTTTTAATTGTGCGCGAGTTTTTAAGGTTTTCTCTGCTCGTAACCTCAAGTTTTCGTTTTTTCCGAAAACTGATTTTAACTGGGACATGAACTCCGTCCATGTCAGGATGCTCTCCTCATTGTTCTCAAACCATTTGAGAGCAGTGCCGGTCAAATAAAAGTAAACGTTGGCGAGACAAAGTGTTTCATCCCATTGGTTATGCTTCGCCACACGTTCATACTTTTTCAACCAGTTATGGGGATCTTCAGAACCCTCACCAGAGAACATTGAGGGGTTTCTAGGTAGTTGTTGTATAAAAAATGAACCTACCTGATTTGTTGCTTCTTTCTTGATGGTCATGGTTGTTTCTTCTTGCTCAACCGAATCAATTTTACGTTTTTTTCTGAATGGGTATCGATCCAGCTTCTTCACCAGTTGTAGCGTAGAAATCAAGCCTTGAAATATCCTAAGATGTAAAAGTATTTATTGATGACGTCACGGCGACAAGTCGGCAATTATTAACAAGTCAGCAAAAAACTATTTACAGCTAGAGAATCTTGAGCAAGCAAGCAAAGAGATATTTTGATAATTATTTTACATAAAAGATTAATATATATTTATATAATCTGTTGAATAGTTTCATTGAATAATTTAATTAATAAATTATTTCTTCGTCACAATATATAAATGTGTTTATAATATTTCTATATTCTGTTTAATAAAATAAATAAATATAAAATATAAATTTGAATTTAAAATATATGAAAAATAATATTACAAACTAGCGGAATGTACCCGGCTTCGCCCGGGGTTTTACCCGAGTAAAGGTTTGTCTAACGAACATTTGTTAAAACAATTCTCTATAAACTTATAAAAAAAAAATAATAGATATATTTTGATAATTTGAAACTCGTAAATTTGAATCTCTCGATAAAGTGAACATTTTTTTCCCAGTCCCTGTGTGCCGTGTCATCCTGAATTTTGTCTTTCCTAATTTTCTACATTACAAAATCATCGTTTTATCTAGTGAACATTTTTTCCCGGTCCCTTGAAAAATACTCGATAAGTTGAATAAAATCAATATTAATTGGTTCCCTCGGTAATTGGAAGTTAAAAGAATAGTATCTTCGCCTTGAATTGTATCATTATTCTTGTCTCAAATAAATTGCCGTGTCATCCTGAGATAATCTTACTTTTGATAAATAATCTTTAAGATAATAAACTTAGTGATAATAAAACTTATAGATAAAAAAACTTGTTATCATCGTCGCAATGGTGGCGCTGCTTGCGAGTTAAATCTACAAATCTGCAAATAACTCTAAGGATATTCAAGATATTCAAGACATTATTTTTCAAAAACCTTCCCGGGGATATACCTAATAATATCCCAAAATTACACGGCGATTGGATGTATGGTTTTTGAATCTATAGAGTACAGACAGACATTCAATATATATATAGATTAAAATAAAATAGGTTCATTAGCCATGATGCAACAGTATCAAGGGTTTGGTTTCTTTTCTTTTTTCTTTTATTTCTCGAGCTTTCGGGGTAACATACCCTTCAAAACGGAGATCCTGATGTACAACTTCACGCCGAATTTATATGCAACTTTAGATATATTTGTGATAAATATTTTAGCATTAAATTCGGCGTGAAGTAGTACTTCAGGATCTCCGTGTTGAAGGGCGTGTTAGCCCGAAAGCTCGAGAAATAAAAGATATAAGAAACGAAACCCTTGATACCTTATTGATTGAGTCAAATACAAATTGTGCTTTATCAAATAAACAATTCTTTACTGCCCTTATTGCAATGATGAAATATTAGGAGGGTTTGGATCATATCGGTGGTGAACTCTCCCAGAGGTTTCTCTAGCTTAAGCTACCATAACGTTCTAATGTTGTATTGAGTCGTATATAGCCACCGGCACAAAAGGGAAATTTTTGGAGAATAAAACTATGCACATAAGATTTCATAACAGTAGGAATATATTAAAATAAAAAAAAATAGTGCTCCGATAGTATTTTTATTTTGCTAACGAATCACAAATAATAGACCATTTTGGCATCAATGTTTTGAAGATCTTTTGTTGGTTGGAAGCTGGTTTGGAAAATATTTAGCTACATCAACCAATAACACTGATGGACAAAACTTAAGGAAGTTGTACCTTATAGCATATACATATCGGGATTCAGAAAATAACTCTGAGAAGATATATATATGCTATAAGGTACAACTTCCTTAAGTTTTGTCTATCAGTGTAATTTGTTTAATTCTCGATGTATCAGTGACTGGTTTCCTCGGGAAAAGGATTATTTTGAATCCATTTCTGATATAGAACTAGGATTCAAAATAATCATTCCCACTGAGGATAGTGACAGCCAGTCACTGACACTCGAGAATCAAATAAATTATTGGTTCATGTAGCTATATAAAAGCCAAATTATTTTGACGCCAATTCGCCTGTCAATTTAGTGAGTACATACCTAGAAGTGAGTACATATAGAAGTTACCAACATATTGTACACCTTTTCGCCATGTTTATAGAGTAATATCGGAATTTTATTTATTACCTATGATACTATTGCGATCTCTTTTCAAGAAAATATTCTAAACACAATGTTAGTTCGCAAAGAGGAGCAATCTTTCCTAGCGCGTTGTTCTGGTATCTCTTCTTGCAAACATGGCTTCATCTCATACTAAGAGTTTGCTCAGTCTCTCGATGCGATTTCATTTCTTCTACCTTACAAAGCTTATGTGTCCTTGGAATCGTTGAATAACTTTACTCAAACATAACACCTTAGCACGCTATCTATATAGGAAATGAAACTATTCATCCTGATTTTTGTTTATATTATAAATAAAACTGCTTCCTACTGTCTTTACTGTGATATAAAAAAGTGGGAGGGCCTTTCTCATCATTTTGTATATATTTCTACTGACCTCAAAGTTTTATGTCTCTAGTTTGTTTAAATACCTTAACCAAGATTATTCTTACAATACCGGGTATATAAGCAGAACATTTCAATACAATACCGTTGGGAGGGTTCACCACTGATGAGCCAGACCCTCCCATTATTTTTTCCATCTCAGTACGTATGGTATAAAGTTGTTTAATTTTTAAAAGAAAGGGAAAAATTATGTTAATTTTTTCATTTCTTAAATGCTTTTATTAAGAATTTCTTTTATATGATTGTTATATTAAGCATTAATGTCAAAATACAAGAGAAACTGTCTGAAGTTTAAATAGAGAAAATGAGGGTTCCACCACTGATGAGCCAGGCATAACATTGCGACGTGTGTGTGGAGGATGGAGGAGGAAGAGGAGCCGGAGTTCTGCGACGCGCGGCGCGGCAGCCGGCTGGACGTCGTGCCGGACTTCGAAGACTGCTGCCAAAAGGTGGAGGTGGTTGGCCGCGCCCCGGACCGCCTGGCCGCCCAGCCGCTGGCTGAGGACGAGACGGCCACCTACCGCCTCGAGCCCACCTGCCGCTTCCACCTCAACCGTATCCAGCCCATCCTTAAGCGTGTGCTGGTGAAGACGCTGGAGGGACAGGCGTATGACCCGGACGAATGCAAGGCCATGGCCGTTAAGATCGTCACGACCGTGAAGGCCATCATGAAGAACGTCCTGGACAGGTAGATGACGTCCTAGGGCAGATCTCTCGACCTCAGAGAGCACCTTCCTCTCTCAATCTCTATATATCCAGAATATTGCCAACATAGAATTTGGAGATAAAAGCAAATATTAGGTGCAGTTAAACTTCTCAAGGGAGGCACCTCAATATATCTCTATGTTGGATGTCTAATTTTTCTCTGGGTGTGTGGATTCTATGGGTACACTGAAACAGAAAAACTCTATAAAACCACTAAACTCTCCGACTACTGTGGCGTGGAATATAAAAATTGTAGCTTTCTCAGTATTTTGAAACTTTAATTTTTTTTTAACGAGATGACAGAAGTGTGGCGACGAAACTTTCTACTGCTGATGGCAGATAGTCTATTACCTTGGCTCTCTCGCAGAGTTTGTGCCATTTGATTTTCTTAAAATTTACTTTTGTACACTTTTCCCATTTACTGTTAAAATAATCGAATCTTCAAATAGAAATCAACCTTTTGGTTTTACATTTTAAAATGTGTAGTGTTGTATATTATAGAAATATATAAGGTGTTGAATATCATGTTGTATATAGAATAAAAATCACAAGATGAGAAGAAGAGTTTATTTCATTTATAGACGGTTATACAAGCTATACGGACAAGACACCCTTCAATGGGTACAATAGGCATTGTACCCGTAGAAGGGGAAATTTCCCAATAGCTTGTACAACCGTATGTAATTGAAAGAAACTCTTCTCTCCTCGTTTTTGTGATTTTTATTCTATTAAAGAATACAGATACACACGCATTACCGTAGTCTTAAAGATAAAATTTTGTATCTTCAAGTTAAGAATTTGGGGCAAGGGAGAAAGTAACGGCGCTTTGAATTTCAAATATCGATTTGTTAGGATGTCAATTCTCACGGAGAACACATTCACCGAGGTCGTCGAAACTGTCAATTGTTTGAGACAGGAAGAAATGAAAGATTCAAGATATGAGCAATGAAATAAAGTGAAGAGCTAAAACTTGGAAGGAAGTTGTAGACTTTGTGGCCTACGACGGTGTGGCGATCTGAGTTGAGTTGGTCAACACGACGCCGAGTCTCCATGCCGAAATATTCCTGTCGATCACTTGGGTTGTGATCTTGTACTCTAAGTAAACCACATGTCTGCATATATATTTCCAGGATATGATAATCATGATGGGCGTAGAGAGTAGTCACTGCTTGCACTATAAGCACATCCCATGCCACACATGTAGTAACAGGTCAAGGTGGGTAGAAATTTGTAGTTGTTTGTACTGTAAGTGCACCACATGTCTACACATGTAGTATCAGGCCATGTTGATCATGGTGGGTAAAAGTTTGCTAGTGTAAGTACACCACATATTTCGAATAATTAGAAGAGGATTTTGTAGTTTTAGGTTTATATATCTTATGAGCCTCTATTCAAATATAATTAAAATTTTTAATATTATATATAACGTGTGTTTTTATACTTACCCATTCTTTGAATATAGAACCAAATCGGACTTTTTGGATTGAGTTTTCAAAAATCACAATTTGAATTAGTTTTAATTCATTGGGGGGAATTAATTTCGGGATTAATTAATTGAAAGAAACTTGTAGCTCAATAATTTTCCAGGTTTTCTGTTATGTAGGTTGACGAGATAAATGGCAACGTGTGGACTCGAACAATAATGTAGACAGAACCAGACATTATAGAAGGGTGCCCTGAAAGAAATTCAATATGATGAGTCAAGAGGGAGTGAAGGCTCGGAAATTGAGCCAACGAGGTAGACTCCACAGAAGTCTCCCGCGACATAATCCTAGAGCGTGTTATGACCTCAGTAGTTATTCCTCTACACCTTAATTTATTGTGTCACTGACGTCAATAAATCATATTCTCACCCCCTTCAAGTATTAGCCATACGACGGCTCTTGGGCCACAGGCTCAAGGCCGGTGTAAATTTATCCGCGGCCTTTGACACGCTACTAATGAGGCTTGACTTAATGTTTGCGGCCATAAAACGTTGTTTAGATCCGTCCGTGGTTCCCATCCCACATATGTTGACGTTGTTTAGATCCATCCCACATATGTTGACGTTGTTTAGATCCATCCGTAGTTCCCATCCCACATATGTTGACGTTGTTTAGATCCATCCGTGGTTCCCATCCCACATATGTTGACGTTGTTTAGATCCATCCGTGGTTCCCATCCCACATATGTTGACGTTGTTTAGATCCATCCGTGGTTCCCATCCCACATATGTTGACGTTGTTTAGATCCGTCCGTAGTTCCTATCCCACATATGTTGACGTTGTTTAGATCCGTCCGTAGTTCCCATCCAACTTATGTTGACGTTGTTTAGATCCGTCCGTGGTTCCCATCCCACATATGTTGACGTTGTTTAGATCCGTCCGTAGTTCCTATCCCACATATGTTGACGTTGTTTAGATCCGTCCGTAGTTCCCATCCAACTTATGTTGACGTTGTTTAGATCCGTCCGTGGTTCCCATCCCATATATGTTGTTTAGATTTTGTTGATATTTTATGACTTTTCACACAGCAAGTTTACGCTGTATTTGATAGGTACAAGTTGAGGTTTCCTGTGACAAGCTTGTGTTTGTATTGGGCAGGTACAAGCTAGTGGTTGTAGCGGATGTCGGGGAGCGGCGAGAACAGGGCGTCATGGTCGCCACTCGCTGGCTCTGGGACGTCAAGCGGGACAACTTCGCCTTCGCCGCCCACGAGACCACCAAGATCTGGGGCCTGGTGCATCTCTACGCCGCTTACTATGACTGAATGCTCTTAGTTTTGTCACTTCAAGTCGTCCGCCACCGCTGACCAACATTAGTTCACCTCAAATTTAAAAACTACAACTATCCACCTTATTTCACACCTCAAATTTCCACTACAACTGACAAATTTAATTTGTTTCAAGCTATTCACAACAGTCGACCAACCTTGGCTGAAACTAAGAAATAAAAATGATGATAATATAATGGTAAAGGCTTGAAGTGTGCTTTTTTATAGTAATATAACATATATGAATATAATATTGGACTGAAGTAGAATGTGTGGAAACATCAACGCCACTGTGTTAAAATGACGTAGCAGAGTACATAGCGTGGACATATAGCAAAGTACCCCTCCACAGTAGTACAGGTACACTGTCCTGATGTTCCTGGAACTGCTCCTGACTTCTGTGGGCCGAACAACTTCTCCTCAGTGTGTAATGTAAGTGCGAAACATTTATTTTATCGTTAAATGGCTCAGCATTGTGAAATAGCGTTTACGTTTTGCCTGCATATTGAAATTTCTATCTGGCTCTCTTCACGGCAACATATTTAGCGGAAAAATGCTTTCGCTGATGTTTTATCTATCAGAGATAAGCCTTTTTCTGCCAAATATATTCTATAAGAAAATGTTGCAATGAGGAAGACAATATATTAATTTCAATATGCACGCACCAAGCGTAAACGCTTTGATCTGAATGTATTTTTCTCTATTGTAGCGGATTACTGTCAAATGGTGAAAATAGCTTGATTCTTTGGAAACCATTGCTAGGCGAATATTGCATGTACAAGTGAGTTCTTTACCAACTGGAAACCAACTCACCTCGAGGCATCATCCGGTTTTCCATCTTTTAGATTTTTTGGGGATTTACTGATCGGGGTGAATAGCTTACCGTTCAAGGGATTTCAAGGGAAGCACAGGAACACACGCGGAACAAAGTCCGGCCAAGAAAGTGGTCGCGGTGTTGTCGAGGTGATGAACAGACGGGAAGCTGTCATCAGGCGTCCAGCCTGCGGCGAGGTCAACGCTCGCATTTGCATATGCAAATCTGGCAGAAAATTCCCGGCAAAACGACCATTATCGCGGGGAATGTCCGATTAGCCGCGGATTATCCGGGCTTCCGGGGTCTGTCAACACCCACGGCCGCATCTTGGGGGAAATATTACGTTTGTATTGGTCCTCGTACATATTAAGACTTTCTTCTATATTTAAAATAAGGTTCGGAATAAAATATAATCCAAGCCTTTCCGAATCTTTTTCATCTTAATTGTGAAAATTCGTCCATTATGATTCTCTTGATGTATAACCCGGATTCCCATTATGATAAAAGTAAAAGGCGATTAATAATTCCATTCTCAACACATAGATAGGAGGAAACATTGTAGAAATTAATATAAATTTAAATAAACGTTTATTATTATAGTGGTATACACTGTATGGGGTATAGCAGTTCAAGGTCACGGTATGTATACAACACACACTCCTATTTTCTATATTATCAATTTAAACTTCCCATAAGAGAATCATCTGATGTGCGACGTAAAATCAAAAATAACCTAAACTGGCCTATCCTCCAATTTAAAGAATGCTTCCAGACGAGACCAAGGATATCCATGTTTTTGAGAGAGGAAGTCTTTCCCAATAGGTTCAACTTCAGCATCCAGGAAACTATCAAAATAAGATACGCTCAAGGACAAAACTTAAGGAGGTCGAAAGTCTTTGATGTTGCCCGTTTTTTTTTTTTTTTCCTTTTTTTTTTTAGGAGACAGACACATTTGTTCACACTTGGTTATCTCGTGTGTCCTCGATAAAGGTCACTGTGTATCAAATATCTTTGAGAGTAATTGTCTGAATCTTGATATACATGCTAAAAGAGGCCCAACTACCTTAAGTTTTGTCCATGAGTGTATAAGCCTGTAAAAACTAGATAGAAAGATTCGAAACGTGTTTCTTTATAGCATTCAAACTATCCAGATAAAAGCTTTTTCCACGGGCTGATATGTCGTGTTACTTGATAGACCCGTGGAAGAGAATTCAGCTTCAAAACTCGTCAGTTATACATTTTAATTAAGAAACTCGCGTCAAGAAACTTTCTCGCGATGTTTTAATTCCCAAATCTCTAAATCCTTCTACAGCACGCTGTGGCCGCTCTCTGGTTTAAAGGCGAGAATATACTCGTGCAGCCAGGGAGAATGCCAGGTGTTTTTTTATTATTTAAACTTCAATTGTCAACATCCACTACTTAGCATACATTATCGACATCTTCAGAATTTGTGCATATACTCATGGTCAAAATTTTAGGAAGTGGAAAGTCTTTAATATTGCCAGTAGTCTGTTTTTTGAAGGAGACAGAGGCAATTTTGTTCACACTTGGTTATCTTGTGCCTTCAATAAAGATCACTATGTATCAAATATATTTCAGAGTTATTATCTGAATCCCGATATACATGCTAAAATGTACAACTTCCTTAAGTTTTATCCATGAGGGTATAAAGCAAAGCGGTTTAACTTTTCAGTAACAAACATATCAAATAAAATATGAACACAATATTCAGTGATATAATGATTGAAGAAGTAGAGAGAATTTATAAAATATGAGAAAAAGAGAGTAGTTGGGTATACCTAACATCCTTTTGATAAGAACATCTCTTTTTTATCGCTAAAATACATCACTGCGATAAACCTGAACTTAACCTAACCACCCGGGTAGTTAGCGACTTCTGTACGCTTCAGGAGTTCGGGTTATACCACAGTTCGTAGAACCTAACCTGATTCCAATTAAATTACTAAATATAAAACAGTAGAAATTAGTTTTACTATTTTCATAATAAACCAAGAAAAAATAAAAACAAAATCATAATTAAATTGAAAAAAAAAAAACTATCCTTCTAATGTCTTAACGCGATGAAAAAATATTGGGAGGGCTTGGTTCATAAGTGATGATCCCTCTAACATAAGCTTTTAGAACAGTAGAATTACATTTAAATATTTGCATCTTGCAATGCTCTTCCGCAAACAATAAAGGGCATGGCTAGTTAGGCATAAATTAATTATAAAGCAATCTGTGATTTTACTGTCCCAAAAGCTTATATCTATAGAGTTTTCTTGAATACCATTTCTGAGATTTCACCCTTCAGTTAGCATATATAAGCAGAATCGTCCAATACAGTATTAGAGATATAAGAAGCTATCTGGTAGATTAAATTGGCGAAACCGCTGGGAGGGTTCACCACTGGTGAGATAAGCCCTCCCAATATATATATTTTTTCATCGCAATAAGGACAGTATAAGTTTGTTTAATGTGTAAAAGAAACATTCATGTCTTAATGTTCTAATTTCCTTTACATCAGCTTTACTATTACTTAGCCACCAAAGGTGGATGATACCAGAGCCAAGGCCGAAGAAGCTTTCACTCTCTCACGTACTTTCCTTTGTCAGCTAATTTGACAACGATCCATCTTTCCTTCCTAAATAGCTCGTCGCTCCTAACAGCTTCCTCCTCTCCTCCTTCCCTGTCAAAAATAACAACGGTGCTGAGAGATGGTAGCAACACCTCAGCATACTGGTTGAACACTCTGGGGTAAAGTTGCCACATGCCACTACAGGTACCAAGTGTAAAAACAACAATGCATTCAACATCTGCTTGATTGCATTTGTATTCAGCCCTCCTAAACAGGATCTTTGACACATTTCTGGAAAAATAAACCAAGCTGTTGGTTGCAAGATCACCAACTAAGGGAATTGATCTACTCTTTTTTGCCATATTGTATGAATAAGAAACAAGAATGACAACAAATGCAGAAATACAGAGAGTAAAAAATTTAATCCCATAGAATATACACCTATCCCCGATTTACACGGTACTTTTTTTTACACGTTTTCGCTTTTACACGGTTTTCCAAATAAGTTTTTTTTTGTTTGTTTTTATCGCACTATACTAAATGCTACTGTGATTGAACACATGCGCTGTGTACACATCTCACGAGGAATCCCGAGCTTATGTGCTGACTACATATTTTAACCTGTCAATGCATTTATTTTTATTTCTGTGTACAGCTATCCCCCGATTTACACGTTTTTCTCAGGAACGTATCTACCGTGTAAATCGGGGGATAGGTGTATAGTGTATAAAGGGGTACGTTTTTCTAAAATGTCAAGAAATAAATAAAAAATACTTTAACATAACCTATCTACTCATTTAGTTATAATTGGTTACTTTTTTTTAAAGAGATAGGGGGAAGTTCCCGTTAACTTAAAAAAAATCAAACTTACTCTGAGATCATATAAAGAATTCCAATCAAAAGGGAGAGAGTAAAGTTACATATATTCATTTACATCAATCCTGACAAACAAGGTCACGGCCCCCGCCTGGTTATCATCCCATCCAGCAAAAACTGGCCGCGCGGGGCCCGGAATTCCATTTCCGAGAATTTCAAATCATTTTGTACGAATGAGCTTTGTCGGCACATTGTGGATTCTGTCGACGTGATCCGTTAGGACGTCCGAGGGGCGCTGAGTTCAGACCGAACCCCTGGATAGGACTTTTTTTAGGAATGGCATGGCAACATCGGGGAGAACATACTTTGTATTTCATTTGATAACATAAATTTTGATACAAAAATTAGCAGCCTCACACGCTTATCACCGAAATAAGTCAAAATTTTAGAAACTTCTCAATAAGTAATTGACCAATGAGAGCTTTGTCTACTTATACTACCAATTCTACAGTTCGGCAGTAAAGCTGAGAATTACAATAAGAGGGGGGAATCGCCAGATATCATTTCTAAGAAAGATAAAAGCTAACGGCGGCAAGTTTCTTTATTGAAAAGATATAAGTTTGGCGAGAGCTTTCAGACAAAAACATCCTTCAACAGGCTGTAATACGGATACAAGTATGCAGCCTGTTGAAGGACGTTATTTTCCGACAGCTCGCCAAGCTCATATCTTTTCAATAAAGAAAATTGTCGCCGTTATCTTTTATCTCTTCTTAGAGACCTGAGAATGTCGTAATAAAATGAAAGAGAAGATGCCTTAAAGACATACAGTGTTTGTTATGTCTCTCCATCAATACTGCATATAGCTGAACGCCATTTTTATTTCTTTTTGATACTTTCTACTTTTCTGTCTTTATTGGACTCTAGGCCGAGTCTATGCAAGACAAAGTGTTTTAATAACAAAGTTGTTGTTGTTGCAACATACATTTCGATAAAATGGAGGATATATCTTTTGGGAAATATTGCTGTATATAAGCTTGTAATGAGGTTGTGATCGTCCTAAAGGAACACCAGATGATTCTAGCATATTTCAGCTGAGAAAGCTTTAAGTCTTAAAGGATATAATTCTTCTTTTATTCCGAAGTTGTCTTCAGAAATAAATAATTTCTTTCCTCGGACGTGTGCACATCCAAGGATGAGATCTCTCTACGTGACTTTCAATATATATTTGGATCATTTGTATAACCCCCGGACCTCCCTTGCGTTAAATATTGAAAATAATATGAAATGTGTAGAAGGGCATTTTGTTCACCAATGATGCACAAATCCAATAGATTTATATATTGATGGATCTAGACCATCTAGCCATGTTGGGCTAAGAAGAACTTGATCCACCTTAGGATTAAAAAGGGACAAAAGCACTGGATTCTGAACATAATCCCAAAGTTAAAATCCCGAGTGGGAATAAATCCCGACAATCCAAAATCCCGATAGGCACGAAATCCCGGCAGACCAAAATCCCGATAGGCACGAAATCCCGGCAGACCAAAATCCCGACAATCCAAAATCCCGATAGGGACGAAATCCCGGCAGACCAAAATCCCAACAATCCAAAATCCCGATAGGGACGAAATCCCGGCAGACCAAAATCCCAACAATCCAAAATCCCGATAGGGACGAAATCCCGGCAGACCAAAATCCCAACAATCCAAAATCCCGGCAGACCAAAATCCCGAGTGGGAATAAATCCAGACAATCTAAAATCCTGATAGGGAAGAAATCCTGAAAGTCCAAAATCCCGATCGGGACAAAATATCGACTGGGAAGAAATCCCGAAATATCGTAATACCGGTCGCGATAAAATCCCGACAGACCCAAATCAATCTCAAGTAAAATCCAAGTGTGAAAAATAATATCCAAATGAATTAAAATACGAGTGTACAATAAGCCCAAGTAATATAAAATCTTAATAGATTAAAATAAAAGTAAAATACAAGTAAAGTAATAACTATATATATGAATAAAAATCCCTTCACATTCCTTGCGAGGCGTAAAGTATGTTTTCAAAAGTTTTATTCAACGTGCTTTTCCGCATGTTTGTCCATCAATACAGAACGAAATCCCTGATGCTATAAATTAGAAGTCCAGGCCGCGATAATTTATTTGGATACAAATTTTCTAAATTTATTTGTCGATATTTAGTACCTGTCGGGGATTTCGATCCTGTCGGGATTTTGACCCGACAACTTATCTAAGTCTTAAAGATGGGAAACAAGCTGATACGATACCGTTTCTTCGCTGCTTCTGAATTCAACAAAGTAACGGTTTTCTATAATTCGTTGATATCGCTAAAAAACGGAGCAGAATATATATGGGTCATCCCGAATGGATACGCTTAGATCAACACTTATTTTGGCTCTATATCGACGATGGCTGATGTGTGAATGTTGGGTGCCACAGAACGACCGCAATGTTCCCAGAAAAGGTGTTTGTCCCACACAGCTAATAATAGTTTTGAGCGGGGTTGCGCCGCCCTGGTCTGCCACATGTGGAATCTCTACATAAATCAACGTCTCGTTACTTCGTGTAAGAACGGTCAGGCCATCGATCCACCTGACGTCTCAATTACCAGAAGCGCCGCCTATATTTCACCGAGATAAAGGTGCGGTTGGCCAACCGCCGTTAATTGCCGGGTGTCACCGGGTTAGGCAACACAGCGGTCCTCCCTGTCCAACGGACTCTCCGGGGTGGACAACATAACGGTCCTCCCTGTCCAACGGACTCTCCGGGGTGGACAATATAACGGACCTTTGTGTCCAACGGACTCTCCGGGGTGGACAATATAACGGACCTCCGTGTCCAACGGACTCTCCGAAGTGGACAACATAACGGACCTCCGTGTCCAACGGACTCGCCGGGGTGGACAATATAACGGTCCTCCGTGTCCAACGGACTCTCCGGGGTGGACAATATAACGGACCTCCGTGTCCAACGGACTCTCCGGGATGGACAATATAACGGACCTCCGTGTCCAACGGACTCTCCGGGGTGGACAACACCGTGGTCTTACCTGTCCCCACGGACTCTCCGGGGTGGACAACATAACGGTCCTCCATGTCCCACGGACTCTCCGGGGTGGACAATATAACGGACCTCCGTGTCCAACGGACTCGCCGGGGTGGACAATATAACGGTCCTCCGTGTCCCACAGACTCTCCGGGGTTGACAACACCGTGGTCCTACCTGTCCCACGGACTCTCCGGGGTGGACAACATAACGGACCTCCGTGTCCAATGGACTCGCCGGGGTGGACAATATAACGGTCCTCCGTGTCCAACGGACTCTCCGGGGTGGACAATATAACGGACCTCCGTGTCCAACGGACTCTCCGGGGTAAACAATATAACGGACCTCCGTGTCCAACGGACTCTCCGGGGTGGACAACACCGTGGTCCTACCTGTCCCACGGACTCTCCGGGGTGGACAACATAACGGTCCTCCATGTCCCACGGACTCTCCGGGGTGGACAATATAACGGACCTCCGTGTCCAACGGACTCGCCGGGGTGGACAATATAACGGTCCTCCGTGTCCCACGGACTCTCCGGGGTTGACAACACCGCGGTCCTCCCTGTCCCACGGACTCTCCGGGGTGGACAACATAACGGACCTCCGTGTCCCACGGACTCTCCGGGGTGGACAACATCGCGGTCCTCCCTGTTCCACGGACTCTCCGGGGTGGACAACATAACGGACCTCCGTGTCCCACGGACTCTCCAGGGTGGACAACACCGCGGTCCTTCCTGTCCCACGGACTCTCCGGGGTGGACAACATAACGGACCTCCGTGTCCCACGGACTCTCCGGGGTGGACAATATAACGGACCTCCGTGTCCAACGGACTCTCCGGGATGGACAATATAACGGACCTCCATGTCCAACGGACTCTCCGGGGTGGACAACACCGTGGTCCTACCTGTCCCACGGACTCTCCGGGGTGGACAACATAACGGACCTCCGTGTCCAACGGACTCGCCGGGGTGGACAATATAACGGTCCTCCGTGTCCCACGGACTCTCCGGGGTTGACAACACCGCGGTCCTCCCTGTCCCACGGACTCTCCGGGGTGGACAACATAACGGACCCTCCGTGTCCCACGGACTCTCCGGGGTGGACAACACCTTGGTCCTCCCTGTCCCACGGACTCTCCGGGGTGGACAACATAACGGTCCTCCGTGTCCCACGGACTCTCCGGGGTGGACAACACCGCGGTCCTCCCTGTGCCACGGACCCTCCGGGGTGGACAACATAACGGTCATCTGTGTCCCACGAACTCGCCGGGGTGGACAACATAGAGTCAAGGGGGTATTTTTACCCCACGGACTCTAATCGGACTCCTCAAGTGACCCAAGCATCAAATGGAGGATATGTCCATAACGGGACGGCGGTAGTTGTGGCGGCTCGAGCCAACTGCAGATAAAGGAAGATTTACGGCCGGAACTGCCGACATTTGGTTTGACGGCGATTTTCAACTTTATTATTTTGTCCGTTGATAGAAAAATAGTTTTATTCTTGATGCTTTCATACTCTTCATGTTAAAATGTTGACTAGGCGAAATTTAGAGATAGAATAAATAAATAAAAGTTTCGAGTCCAATTATATAAAGATGTAAACACTTCTTCAGCGAGACTGCTTTAAACAATGGCAAACACTTTGAAGCTGAAGAGTTTTGAATTGATAAATAAATATGAGGAATGAAGATAATTAATGTCTTGGAAAGATTCCTGGGTGAGATGGCTGTTGGAAGGAAACGTTGCAGTGGACTACACTAAGGTGATAGGCACGTGCCACTAGGGGATTACCCCTGCCTGCATTCAACTGACGTTGTCCTGCAAGAAACAACTAGGAAGTTATTTGGCAAAAAAAAAAAAAAATTCACAGGAGGATTCTTGAATATAACGCCTGTAGAAGGACATTAAATTCCGAAATATATAGATATTAAAAATCCTATTTAAGAAACACATACTTAGATGATTTTTGTCAAATAATATATATATATAGCACAAAGGATTATATTTTTTATTTGAAGTCCAAACTCTTTAGAGAAAGAGAGAGGAAGTTCTGAAGACCGTGAACCCCAGATCACCTCTTTGAAAAAAATAGCTTCCACAAAAAAAAAAAAAAAAAAAAACGGCTCCTTACATCCTTCTTTCGATACCGACGCAATTTTGAAACAATTTAACTAAAATTTACAAATGGTTTTCGCATTATTTTCACACCAGCCTATTTGAATCTTATCGTATTTGAAAAAAAAAATAATCACACTATTTTTTTACTTTTAAAACTATTACACACACACAAACAGATATTAGTATTATCTAATACCATACAAGGATTAACAATGTGTACTTTAAAAATAGCCATTACTAGTTTTTATTATAATACAGTAGAAGTTGAATAATTCGAAAACATCTTTAATTCCAATATTTATTTTGGTCCCTAGTATTTCCTAATGACAAAAGTTACTTTTACGGGTTATCACATGAAAGCAATAAACTAGGGCATACCGTAAGAGTAACTTAATACATAGAAAAACGTACACTTAGTACAATAATAACAACAAAAAGAAGAATAAAACAACTCACGATTTGTTAAATAAAACAAAACAGTACTTATCTTTATTGTAGCGTTGGTAGGGATCGGACTCGGGTCACACCGGGATGCAAAGAGATCCCCAGACACGAAAAATCACGTAGAAAAATACTTTAAGCCACTCCACACCAATTCTCCACGCTCTGGGCCCCCTCGCAATCCCTTAGTCCCCTCTTATATACAGACATGGCCACATTCGTCCAATGAGAAGGCGTGAGAGATTGGTTCACTAACAAACGAAGATAACATTCTTCCCGCTAAAACTGATCAGAAAAAAACTGAAAATGTTTGTCAATATAAGTTGACACTATAAATAGAATTTCTGTTTTTAATTCGATTTTTTGGATGATTCGATATTTTTGGTCTCTTGGGCTTCGAATTATCCAAGTTCACTGTATTAGATAAAAAAATCTATTCTCTCAGGCAATATCTACAAGGTGTCCAATAAATAATGAGACCGGTCAAAAACGAAGAAAAAATGAAATGATAAATTTTTTAAAAAGTCTATTAAAAAATAGAAAGCTTCAGCTACACTGCGGTATACCACATCACGTGATTGCCCGCGCAGTCGATAAATTGTAAGCTTGTAAAAAGAACGCCTTGCATAACAATTTCTAATTTGTAATGGATAGAAAATTCGAACAACGGATTTGTATTAAATTTTGCTACAAAATTGGGAAATCGGCTTCAAAAACTTTAGATTTGTTGATATTGGCATTTGGAAATGAAAATGTAAATAAGCCCACCACATTTAGATGGTTTTCACGATTTAAAAATGGAATGGAATCGGTGAAAGATGATAAGCGTGTTGGACGTCCAATTCTGCACAGGAACCCTGAAAAGGTGAGCCAAATTTCAAATTTGATAAAAGAAAATCCACGAATAGGGTTAGGGGACATTGAGGAAGAAACATGGATATCAAAATCATTAGTTGGATCGATAATTAAAGAAGACTTGCAGTTAAAGAAGACACCTTCAAAATTTGTCCATAAAATGCTCACAATCCAACAAAAGAAGAATCGCGTTGAAGTTGCCAAAAAATGCTTGAAGTGGTGGAAGAAAACCCTAATTGGAAGGAAAAAGTAATAACTGGAGACAAGACATGGGTTTACGGGTATGACCCGGAAACAAAACGTCAATCCATGGAGTGGAAAGGAAAAGATGAACCAAGAACGAAGAAATCCTGACTGCAAGTCAAAAAACAAAGTCTTATTGGTCACGTTCTTTGACATAAAGGGAATTGTGCATTATGAATATCTAGAGGAAGGTCAAACAATCAATAAGGAGTCTTATTTAAACATTATGAGACGTGTACGTGAATCAATTCGTCTGCAAAGAAGTGAAATGTGGAGTTACAAAAATTGGATTATTCATCATGATAATGCACCACCACACACCACTACATCTGTACTGACTTATTTGGCTAAACACGGTATCCAAATACTTCAACACAACCTCCCTATTCCCCAGACCTAGCTCCAAATGATTTTTTTTTCTCTTTCCAAAACTCAAAATAGCTCTAAAAGGAAGGAGATTTGACACTAGAGAGTCCATCATAGCGGATTCGAAAAAGGTCTTGAAGAACATCCCGAAAGATGCCTTTTCTAAATGTTTTAAATCATGGGAGAAGAGATGGAAATTATGTATAGAAGCGGGAGGGGACTATTTTGAAAAATACTAATAATTTTTGACGTGACAACGTCTTAAATTAGGTTGCGGCTGGGAGTCACTTATGAAAAAGTGTAACGCCCGGTAACGTTACGATGAGTCATCGAACGAGAGTGCTGCGCGCGCAGCTGCGCGCGCATCGCTAGAGAATTAGGCGCATTGAATCGGCGCATGCTTGTCTCTGTCTTTGTCTTTCTCGAACGTTCTTGGCGTTGGAAAAACAAGAAAGCGTCATAATACAAGTTCACACGTGTGGTTAAAGTATCGTCAGCTGTGTCTGTAGTGAAAATGTGGAGTGCTTAGATTCGTCATTTACAACAACTACAACAATAAAGGTAAATAATTGTACACTGATATTTCATTATCGTAAACTATGATTGATTGATTAATTGTTAGATTGACACAAAAGTTGAGAAACTGAGTTTATAGGTTATGTCATACTATTGATAATTGTTGATAGTGTTAAGTAAATTATTAGTTTAAAATTAATTAATTAATTAATTATTATTTTACAAATTTTAAATAGTTTCAAATTTATTTAGCAAAAATTTGAACCTTCGATCTGAATAAATGTTTTGATTTTCGAATTGATTCTTTAAAATTACAAATATTAAGAAAAAGTGGTAGATATAAGAAAACTTTATTTAAACTGTGTTGAGCAAGAATTTTAACATCTAATTTAAGTAAATGTTTTAATTTTCAACTTCATCATTTACAATTACAAATTTTATTTAATTTCAAATTTATTTAGCAAAAATTTGAACCTTCGATCTGAATAAGTGTTTTGATTTTCAAATACCAACGCGGCTGGTGGAGTGGCGATCAATCGTAAATTATCATCGACATCTACGGCGGAAGTGTTCCAAGTTGCGATTACAGACGTAACTCGTGTCATTAAAACCAAGGGTGACATGTGCATGACTGAAGTTACTTGCTTCGCCGCTAATACTAGCTTCAAGTTTATACTCGGTGCTGTATATATTCATCCAGGAGCTAGTATGCAGGATATTGGAATGTTACTATGGCAAGGACTCGGTCCGTACATTCACAACAGCCAGTACTTGCCACCGTTCGTGCAAGTTGATTCTAGTATACCGATTCTTCTGTGTGGTGATTTTAACAAAAACGTAAAGCCTGACAACTCGTTTCTTAAATTCATGAAAAATACGTATAATCTTGATTGCGTATCAAACGTTTCTAAGTCAACTACGTTAAAAGGAACAACTATCGACTTGACTTTCGCAAGACACATTACAGCAGAAACACTTCCTTTCATTTCATATTTCTCCTATCATCGTCCTATCCTCAACAAAATCACTCAAATAGGAATTAGTTAAGTTTAAGTTTACATGTACAATGTTTTAGTAAACAAAATATATTTCTATAGTTAAAATTTGTGCAATTCTTATTTTCACTCAATTCCTTGTTCCTATTGTGCAATTTAATTATATTCATATCAATAAATATTCTACCGTTGTCACGTAAAATCTTCGCCCGTAAAACCGACTTTACAGGCAACCATTTTTTTTTTATCATTCTATTTTTTCTTTATTTTTGACTAGTCTCATTATTTATTGGACACACCTTGTACTATAAAATTTCAATATGAAACAAGATTTTCAAGTTAAAATTAAGCTTGATGTTCAAATTCTGCTACAGACAGAAATGTCTCCTGTGATATAAAGCCAGTCATGGCGACCTCTGTTGACAGCTTGTACTCAACTTAAAGATATCCACATTTTGTGTGCGATTTGTTAGTTTTTGTTTTTTTTTCTCTGCGTGGATTTTCTTGATGAGCATTTTATTTTAGAGTTGAGCTTATATATCGAGCAACTTGTATTCTGTTCTTTAAATTTATGCATCACATGAGCTATGTTAAAATTTTTGGGTTCCGTTTCAACTTTTAACGCATTTTAAAGATTTGTTAGTTGTCTTTAAACTATAGTAAAACGCCTCCCGTATTTATTTGTAAATTTCTTTCAATATTCTACATGATGTACATGCGCCTACACTTCCCACAGATTTGGGCCTCTAAAATATATAAATTGAATGTATAAATTAGTATTTAATTTTTTTTGAATGTATTAATTGACCGTGCTGTTCAATAAAAAGAGTTTTGGATAAGTTTTAGACAATTGATAGTCGTCCTTAGAGCCTCTTCCTTGGAATTGCGGAGCTGGTCAAGTAGCTGGACTAAACACTAGCTCGTCTCTCAAGGTAAAGAGAGACAGCATCAAATTCTGAGAAGAAAGAGTAACCCTCCTCAATATTTGTAATCTCCGACATCGATTACGTACAGGTTTGTAGACTTCACTGAATCTTGGTCTTCGTCTCGACTTATTAAGTTATGATCCAACAGAAGCGGTCGATACTGTAATCTGATACACGGTGTACTGGTGACAAGCAGATTAAATCCAAGCATATTGTCCTTTTACGTCTCTTATATCATGTTTTCTCCTTCAATTTGAACGACTCTTATAGGCACTTTATATTTCACTGAAACATAAACCCACAGTCACGATCGAACATTTCAAGATTAATTAAACCTACGAATGGTTCAAAGTAATAAAATAGAAGTATTTACACGCCGTTAAAACACGCCATTACAGAATAATGATCAAGCGCGACTTAACTTATACAGTAGAACCTCTAAGAAAGGACACTCCGGCTAGAGGAAACCTCTCTACAAAGAACAGTTTTTATTGTCAAAATTACCATTTTTACTATGTAACAACTCTGCGGTAAGAGGACACCTCTCCATAAAGGACACTTTTGCTCTGCAACTAGGTGTTGTCCTTCACAGAGAGTTTTTACTGTAATACAAAGAATAAAAACTCTAATATCAATAGGATTCCTAAATATAAATATGAAATAATATTGTTTTGAAATTAATAATAGAATGAAAATATAAAATATATGGGTTTAGTGTGACATATAAAAAGTGTGTGAGAGGGAGAGAAACTCTATGAATCAAACCCACGATCTTATATTTATTATTGAACTTCATTTCTCAACGTAATTACTGAGCTAAAAATATATTAAACTCTGGGGTGTTGGTTGATCAAAGTCACGTGATAGTCGAGAACCAATCAGCGAGTTAATAAACAAGGTACTATATATATAAACACGTGAAAAAATAATTTAAAAAAAAATAGAAAAAAGGTCAGGTGCTGATACTAAAAACAAAATAGGCATATTCTGAGCGCCTACATGAGCGTTTTTAGATTGCAGAGCGCCATCTAGTGAAACAAAAATCAACTAGACGTTGACATAACTTGTTCCCTGATATTTGGCCAAACCATTTTCTTTATATAAATAAAAATGTTTGGCACCAGAGAATTTCTTGAGACATCAAGAAATGGGTTTTTAAGGCCAAACTTGCGTAAATACGCTGAACATGTGTTTGACCTTAAATAGCCAATTCTTGATTTCTCAAGAAGTCTCTGGAACCAAAAAGTGTTGGACGTAGAGGTACAGCCTGCTCCACGCTGATGGGGGCCAACAGCCCGAAACGCATTCATGGTTGGCGTTTCTTGTTTTATCAAGAAAATGGATTGGCTAAATATCAGGGAACAGGTTAAATAAACTTTTAGTAGATTTCTGTTCCACTAGATGGCGCTCTGCCATCTAAAAAAACTCATATGGGTGGTCAGGATAGATATATGTCTATTTTGTTTTTAATATAAACTGCTGGCCACCGTAAATACAACATCCTGAAAAGGATGCAAATAACATGAAATTTACAACATGCATTAACGGAGGTAAGCTATGCAAATGATTAGAATTTCAGCGCAGACGCACATCACGCGCGCCTGTGGCTCCACTTCAAAGCTCTATTTAGGGTTGGAGATTTCGACGATTTCAAGTTCGGCAATTGTGTTTTTCTTGTGTTAAAAAAAACCGATCAATTATGCCTCGTAGAAAACAGCGATCATAGTGGCCTACCGAGATTGTGGATTACCTTTCATGGAAATCGGTAGTCGTGTTGGACGAAACCAAACAACTGTAATGTGGATATGTGATAGTTGGATGCAGGAAGGTACGACGGATCGACGTGTTCGATCGCATCCACCTCAGTGCACCACTTCACTTGCTCACAGGAAAATTGTGCGCATGGCAGTGACAGATCGCTCAGTCACATCACGAACCGTAGCACAGCACATTCAGTCTGAAACGCATCATCCAGTGTTTACGCGTACCATTCGACGCCGTTTACAGCAGAGTGGTCTGTCCGCAAGATGTCCATTGCTTCGTCTACCCTTGACGCAGAACCACAGGCGTCTCCACCGCCAATGGTGCGATGAAAGAAGGATGTGGACGGCAGAATTAAATGAAATTGTCTTTACTGACGAGTCACGCTTCTGTCTGCAACACCACGATGGTCGGATTCGAGTCTGGAGACACCGTGGAGAGAGGATGCTGAACAGCTGCGTTATGCACTGCCACACTGGTCCTGCACCGGGTATTATGGTATGGGGCGGTATTGGATATACCTCTCGCACTTTTCTAGTACGCATTGTCGGTACTTTAAACAGCCAACGCTACTTCTCCGAGGTGTTGGAGCCAGTTGTTCTTCCTTACCTTCAGGGCTTGCCCACAGCCATATTTCAACAGGATAATGCGCGACCACACGTGGCACGCATTGTCCAAAAGCTCTTCGTCAATCGCCAGACTGAATTGCTTCCCTGGCCGGTTCGCTCTCCGGATCTTTCGCCGATAGAAAACATGTGGTCCATGGTTGCTCAACGATTGACCCAGATTACATCCTCAGCTGCCACACCAGATCAACTTTGGCAACGTATGGAAGCTGCTTGGCCTGCTGTATCCCAAGAACACATCCAAAGTCTCTTTGAATCAATGCCGAGGCGTGTGGCAGCGGTGATCTCCAACAATGGCGGCTACTCTGGCTACTGATTCTGGCAGGAACCACACTTCGCAGAAATCTATGAATTTAATTATTTGATACTTGGTCAACATGTTATTTACAAAATACATTTTGTTGTGATATCTCTTGTCTTTCTTGGTGTTGCAATATGGGTGGCCAGCAGTTTATAAACACACACACACAAAGACGCGTATATAAAAATATATATTTAGAACAAAAATATCTTAATGTCGTGAAAAATAATAACGAAACAAAGTATCTAAAGAAATCTGTAAATTATCTCATCATCCCTGACAAGATTGCATGCTCGGCCAACACCTCGCGGTGTACCAAGAAAGGCGGCAATCACACCACGGAAATAGAGTACAAAGGAGATAAACAACATGATGAAAAAACACTTAGACACACGTCACTACGTGATAAGATAGCCCCTACATCCGTCCCCCGGATTTATGGGTGGGACTTGGAGGATTTATGGACCGCGGGGGGTTCTTATACCCTGGCTACTGTCTCCGCGGCAGGTACGTCCGTTACTCCCAGGTAGGATGTCTGTAGTTGGGGGGATGGTGACAATAACACTCTGTTGTTTATCATCTTCGTTCAATGAAACTCTATTTTTGATGTGTGGTACAATCCTTAAGCAAGGCGCGATTAGGTCTTAGGTATGAGAAGTAGACCCCTTTCACGTATATTCATTTACACTCATGGAAAAACTTAAGGAAGTGGAAATTATTTAATATCGCTGGTCTTCTGTCATTTGTTTGAAGGAGACAGAGGCAATTTGTTCAAACTTTGTTATCTCGTATGTCTTCAATAAAAGTCACTGTGCATCAAATATCTTTAAGAGTTATTGTCAGAATCTCGATATATATGCTGAAATGTACAACTTCCTTAAGTTTTGTCCATGAGTGTAAATAGTCTTCTTCTTTCTTATCTCACTCAATCAAATCAGGGTAATTTGACAACCATCATGACTGGGTGAAGTAGAATGCGTCTGCATTTGTCATTAAGACTGGGAGCACTACTCAGTGGCAGGCCGACTTAGCTCTAAAAGAAATGACCGCCTCTGACATGAGGAACAGACGCCATGTGCAGCCGCTCCTAACATGGAGTACAAACGCTACTCATCTTGTATCCCTGGATCAGGAGCCCTTACAGGGTACTATCAGCCGGGCCAGCTGAGCCCATGTTTTTTAGCGAGCTTGTTACTGCTCCCCCTCCTTCTTTTTCATCCCGGCTTGGGACCGGCAAAGGCGGAATTGGTGTAGATAGTAATACTTCTTGTGTCTACTACCATTCTTGTGGTATCGCGTGTCTGGCGGCCGGAGTCCAATCTCGCAGTGTCGACGGACTGTAGACGGACGCAGAGCTTCAATCCACGGTGAACATTTCCTCCATTTGTTGAGTCAGCCTGGCCTGGCTCTACCTTGTTCATATTCATAGGTTTGGTCTCATACGTGTCTAAGCACCACGTACTGTCTATCTACACTCATGGACTTACACAAAGCTTAAGAAAGTTAAACGTCTTTGATATCGCCAGTCGTTTGTTTTTTTAAAGGAGACAGAGGTAATTTTTTTCACACTTGGTTATCTCGTGTGTCTTCAATAAAGGTTACTACGTATCAAATATCTTTCATAGTTATTGTCTGAATCCCAATATACATGGTAAAAGGTACAACTTCCTTAAGTTTTGTCCATGAGTGTATATACAGGAGGTGGAGAACATATTCAGGCTGGCATACACAGATTTCTAAAATATCTCGAAATGATTAATACTTTCTCCAAATTCTACTTTTGTGATAGCAGAGTTTAATAAAAGGACGAGCTGCAATGTGCTTCTTATATTTATTATAAATTCAGTCAGTTTACGAGCGTTAACTCAGGAATACAGAAACGTATTTATTTCAAATGTTGATGCATTATCCTTATAACGTAATTTAAGTTCACTTTCAGCAAGAATGTTTCATTTATTGACGAGGTTTCTATCATCATGCGTCGCCGTTAGCTTTCAAGGTCCGGGAAAGAGTTCCTATACACTTGTTGAAAGCTAATGTGGGGAATATACTAGAAATATCTCATTAATAAAAGAAATAAACTCATGGACAAAACTTAAGAAAGTTGTACATTTTAGCTTGTATATCGAGTGTATACACAGTTGAAGACACTCGAGATAACCAAGTGTGAACAAAATTGCCTCTGTCTAAAAAAAAAAAACGGACGATGGCGACATCAAAAACTTCCCATTTCATTAAGTTTTGTCTATGAGTGGAGTATTTTACTGCAAGTGAACTTTCTAGTTCCTTTATAATCAAAAATCGACGATTTCTCCAGCTATGAATTAGGATACAATAATCTTTTAGAATTTTAGAATATCTCCTACATTAGGTGAGGTTGTGTTTAATGGAGTTGTTCACGCCACATGTGAGTTTGGAGTCCCAAAGTCCGCGCCAACAGTTCCGTGCCATGCTGGACTCTCCCGTGACTCATTACGAATTAAGAGAATTGGGGAACGAGAAGCTTTCGAGTTTTGATGCAAGATCCGCGACGATCTGTTAATTGGTCGCAAACTAACGGAAACGTATGCAACTTCCACCGTGGGAAATCTAGTCAGCCGGATTTGGGGGTGAGCGACCGTTTTACTTACTTCGCCCACCTCAAAGTATAAGTTTTTACTATTCGAACAACACACTTGACCAACGCAGCTTGCTCTTTTTTTTTTCTTCTCCATGGGGGGCGTCATTTTAATCAACTTAAAAATATCTATCAAAATTAGAAATATATTTTAAGCGCTATATGTAAACATAAATATTTAAAATATTTTTATACAGCTCAGCAATGATAAAAAATTGAAAGAGGGAAGGCATGGTTCATCATGGAGGCTTCACCACTGATGAGCCATGCCTCTCATTTTTAAATTTTTAATCATTGTAGTATAAGGGCTGTAGAAAAGAAAGATATTAAATATTTATGTTTTTTATTTTTTAAATAGTGCTTAAAATATATTTCCAATTTTCAGAGATAGAAGGCGCTAGTTGATGATGATATTTTAAATGTCTATGAGACAAACGGGGTGCGTGAATCCTCAAATATTCACATGATGTGTCTGGCTCTAGAATTTTATTTTGGCGTATACAGGATACGGACGCCGCACAAAACGTATATATGTATTTCTTTAGTGTATTTCCGCAACTACAAAATTCCAAATTCTGTCTATAATGAAAACCGATACA
>CP092864.1:60624804-60657962 GCA_030710605.1 Cordylochernes scorpioides
GTCCAATACAGTATTAGAGCTCTAAGAAGCGATCTGGAAGATTAAATTGGCGAAACCGCTGGGAGGGTTCACCACTGGTGAGATAAGCCCTCCCAATATATATATTTTTTTATCGCAATAAGGACAGTATAAGTTTGTTTTATGTGTAAAAAAAACATTCATGTCTTAATGTTCTAATTTCCTTTACATCAGCTTTACTATTACTTAGCCACCATAGGTGGATGATACCAGAGCCAAGGCCGAAGAAGCTTTCACTCTCTCACGTACTTTCCTTTGTCAGCTAATTTGACAACGATCCATCTTTCCTTCCTAAATAGCTCGTCGCTCCTAACAGCTTCCTCCTCTCCTCCTTCCCTGTCAAAAATAACAACGGCGCTGAGAGATGGTAGCAACACCTCAGCATACTGGTTTAACACTCTGAGGTAAAGTTGCCACATGCCACTACAGGTACCAAGTGTAAAAACAACAATGCTTCCAACATCTCCCTGATTGCAATTGTATTCAGACCTCCTAAACAGGATCTTTGAGACATTTCTGGAAAAATAAACCAAGCTGTTGGTTGCAAGATCACCAACTAAGGGAATTGATATACTCTTTTTTTGCCATATTGAACGAATAAGAAACAAGAATGACACAACAAATGTAGAAATACAGAGAGTTAAAAATTGAATCCCATAGAATATACACCTATCCCCCGATTTACACGGTACTTTTTTTACACGTTTTCGCTTTTACACGGTTTTCCAAATAATTTTTTGTTTTGTTTGTTTTTATCGCACTATACTAAATGCTACTGTGATTGAACACATGCGCTGTGTACACATCTCACGAGGAATCCCGAGCTTATGTGCTGACTACATATTTTAACCTGTCAATGCATTTATTTTTATTTCTGTGTACAGCTATCCCCCGATTTACACGTTTTTCTCAGGAACGTATCTACCGTGTAAATCTGGGGATAGGTGTATAGTGTATAAAGGGGTACGTTTTTCTAAAATGTCAAAAAAAAAATACTTTAACATAACGATCTACTCATTTAGTTATAATTGGTTAATTTTTTTTTTAGAAATAGGGGGAAATTCCCGTTAACTTAAAAAAAAAAAACAAACTTACTCTGAGATCATATAAAGAATTCCAATCAAAAGGGAGAGAGTAAAGTTACATATATTCATTTACATCAATCCTGACAAACAAGGTCACGGCCCCCGCCTGGTTATCATCCCATCCAGCAAAAACTGGCCGCGCGGGGCCCGGAATTCCATTTCCGAGAATTTCAAATCATTTTGTACGAATGAGCTTTGTCGGCACATTGTGGATTCTGTCGACGTGATCCGTTAGGACGTCCGAGGGGTGCTGAGTTCAGGCCGAACCCCTGGATAGGACTTTTTTTTAGGAATGGCATGGCAACATCGGGGAGAACCCTCTTTGTGTTTCGTTTGATAACATAAATTTTGATACAAAAATTAGCAGCCTCACACGCTTATCACCGAAATAAGTCAAAATTTTAGAAACTTCTCAATAAGTCATTGACCGTTGAGAGCTTTGTCTACTTATACTACAAATTCTACAGTTCGGCAGTGAAGCTGAGAATTACACTATGAGAGGGGGGAATCGCCAGATATCATTTATGAGAAGAGATAAAACGGCGACTAGCTTCTTTATTGAAAAGATATAAGTTTGGCGAGCTTTCAGACAAAAACATTCTTCAACAGGCTGTAATACGAATATAAGTATGCAGCAGCCTGTTAAAGGACGTTATTGTCCGACAGCTCGCCAAGCTCATATCTTTTCAATAAAGAAAATTGTCGCCGTTATCTTTTATCTCTTCTTAGAAAGCTGAGAATGTCGTAATAAAATGAAAGAAAAGATGCCTTAAAGACATACAGTGTTTGTTATGCCTCTTCATCAATACTGCATATAGCTGAACGCCATTTTTCTCTCTTTTTGATACTTTCTACTTTTCTGTCTTTATTGGACTCTAGGCCGAGTCTATGCAAGACAAAGTGTTTTAATAAAAAGTTGTTGTTGTTGCAACATGAATTTCGATAAAATGGAGGATATATCTTTTAGGAAATATTGCTGTATATAAGCTTGTAATGAGGTTATGATCGTCCTAAAGGAACACCAGATGATTCTAGAATATTTCAGCTAAGAAAGCTTTAAGTCTTGAAGGATAGAATTCTCCTTTATCTCGAAGTTGTCTTCAGGAAGAAATAATTTCTTCCCTCGGACGTGTGCACATCCAAAGATGAGAGCTCTCTATGAGACTTTCAATATATATTTGGATCATTTGTATAACCCCCGGACCTCCCTTGCGTTAAATATTGAAAATAATATGAAATGTGTAGAAGGGCATTTTGTTCACTAATGATGCACAAATCCAAAAAATTTATACATTGATGGATCTAGACCATCTAGCCATGTTGGGCTAAGAAGATCTTGATCCACCTTAGGAATAAAAAGGAATAAAAGCACTGGATTCAGAAAATAATCCCAAAGTTAAAATCCCGAGTGGGAATAAATCCCGACAATCCAAAATTCCGACAGGGACGAAATCCCGGCAGACCAAAATCTCGACAATCCAAAATTCCGACAGGGACGATATCCCGGCAGACCAAAATCCCGACAATCCAAAATTCCGACAGGGACGATATCCCGACAATCCAAAAGCCCGACTCGGACGAAATTTTGAAAGCCCAAAATCCCGAAAGGGACAAAATATCGACTGGGAAGAAATCCCGAAAGACCAAAATACCGGTCGCAATAAAATCCCGACAGACCCAAATCAATTTAAAGTAAAATCCAAGTGTGAAAAATAATATCCAAATGAATTGAAATACGAGTGTACAATAAACCCAAGTGATATAAAATCTTAATATATTAAAATAAAAGTAAAATACAAGTAAAGTAATAGCCATATATGAATAAAAATCACTTCGCATCCCTTGCGAGGCGAAAAGCATGTTTCGAAGATTTTATTTAGCTTGTTTTTCTGCATTCGTTTGTCCGTCAATTCAGAACGAAAACCCTGCTGTTATAAATTCCGGCCCGCAATAATTTATTCGGATAACATTTTTCTTATCAATTTTCTAAATTAATTTGTCGATATTTAGTTCCTGTCGGGATTTTGACCCAAAGGCACCAACTTAACTAAGTCTCAAAATATGTGAAATATGCTGATATATAAAGTTTAAATATTTTGATTGAAAAAAAATTTCCGACACTAAAGACACTTGGAGGTACCGAAGCCTTAAGACAATCCTAACATCTGTTATGTTCGCTTGATTTTTCAGCCTGTACATCCTCCATCTTCTGTATCCCTCAGTGTTGGCGACAGGAAATTATAGCCTTTATTGTTAGGAAATGAGTTATCAATTATAAATTCTTCTTTTTGAGTGTAAGTAAAAATATTTCGTAAATGTCTTTACTTAGACCAAGAAAGGTACAATTTTACCAAGGCAATATTTTGCAGTTGAGGGGTTGGTTGCAGTGTTTGTCTTGTGAATGCACATATCTACGCTTCAGAAATCCGTTTGTTTGCTGCTTCTGAAGTCACAAGACACCAAAGTAACGGTTTGCTATAGTTCTAAGATGTCGCTGTTTAAAAAAAAAAAAAAAAAGAGCAGAAGTTATGGAGTAATGAGAATACCGATTTGATGCGCTTATATCAACACTTCTTTTGGCTCTATATCGACGATGACTGAAGTGTAAATGAACCACAAATGTTGGGTGCCACAGAACGACCGCAATGTTCCCAGAAAAGGTGTTTGTCCCCCACAGCTAATAATAGTTTTGAGCGGGGTTGCACCGCCCTGGTCTGCCACATGTGGAATCTCTACATAAATCACCGTCTCGTTACTTCATGTAAGAACGGTCAGGCCATCGATCCACCTGACGTCTCAATTACCAGAAGCGCCGCCTATATTTCACCGAGATAAAGGTGCGGTTGGCCAACCGCCGTTAATTGCCGGGTGTCACCGGGTTAGGCAACACAGCGGTCCTCCCTGTCCAATGGACTCTCCGGGGTGGACAACATAACGGTCTTCCGCGTCCCATGGACTCTCCGGGGTGGACAACATAACGGTCCTCCGCGTCCCACGGACTCTCCGGGGTGGACAACATAACGGTCCTCCGCGTCCCACGGACTCTCCGGGGTGGACAACACCGCGGTCCTCTATGTCCCACGGACTCTCCGGGGTGGACAACATAACGGTCCTCCGTGTCCCACGGACTCTCCGAGGTGGACAACATAACGGTCCTCCGCGTCCCACGGACTCTCCGGGGTGAACAACATACCGGTCCTCCGCGTCCCACGGACTCTCCGGGGTGGACAACATAACGGTCCTCCGCGTCCCACGGACTCTCCGGGGTGGACAACACCGCGGTCCTCCATGTCCCACGGACTCTCCGGGGTGGACAACATATCGGTCCTCCGTGTCCCACGGACTCTCCGAGGTGGACAACATAACGGTCCTCCGCGTCCCACGGACTCTCCGGGGTGGACAACACTGCGGTCTTCCATGTCCCACGGACTCGACAGGATGGACAACATAACGGTCCTCCGTGTCCCACGGACTCTCCGGGGTGGACAACATAACGGTCCTCCGTGTCCCACGAACTCTCCGGGGTGGACAACATAACGGTCCTCCGCGTCCCACGGACTCTCCGGGGTGGACAACATAACGGTCCTCCACGTCCCACGGACTCTCCGGGGTGGACAACATAACGGTCCTCCATGTCCCACGGACTCTCCGGGGTGGACAACATAACGGTCCTCCGCGTCCCACGGACTCTCCGGGGTGGACAACATAACGGTTCTCCATGTCCCACAGACTCGGCAGGGTGGACAACACCGCCGTCCTCCGTGTCCCACCGACTCTCCGAGGTGGACAACATAAAAGTCAAGGGCGTCTTTTTACCCCACGGACTTTAACTGGACTCCTCAAGTGACTCGGGCATCAAATGGAGGATCTGTCCATAACGGGACGGCGGTAGTTGTGGCGGCTCGAGCGAACTGCAGATAAAGGAAGATTTACGGCGGGAACTGCCGACATTTGGTTTGACGGCGATTTCAACTTTATTATTCTGTCCGTTGGTGGAAAAATAGTTTATTCTTAAATGCTTTTATACTATTTATGTAAAAATGTTGACTAGGCGAAATTTAGAGATAGAATAAATAAATAAAAGTTTCAAGTCCAATTATATAAAGCTGTAAACACACCCTCAACGAGACTGCTTTAAACATTGGCAAAAACTTTGAAGATGAAGAGTTTTTAATTGATAAATAAATATGAGGAATGAAGATAATTCATGTCTTGGAGAGATTCCTGGGTGAAATGGCTGTTGGAAGGAAATGTTACAGTGGACTACACTAAGGTGATAGGCACATGCGACCAGGGGATTTACCTGCCTGCATTCAACTGACGTTGTCCTGCAAGATACAACTATTTGGTTTTAAAAAAAAATCATATAGATATGTGTTTCTTACATATAAGACTAATATTGGAAAAAAAAAAACAATAGAAAAAAAAAGGTTAGGTGTTGATATTAAAAATAATGAAGGCATATCCTGACCAAAAGCACATGTACTTTTTAGATGGCAGAGCGCCATCTAGTGGAACAGAAATCAAATAAAGATTGATTTAACCTGTTCCCTGATATTTGGCTAACCCATTACGCTGACGAGCGCAAACAGAGCGAAACGCGTTCGTGGATGGCTTTTCTTGATTTATCATGTTCAGATTTATCTTTTGGTCAGGATATGCCTTCATTATTTTTAAGACTAATAATATCTCTAACTTTCGGGCTTTAACGCCCTCCTTCAGGAGGATTCTTTAATATAACGCCTGTAGAAGGGTGATAAATCCCGAAAGCTAGAGATATTAAAAATCCTATTTAAGAAACACATACCTAGATGATTTTTGTCAAATAATATAACACAAAGGATTATAATTTTTTTTCAATTGAAGTCCAAAACTCTTTAGAGAAAGAGAGAGGAAGTTCTGAAGACCGTGAACTCTAGATCACCTCTTTGAAAAAAAAAGCTTCCACAAAAAAAAAAAAATAATAATAATAAATAAATAAAAAAACGGCCCTTAAATCCCTTTTTTTTTCCATACCGACGCAATTTTGAAACAATTTAACCAAAATTTACAAATGGTTTTCGCATTATTTTTACACCAGCCCTATTTGAATCTTATCGTATTTGAAAAAAAAATAATCACACTTTTTTTTTTTTTTTTCACTTTTAAAAATATTACACACACACAAACAGATATTAGTATTATCTAATATTATACAAGGACTAACAATGTGTATTTTAAAAATAGCCATTACTAGTTTTTATTATAATACAGTAGAAGTTGAATAATTCGAAAACGTTTTTAATTCCTTATTTATCTTGGTCCCTAGAATTTCCTAATGACAAAAGTTACTTTTACGGGTTATCACATGAAAGCAATAAACTAGGGCATACCGTAAGAGTAACTTAATACATAGAAAAACGTACACTTAGTACAATAATAACAACAAAAAGGAGAATAAAACAACTCACGATTTGTTAAATAAAATAAAACAGTACTTATCTTTATTGTAGCGTTGGTAGGGATCGGACTCGGGTCACACCGGGATGCGAAGAGATCCCCAGACACGGAAAAACCACGTAGAAAAATACTTTAAGCGTCTCCACACCAATTCTCCACGCTCTGGGCCCCCCTCGCATTCCTTAGTCCCCTCTTATATACAGACATGGCCACATTTGTCCAATGAGAAGACGTGAGAGATTGGTTCACTAACAAACGAGGACAACATTCTTCCCGCTAAAACTGATCAGAAAAAAAAAAAAAAAACTGAAAATGTTTGTCAATATAAGTTGACACTATAAATAGAATTTCCGTTTTCAATTCGATTTTTTGTAATGGATAGAATATTCGAACAACGGATTTGTATTAAATTTTGCTACAAAATTGGGAAATCGGCTTCAGAAATTTTAGATTTGTTGAAATTGGCATTTGGAAATGAAAATGTAAATAAGCCCACCACATTTAGATGGTTTTCACGATTTAAAAATGGAATGGAATCGGTGAAAGATGAGAAGCGTGTTGGACGTACAATTCTGCACAGGAACCCTGAAAAGGTGAGCCAAATTTCAAATTTGATAAAATAAAATCCACGAATAGGGGTTAGGGGACATTGAGGAAGAAACAAGGATATCAAAATCATTAGTTGAATCGATAATTAAGAAGACTTGCAGTTAAAGAAGACACCTTCAAAATTTGTCCATAAAATGCTTACAATCCAACAAAAGGAGAATCGCGTTGAAGTTGCCAAAAATGCTTGAAGTGGTGGAAGAAAACCCTAATTGGAAGGAAAAAGTAATAACTGGAGACGAGACATGGGTACGGGTATGACCCGGAAACAAAACGTCAATCCATGGAGTGGAAAGGAAAAGATGAACCAAGAACGAAGAAATCCCGACTTTGCAAGTCAAAAAACAAAGTCTAATTGGTCACGTTCTTTGACATAAAGGGAATTGTGCATTATGAATATCTAGAGGAAGGTCAAACAATCAATAAGGAGTCTTATTTAAACATTATGAGACGTGAACGTGAATCAATTCGTCTGCAAAGAAGTGAAATGTGGAGTTACAAAAATTGGATTATTCATCATGATAATGCACCACCACACACCGCTACATCTGTACTGACTTATTTGGCTAAACACGGTATCCAAATACTTCAACAACCTCCCTATTCCCCAGACCTAGCTCCAAATGATTTTTTTCTTTTTCCAAAACTCAAAATAGCTCTAAAAGGAAGGAGATTTGACACTAGAGAGTCCATCATAGCGGATTAGAAAAAGGTCTTGAAGAACATCCCGAAAGATGCCTTTTCTATATGTTTTAAATCATGGGAGAAGAGATGGAAATTATGTATAGAAGCGGGAGGGGACTATTTTGAAAAATACTAATAAATTTTTTTTTTAATCATTCTATTTTTTCTTTATTTTTGACTAGTCTCATTATTTATTGGACACACCTTGTACTATAAAATTTCAATATAAAACAAGATTTTCAAGTTAAAATTAAGCTTGATGTTCAAATTCTGCTAAGGACAGAAATGTCCCATGTGATATAAAGCCAGTGGCAGCGACCTCTGTTGACAGCTTGTACTCAACTTAAAGATGTCGACATTTTGTGTGCGATTTGCTAGTTGTTGTATTTTTCTCTGAGTGGATGTTCTTGATAAGCATTTTATTTTATAGAGTTGAGCTTATATATCGAGAAACTTGTATTCTGTTCTTTGAATTTATTCATCACATGAGCTATGTTCAAATTTCTAGGTTCCGCTTCCACTTTTAATGCATTTTAAAGATTTGTTAGTTGTCTTTAAATTATAGTAAAACGCCTCCCGTATTTAATTGTAAATTTCTTTCAATATTCTTCATGATGTGCCTGCGCCCACATTTTTCACAGATTTAGGGCTCTAAAATATATAAATCTCTGACATCAATACATACAGGTTTGTGGACTTCACCTAATATTGGTCTTCGTCTCGACTTATTAAGTAATGATCCAGCAGAACTGGTCATTGCTGTGATCTGATACACGGTGTATTGGTGACAAGCAAATTACATCCAGGCATATTTTTCTTTTGAATCTCTTATATCATGTTTTCTCCTTCAATTTGAACAACTCTTATAGGCACTTTATATTTCACTGAAACATAAACCCATAGTCACGATCTTACATTTCAAGATTAATTAAACCTACGAATGATTCAAAGTAATTAAATAGAACCTTTTACACGCCGTTAAAACACAATATTACAGAATAGTGATCAAGCGCGACTTATACAGTAGAACCTCCAAGTGAGGACACTCCGGCTAGAGGAAACCTCTCTAAAAAGGACAGTTTTTCTTGTCAAAATTACCATTTTTACTATGTAACAACTCTCCGGTAAGAGGACACCTCTCCATAAAGGATACTTTTGCTCTGCAACTAGGGGTTGTCCTTCACAGAGAGTTTTTACTGTAATACAAAGAATAAAAACTCTAATATCAATAGGATTCCATAATATAACATTGAAATAAGATTGTTTTGAAATTAATAATAGAATGAAAATATAAAATATGTGTGTTTAGTGTCAAATATAAAAAATGAGTGAGAGGGAGAGAAATTCTAAGAATCAAACCCACGATCTTATATTTATTATTGAACTTCATTTTTCAACGTATAATTACTGAGCTAAAAATATTGTCGCGTATATCTCAGCCTGACAACAGCTGCAACCTCCTCCAATAGATGGCGCTTTCGCCTATTTTTTTTTTTTCTGGGACTGGTGTGGGAATCGCCTACTGCTGTGATCTTGTTTCCTGGGGCTAATAATTGTAAATATCTATTTATATTGGCTCTAGGATGTAAATTACTGTAAATACCAGTTTATATTGGCTCTAGGATGTAACGTACTGTAAATACCTGTTAATTGATATTCGAGTTCTTACGTCATGTGGATTAAAGATGACAATAAAAGAGGTGTGTTAGCAGACTTGGTGCTGGTCTCTCTCCAACATCACAGTAGCTACTTTTCTGATAAGTCTTTCGTATCCCCCCACCAGTTGTAAGGCCGAGAGATACTGCCAGAGGGAAAGGAGATCCACTTGAGTAGTGGTTCTAAGAGGGTCTTTGGGTGGTATTGCAAGGTAGAGCGGCAGAGGGAAAGCAACGGAGCCCAAGGTGGGTGAGCCACGAAGGAGCAAACGGCGTCATCGCGAAGAACCGGAAGGGACACGCGCGACAATATATTAAACTCTGGTGTTGGTTGATCAAAGTCACGTGATAGTCGAGAACCAATCAGCGAGTTAATAAACAAGGTACTATATATATAAACACGTGAAAAAAAAAATAGAAAAAAGGTCAGGTGCTGATATTAAAAACAAAATAGGCATATCCTGACCGACTACATGAGCGTTTTAGATTGCAGAGCGCCATCTAGCGAAACAAAAATCAACTAGACGTTGACTTAACTTGTTCCCTGATATTTGGCCAAACCATTTTCTTTATATATAAAAAAAAAATGTTTGGCACCAGAGAATTTCTTGAGAAATCAAGAAATGGGTTTTTAAGGCCAAACTTGCGTAAATACGTTGAACATGTGTTTGACGTTAAATAGCCAATTCTTGATTTCTCAAGAAGTCTCTGGAACCAAAAATGTTGGTCATAGAGGTACAGCCTGTACCACACTGACGGGGGCCAACAGCCCGAAACGCGTTGGTGGTTGGCTTTTCTTGATTTATCAAGAAAATGGATTGGCTAAATATCAGGGAACAGGTTAAATAAACTTTTAGTAGATTTCTGTTCCACTAGATGGCGCCCTGCCATCTAAAAAATTCATATGGGCGGTCAGGATAGATATATGTCTATTTTTTCAAATATAAACTGCTGGCCACCGTAAATACAACATCCTGAAAGAAGCATGCAAATAACATAAAATTTACAACATGCATTAGTGGAGGTAAGCTATGCAAATGATTACAATTTCAGCGCAGACGCACATCACGCGCGCCTGTGGCTCCACTTCAAAGCATTATTTAAGGCTTATTTAAGGAGATTTCGACGATTTCAAGTTCGGCAATTGTGTTTTTCTTGTGTTTAAAAAAAAAACGATCAATTATGCCTTTTAGAAAACAGTGATCATAGTGGCCTACCGAGATTGTGGATTACCTTTCAGGGAAATCGGTAGTCGTGTTGGACGAAACCAAACAACTGTAATTCGGATATGTGATCGTTGGATGCAGGAAGGTACGACAAACCGACGTGTTCGATCGCATCCACCTCAGTGCACCACTTCACGTGCTGACAGGCAAATTGTGCGCATGGCAGTGACAGATTGCTCAGTCACATCACGAACCGTAGCACAGCACATTCAGTCTGTAACGCATCATCCAGTGTCTGCGCGTACCATTCGACGTCGTTTACGGCAGAGTGGTCTGTCCGCAAGACGTCCATTGCTTCGTCTATCCTTGACGCAGAACCACAGACGACTCCGCCGCCAATGGTGCGATGAAAGAAGGATGTGAACGGCAGAATGGAATGAAATTGTCTTTACTGACGAGTCATGCTTTTGTCTGCAACACCACGATGGTCGGATTCGAGTTTGGAGACACCGTGGAGAGAGGTTGCTGAACAGCTGCGTTATGCACTGCCACACTGGTCCTGCACCGGGTATTATAGTATGGGGCGGTATTGGATATAACTTTCGCACTCCTCTAGTACACATTGCCGGTACTTTAAACAGCCAACGCTACTTCTCCGATGTGTTGGAGCCAGTTGTTCTTCCTTACCTTCAGAGCTTGCCCACAGCCATATTTCAACAGGATAATGCGCGACTACACGTGGCACGCATTGTCCAAAGGTTCTTCGTCAATCGCCAGATTGAATTGCTTCCCTGGCCGGCTCGCTCTCCGGATATTTCGCCGATAGAAAACATGTGGTCCATGGTTGCTCAACGATTGACCTAGATTACATCCCCAGCTGCCACAACAGATCAACTTTGGCAACGTGTGGAAGCTGCTTGGTCTGCTGTACCCCAAGAACACATCCAAAGTCTCTTTTAATGACGAGGCGTATGGCAGCGGTGAACTCCAACAATGGCGGCTACTCTTGATACTGATTCTGGCAGGAACCACACTTCGCAGAAGTCTATAAATATAATCATTTGATACTTGGTCAACATGTTATCTACAAATTAAATTTTGTTGTAATATCTCTTGTCTTTCTTGGTGTTACAATTTGGGTGGCCAGCAGTGTTTAAACACATACACACAAACACGCCTTTTTATATATATATAAACCAAATAGGGCGAATATAAAATATATATTTAGAACCAAAACATATTAACGTCGTGAAAAATTATCCCGAAACAAAGTATCTAAAGAAATCTGTAAATTATCACCATCCCTGACAAGATTGCATGCTCGGCCAACACCTTGCGGTATACCAAGAAAGCCGACAATCACACCACGGAAATAGAGTACAAAGGAGATAAACAACATGATGAAAAAACACTTAGACCCACGTCACTACGTGATAAGATAGCCCCTACATCCGTCCCCCGGATTTATGGGTGGGACTTGGGAGGATTTATGGACCGCGGGGGGTTCTTATACCCTGGCTACTGTCTCCGCGGCAGCTACGTCCGTCACTCCCAGGTAGGATGTCTGTAGTTGGGGGGATGGTGACAATAACACTCTGTTGTTTATCATCTTTGTTCAATGAAACTGTGCCTCTATTTTTGATGTGTGGATAGAGGTACAATCCTTAAGTAAGGTCCGAGTAGGTCTTAGGTATGAGAAGTAGGCTCCTTTCACGTATATTCATTTACACTCATGGAAAAACTTAAGGAAGTGGAAATTATTTAATATCGCTGGTCTTCTGTCATTTGTTTGAAGGAGGCAGAGGCAATTTTGTCCAAACTTTGTTATCTCGTATGTCTTCAATAAAAGTCACTGTGTGTATCAAATATCTTTAAGAGTTATTGTCAGAATCCCGATATACATACTAAAATGTACAACTTCCTTAAGTTTTGTCCATGAGTGTAAATAGTCTTCTTCTTTCTTATCTCCACTCAATCAAATCAGGGTAATTTGACAACCATCATGAATGGGTGAAGTAGAATGCGTCTGCCTTTGTCATTAAGACTGGGAGGACTACTCAGTGGCAGGCCGACTTAGCTTCTAAAGAAATGATCGCCTCTGACATGAGGAACAGACACCATGTGCAGCCGCTCCTAACATGGAGTACAAACGCTGCTCATCCTGTATCCCTAGATCAGGAGCCCTTACAGGGTACTATCAGCCGGGCCAGCTGAGTCCAGGTTTTTTAGCGAGCTTGTTACTGCTCCCCCTCCTCCTTTTTCATCCGGGCTTGGGACCGGCAAAGGCGGAATTAGTGTAGATAGTAATACGTCTTGTGTCTACTACCATTCTTGTGGTATCGCGTGTCTGGCGGCCTGAATCCAATCTCGCAGTGTCGATGGACTGTAGACGGACGCAGAGCTTCAATCCAGCAGTGAACATTTCCTCCATTTGTTGAGTTAGTCTGGCCTGGCTCTACCTTGTTCATATTCATAGGTTTGGTCTCATACGTGTCTAAGCACGGCAGTGTGTCGGGCAACCGGTGTGCCGTGGCACACTGGTGTGCCGCGAAGAATTCTAGGTGTGCCGCGAACATTTTTGTAGGTATTTAGAACTTTTGGTTAAATTTAAAAATAATGTTTCAAAAAATATTTTTTATAATTTTTATTCAATTTTAATATTTTTTTTCAAAAATTTTCATATAAAAAATGAAATTAAAAAAAGCAAATTTCATTTTATATAAAACTTATTTTGGTATTATAATTACAACAGTTTGCATAATTTTATATTTCATATAACGTATGTACATAATCTTGACGTACATAACTGGCACGTGCCATTATTAAAAAATAAAAATGCAAATAGGTACGTACCTATTTAAAATCATAAATTAAAAAAAAAAACAATCCGCGAAAACAACTTTATTTAATAAAGTTGAATACATACTGCGGGAAAATACCTAATTTTTAAAATAATATGTCCAAACTTAACCGTCATTTACAATCTTTGTCACAGCTGTTTATTAATAGAGACTCAAAGCTACAAAGCTTAAAAAAAAGAAAACAAAAAAAAAATATAAATTTATTTAAAAAATTTATTCGGAGTTTTCGTCAAAGTATTGCTGTAGTAATTCTTCCTTTTTTTTGCATGTTGTAAAACACACACACATTCACACAATAAGTTTTGTACACCGTAAAATCTGTTGGTTAAAAAAGGAAAAAAATATTTTTGTTACGAAATTCTCACTCACTTTTAACTCAAGGTAACTTTATTTAAACATTTTATTATTATATTTGTGTGTTTTCTAAATTCTCTCAAAACTAGATGGAGAGATTTCTAATTAGAGAAGGTGCCAGTGATAAACAAAATCAAAACGAAAATAAAGAAGATAAGAAAATAGCAAAATCAACTGGAAATAAGAGGAAATACGTTTAAGATTATCTCAAATATGGATTTATACCATCTGTTAATGATCCATCACTGCCGTTTTGCTTAATTTGCCAAAAAACCCTCAGCAACGAAACAATGGTGCCAAGTAAACTACTTCGACATATTGAGAAAAATCATCGGGAGCAGATGAACAATCCAATAAGCTACTTTGAAAATATACGATCAAGTTTTCAAAAGCAATAAAAATAATTCAAAAAATTTATGACCACCTCAGATGAAGCTCAAACAGCTAGTTACATGATAGCTCAACTCATCGCTCGAAAGAAGAAAGCTCACGCGGAAGCAGAGGAAATTATCTTGCCTGCTTTAAAAATTGTGGCTGGATGTATGTTAACGAATGATGCTATGGAGAAGGTTACGAAAATTCCACTATCATCAAAAACTATTGCGAGAAGAATTGAAGATATGTCAGAAGATATTGAGTTGCAAATAAAACAATTTTTTAATGATTCATCAACAAAATGGGCTATACAGCTTGATGAAACCACAGATATTAGTAATAAAGCTCAATTGCTGGCGTTTTTGAGGTTCGTCGATACAGGAAAAATTGTGAATAACTACTTTTTTTGTAAAGAATTAAAACAAAGAACGACTGGTGCGGACATTTTTGAATTAGTTGATGAAAATGTTATGAAGTATAACTTGAGATGGGAAAATTGTGTTAGCGTCTGTACGGATGGAGCTCCAGCTATGAAAGGTTCAAGAAAGGGATTGATAGCACATGTCATAAAAAAAAAATCAAAATATCAAATTTGTTCACTGTATGATTCATAGAGAAATGTTAGTGTCAAAGTCGGTTCCTCCCATCCTTGTCACAACTCTAGATGAAGTTGTCTAAGTAGTCAATTACATCAAATCAAATGCTCTTCGATCGAGAATTTTTTCAACATTTTGTGAAGCAATGGATTCCGATTATAAAAATTTATTGTTTCATACTGAAGTCAGATGGTTGTCGAAAGGCAAAGTTTTAAATCGATTTATTTCAATGAAAAATGAAATAATGGCATTCATTGATAACGAAGAGATTAATTTTCCTTTCATGATGAGTGATTTTTGGTGGTTACGAGTTTCATTTTTGGGTGATATTTTCGACAAATTAAGCAGCCTTAATTTAAATTTGCAAGGTGCTCAGGAGAACATTATCACTATCTCCACCAAGTTGAAAGCGTTTAAGGAAAAACTCAGTTTATGGAATTTAAACATTGCTAAAGAAAACTTTGCATCTTTTCCGATGGTTCAAGAGAATCCATCAAAATCTATTATCAAAAAAGAAGTCGAAGAAACTTTGACATTACTATCCGCTTCTTTTGATAAATATTTTCCTTACTTGGACGTTGAAAAGATGGAATGGGTAGTTAACCCATTTATGCACTGTGAAATTCAACATCTGGAAGAAGAAATGCAAGAAAACTTAATTGATTTAAAAAAACGATTTAGTTTTCAAAAGACTATTCACTGAAAAGGAGCTATCTGAGTTTTGGTTGTGCTTAAACTCCAAATTTCCTAAACTTAGTAATGCGGCCATCGAATCATTGTTGCCATTTGGAAGTTCCTACCTGTGTGAGCAAGGTTTTTCAATACTCACAGAAATGAAGTCTAAGAAGCGCGAAAGACTTCAAATGATAGATGAGGAGATGCGCGTTTGTCTTTCACAAGTAGATCCCCGTATTGATTTGATATGCTCTCAAAAACAATCGCAATGCTCGCATTGATTATGTTAATTTAATATTGAAAATTAATAAAATGTGATATATATGTTTAAATTTTTACTAGTATTTATTGTTGTATTTTAATTACCTACGAGGAAATTTATAGTGAGAACCACAGGTGCGCCGCGAAAAAAAGAAATTAAGCTTAGTGCGCCGCAACTCGAAAAAGGTTGCCCGACACTGATCTACACTCATGGACTTACACAAAGCTTAAGAAAGTTAAACGTCTTTGATATCGCCAGTCGTTTGTTTTTTTAAAGGAGACAGAGGTAATTTTTTTCACACTTGGTTATCTCTTATGTCTTCAATAAAGGTCACTGTGTATCAAATATCTTTCAGAGTTATTGTCTGAATCCCTATATTCATGGTAAAAGGTACAACTTCCTTAAGTTTTGTCCATGAGTGTATATACAGAAGGTGGAGAACATATTCAGGCTGGTACACACAGATTTGTAAAATATCTCGAAATGATTAATACTTTCTCCAAATGCTACTTTTGTGATAACATAGCTTAATAAAAAGGACGAGCTGCAATGTGCTCCTTATATTTATTATGAATTCAGTCAGTTTACGAGCATTTCAACTTAGGAATACAGAAACGTATTTATTTCAAATGTTGATACAATATCCTTATAACGTAATTCAAGTCCACTTTCAGCAAGAAGGTTTATCTTATTAACGAGGTTTCTATCATCATGAGTCGCCGTTAGCTTTCAAGGTCCGGGAAAGAGTTCCTATACACTTGTTGAAAGCTAATGTGGGGGATATACTAGAAATATTTCAATAAAAGATATACACTCATGGACAAAACTTAAGGAAGTTGTACCTTTTAGCTTGTATATCGAGTGTATACACAGTGACCTTTATTGAAGACACGCGAGATAACCAAGTGTGAACAAAATTGCCTCTGTCTCAAAAAAAAAAAAAAGAAAAAAAACGGACGATGGCGACATCAAAAACTTCCCATTTTCTTAAGTTTTGTCTATGAGTGGAGCATTTTACTGTAGGTAAACTTTCTAGTTCCTTTATAATCAAAAATCGACGATTTCTCCAGCTATGAATTAAAATTTTAGAATTTTAGAATATCTCCTACATTAGGTGAGGTTGTGTTTAATGGAGTTGTTCACGCCACATGTGAGTTTGGAGTCCCAAAGTCCGCGCCAACAGTTCCGCGCCATGCTGGACTCTCCCGTGACTCATTACGAATTAAGAGAATTGGGGAACGAGAAGCTTTCGAGTTTTGCTGCAAGATCCGCGACGACCTGCTAATTGGTCGCAAACTAACGGAAACGTATGCAACTTCCACCGTGGGAAATCTAGTCAGCCGGATTTGGGGGTGAGCGACCGTTTTACTTCGCCCACCTCAAAGTACAAGTTTTTACTATTCGAACAACACACTTGACCAACGCAGCTTGCTCTACTCTTGGGGGGGCGTCACTTTAATCAACTTAAAAATATCTATTAAATTGGAAATATATTTTAAGCGCTATTTGTAAACATTGTTGTGTTGTTTATCTTTTATAAACTACAACTTATATATTTATTATTTAATTATAATTATTTATTTATCACACACATTTAAATTTAGTAAAGATTACAAAATACAGATGAAAATATTGATTCATATGTCATTGCCCTAAGAGAATTAGTCAAATCCTGTGAATTTGGAAATTTAGAAGAAGACATGATCAGAGATCAGATAATAGAAAAATGCTATAATAGGCAATTAAAAGAAAAGTTGTTGCAACAAGATAATTTGAATCTTCAAAGAACAATTGAGATATCAAGAATGTTTGAAACAGCCAAAGAAGAATTTAGAGTATTGACAAATGAAGATATGACCTCAATAAATAGAGTAAACTATAAAAATAATTTCCAAGCAGCTAATGAATCAACTGTTAAAGGATCAAAAGCTCATAATGTGTACCATCAAAAAGGAAGCACCTCCAAGGTAAGTGCACCTAATTTGGAAGAATGCTATAGATGTGGCTTAACTACACATCCTCCATATAAATGTGGAGCTAGAAATATGAAATGCACATTTTGTAACAAGATGGGTCATCTTAATAGAGTTTGTAGAAATAAAAATAAATATAAAAATATTGAAGGAAAGAAAAGAAATATTCAAAATATTTCTGAAAATAATGAAGACTCAGATGAATACACTTTCTTTTTAGGCTCTGATAACAAAGAAAGTATCTATATAGATGGAAAGGAAATAAAAATGACTATTGATACAGGTAGTGATACAACATTCATAGGACTTGAAAATTTGAAAAATATTTTTCCTAAATCTCAAATGCCAACTTTAAATGGTACAGAAAGGAAATTTTATGCCTATGGACAAACTTCACCTCTTCCATGTTGTGGATATTTCTTTGCAGATGTTTCATGGGGTGAAAGGTCTATAAAGGAACAGATTTTTGTGATTGAAGGTAAAGCAGAACCTCTTTTAGGAAAGAAAGCAAGTTTCGAATTAGAAATTATAAAGCGTGGAACAAAAATAAGGAATATTCAACAGGAAGTTATTCCGAAGGATATATATAATTTGATACAAGAAAACATGAACCTTTTTCAAGGTCAAGGAAATGTGAAGGGTTATAGTCAAAAAATAACTCTAAAAGAAAATGTTACTCCTGTAGCTCAGAGATGCAGACATTTTCCATATAAAATGGTAGAAGCCATCAATCAAGAGCTAGACAAAATGATAGAAGATGGCATTATTGAGGAAGTCCATGAAGCTTCTGAATGGATCTCAAACATTGTGGCAGTTCCAAAAAAGGGTACTGAAGAAATCAGACTATGTGTTGATCTGAGAGAAGTGAATAAAGCCATAGTTAGAGAGAGATATCCTATACCAACAGTTGACAATATTTTGCAAGCATTGCAGGGAGCAAAAGTTTTTGCTAAACTTGATGCAAAGAAAGGCTTTTGGCAAATTGAACTTGATGAAAAGTCCAGGCCATTGACCACCTTTATTACACCCAGAGGATGCTACAGATTTTGCAAAATTCCTTTTGGACTTTGCAGCGCACCTGAAGCTTTTCAAAAATCTATGAACTCAATATTGTCTCATTTAGAAGGAGTGTTATGCTACATAGATGATGTGATTGTATATGCGCAATCTATAGAACAATTGGATCAAAGACTGAAAAAAGTATTTGAAAGATTTCAACAAGTTGGACTCAAACTAAACAAAAGTAAATGTAAATTTGCTCTAAATGAATTGGAAATATTAGGCCATATTGTTAGTAAAGATGGAATTAGACCTGATCCAAAGAAAATAGAAAGTGTTCTAAGTTTTTCAAAACCTGAAAATGTAGATTCTCTAAAATCATTTTTAGGTACATGCGGATTTTTAAGAAAATTCATTCCAGACTTTTCAAAGTTAGCCGAACCACTTAATAATTTGACAAGAAAGGACATAAAATGGAAGTGGAGCAAGAAAGAAGAGGACTCATTCAGAAAATTGAAAGAAGCTCTTACAAAAAATCCATGTTTAGCCTATTTTGACATGAATGCACCTACCGAAGTAATTGCTGATGCTAGTCCTGTAGGTTTAGGAGCTGTTTTACTACAAAGACAAAATGATGGAAGCAAAAAGCCAGTGGCCTATGCAAGTAGATCATTGACTAATGTTGAGAGAAGATACTCACAAATAGAGAAAGAAGCTCTTGGGTGTGTGTGGGCTGTTGAGCATTTCAATGACTATTTATGGGGAAATAAATTTGTACTTAAGACAGATCATAAACCATTGATTTATATGCTTAATCCCAAGAAGGCAACAGTCTTGCCACCAAGAATTGAAAGACTTAGTTGGAGACTTCAACCTTATGATTATGAAATAGAGTATCTTAAGGGCAAACAAAATATTGCAGATATATTTTCAAGAAAACCTTTAACAAATATTTCATGTGAAAATATTGTTGATGATTATGTAGAAAAAGTACTTTCCATATTTTCAGAAGAAATGAAGGCAATTTCCCTCAATGATATCAAGAAGCAAAGTGAAGCAGATCCATTTTTCAAAATTCTAACTAAAATAATTCAAACTGGAAATTGGCCATATCAAATTGATGATGATGAACTTAAAATTTTGCACAAATTTAAGGAAGAACTTTCAGTTTATGATAATCTCATTTTAAAAGGAAAGAGAATTGTTATACCAACAGATCTTAGAAGAAATATTTTAGACTTAGCTCATGAAACTCATCAAGGGATTGCTAGAACTAAACAAATTTTAAGAGAAAAATACTATTGGCCCAATATGGACAAAGATATAGAAAGACGTATAAAGAATTGTTACATTTGTGAAGTCAATCAACCTTTAAGGCATGACCAACCTTTAACAACCATACCAATACCACCTAGACCATGGTATAAAGTAGGAGTAGACTTAGTTGGACCTATTGATTCAAAATATATTTTGACACTTATTGATTATTATTCATCGTTCCCGGAAGCGATTATAATAAATGATATTTCTTCGAAAACTATAATTTCAAAATTAAAAGAAATTTTTGCAAGATATGGATTTCCCATTGAAATAGTTTCAGATAATGGTCTTCAATTTGTAAGCAAAGATACTGAGCAATTTTTTATGAAATCAGGTATAAAACATATAAGAGTGTCACCATATTATCCTAAAAGTAATGGAAAAATTGAACGTTTCCACAGATATTTAAAAAAGCAACTTATTTCAGTAAAATTGCAAGGAAAGGATTGGAAAGAAGAACTTCAATGTGTTCTAATGGCATACAGGTCGACTCCACACCCTTCTACTGGGAAAACACCAGCATTATTGCTTTTTTCCAGGGAAATTAGAAATAAGCTCAATGATATAAATGACAATGATTCTCTTATGGATAAAGAAGTGATGGAGCATAATCAAGCCTATAAAGAAAGAATGAAGAAATATGCTGATAGCAAGAATAAGGCCTTGCCTCATGACTTCAAGAAAGGTAATATTGTTTATGTCGCAAACACTGAAATGAAAAGCAAGTTGACACCAAATTATGACAACCAAAGATTTATCATTCTAGAGACTATATCTCCAAATTCATTCAAGTTAGTCAATACTGAGACAGGTAGCTTTATCATTAGGAATGCAAAGCATTTAAGACATGCCAATGTCTTACAAGATTTTAACAAAGGAATTGATTTGAATACCACTTTGATTAAGACTCCAGAAATTAGAATGGAACTTCCTAGTACTTCAAGGTATCTACCAGAACAAGAAGCAACCTTAGAAGATATTGTACCAGAAGAGCAGATTGCTATATCTGATATGGACTGTTTATACCCAAATGAATCACCTAATGAGAATGAAAACAAGACTGTCATCACTAGAAGTGGAAGACAAATACATGTTCCTTCTAGATTTAAGGACATGATTAGATACTAACTAAACAAGGGAGGAATATGTAGAATAGTGTGAAATATATAAGTGATGTGAATTTAAGAGGAGGAATTAAGAACAATAGACTGACTGTGTTTTGTAAATAGAGAATTAATCTTTACTAAATTTAAATGTGTGTGATAAATAAATAATTATAATTAAATAATAAATATATAAGTTGTAGTTTATAAAAGATAAACAACACAACAAACATAAATATTTAAAATATTTTTCTACAGCTCAGCAATGATAAAAAATTGAAAAAGGGAAGGCATGGTTCATCATGGAGGCTTCACCACTGATGAGCCATGCCTCTCATTTTTAATTTTTTAATCATTGTAGTATAAGGGCTGTAGAAAAAGATTTTAAATATTTGTGTTTTTTGAATAACGATTAAAATATATTTATAATTTTCAACGATAGAGGGCACTAGTTGATGATGATATTTTGAATGTCTATGAGTCAAACGGGGTGTGTGAATCCTCAAATATACACATGATGGGTCTGACTCTAGAATTTTATTTTGGCGTATACAGGATACGGACGCGGTACAAGACGTATATATGTATCTCTTTAGTGTATTTCCGCAACTGCAAAATTCCAAATTCTGTCTATAATGAAAACCGATACATTTCCCAATTTACGGCGTGAAGTCGTGCAAGTTACATGGAATTACCTCAAGACTCTATGAAGTAATTTGCTATTTTGTGCTGCGACGGATCAGCAAGATAGGTATCTCACTAGATAAGTCTGAAAGAACGATGTTTGGATGCCTGGGAACCAGAATTTTCGACGTTTAAAATTAAAATAGAGGTTCCTACCATACAGAGGTGTGGGGTAGCTTCTACAAACCAGAAACATCAAGCGAGGATTAGTCGGCTGTTGGAAGGCTATTGTTTGTTCCTTTTTCATAAGTGAAATTCAGGACGGGATGTAACAGTGTTGAGTTTTTACAGAGCGTTGTTGGGTTGATATTCGGGACATATGCAAAATTACGAAAAAAAGAAACAAATAATAGCCTACCATTTCTAGATATATAGTCATTCGCATACAACAGCAATTATCTGTATACTATAAACCATCCTTCAACCCTGACTATATCAGATTTTCCTCCTACTGCCCTCCCAGCTATAAAATAAATACCATAAAGACCTTAACTAAACGTGCCTATAGCCATTGATCACTTCAAATATTTAAAACGAAAGACTAAGAATATTTTGAGAAATATAAAAACTTGTCAATGTGTGTCCTATATCATTTATTTTAAGACATTTCAACAACCCCTCCAAGATTAGGAACACCCCCCCCAATGAACAAATCAATATGCAGTATTTGCTATTCATCAATATAGCTCGTCATTTTTATTTCAATTTAAAGCGCTCTGTTCCCCTGACGATACTTGCGCTGTCATACATGTATTCCTTTACATTTGTCTATACATATATATTTACAATAATTTTAGGTCGTGAATAGAATAGTCATATGATGTTAACAATGAGAAAGAGAGAAAAAAAAAACGAGAAAAAATAACTGTGCACAAAAGAAAGAAGTGTCTGGCAATATGTTTTTTTTTTTGCTTATCCCTAGTACACGGGGTACAGGCCATGATAATCATGGTGGGTAGTTAGCGACTGCTTTTACTGTAAGCGCACCACATGTCTACACATGTGAAAAGCAGTTCGACTTTGCACTTACAAATGCCAGAGCCCCGTTTGGTTACTTGCACTCGCTGGTGGGGTTGGACTTTTGCAAGAATCGGGGGCCATTGGAGCATTTTTTTTTTTTAAACAGAAAAAAGTGTCCAATGCGGGAATCGAACCCGGGTCCTAGTGGTCTAAAACCAAACGGTTTAACCAGCCTTCCACCGACCCCCCTGGCAATATGTACAATCAGCATAATAAAAATTACCAGTTTCTTAAAAGATTGGAAAAAAAAACAACCTTTTTTCAGCAACTTCCCCAATTAAAGTTTGTTACTAGGAAACCGCATAACAATGGCATTAATTATCCTACTAATATTAAGAAGGCCATAGAATGCATGACCAAATATGTAGGCGAGGAGACTGGCAGACATTTAAATATAAGACTATCAGAACTTCAACGAAACATCGACAACCAAGACAGCAAATCATTATAAGTTCATGATATATAGGAAACAGGCCATTTCTTCATCTTATCAGACTCAAAGAACCATTACTCCAACATCCGCAATAAACAACAGAGACTCATCATAGAATTCATCATCTAAAAAGAATTCAATGGAATTAATAGAAGACTGAACTTTCCGGAAATATATCATTCCCTGAACCCCCATCCCACAGCCTCCAAATATAGAAATTTCTCCTCTGAATATATATAGTGAAACCAGATGCATACTCCTAACAATAATTAAAGGGTAATTGGAAATTCTAGCTTCCATAGTTATAGAGCCCCCAGACGTCTCTATTTATTTTTTCAATTAATATGTACTTTCAAATTTTGTTTCCATTTGTATAAGAATTATATATATTAAAAATAAAGAAGGCATATCCTGACAAGGAGCACATGTGCTTTTTAGATGGCAGAGCAACATCTAGTGGAACAGAAATCAACTAAACATTGATTTAACCTGTTCCCTGATATTTGGCCAACCCATTTTCTTGATAAATCAAGAAAAGCCATTCACGAACGCGTTTCGCGCTGTTGGCGCTCGTCAACGTGGAGTAGGTTGTCCCACTGCGATTAAAAATAATTTTGGTCCCAGAGGCTTCCTGAGAAACCAAGAAATGGGTATTTAAGGCCAAATTTTCGTAAATACGCTTAACACATAAAAAATCAATATAAAAAAATAAAAAGGTCAGGTGTTGATATTAAAAACAAAGAAGGTATATCCTGACCAGGAGCACATGTGCTTTATATATATATACATATTAAAATTTTATTTTATACAGTATTTATATGAAATTATGTAAAATAGTATCTGAGCATATTATAACTCGTGTCCTATATTGGCGATTTATTGTAACTTCGTGTTTTCTCCTGTAGAAGGGCTTTCATGTCCGAAAGTTATAAATATTTGAATTAAAATTTTTTAAAGAAAAAAGGGATTCATCTATTGAATGAAGAAAACTATTGTTTAACACAAAGCAATAACGCGTCATCTACACTGCGTGACATTAAAATGGAACACCAAGAAATAGTGGCCAGAAAGTGATGAAACTCGGCAGACAGAGAGAGACAGGGACGAACAATAAGTGATCTTTATTTCAAAATGATAGTCATAATACAGAGCGAGAACGGCGTCGGCATAGTAGCAAGTAGGACCACCGCGGACGGCGATACACGCAGCAACACGTCTAGGTAGAGAGTCAATCAGAGTACGGATGGCGTCCTGAGGGATGGCTCTCCATTCCCTCTCAACCATTTGCCACAGTTCGTCTTCTGAACGCGGCTGTGGCAAGGCATGCAAACGGCGTCCAATGATGTCCCAGACGTGCTCGATTGGTGAGAGATCAGGAGAGTACGGTGGCCAGGGAAGCATCTGTACATCTTGCAGAGCTTGTTGGCTAATGCGAGCAGTGTGCGGTCGGGCGTTATCCTGCTGATAAAGGGCATTGGGTACCCCCTGAAGGTAGGGGAGTGTCACCGGTCGCAGCACATCATCAACGTATCGTTGGGCCGTCATAGTGCCCTGAATACGAAGTAAAGGTGACCTGGAATCGTACACGATTGGGCCCCAAACCATGATTCTACGTTGTCGCACGGTGGGGCGTTCCACAATTGCTGCCGGATTGAACCTTTCTCCACGTCGACGCCACACGCGTACACGGCGACTATCACTGGACAAGCAGAAACGCGACTCATCTGAGAACACGACCCTGTGCCATTCCGTCATCCACGTCGATCTAGCCCGGCACCATTCCAAACGTTGGCGCCTATTCGGTGGGGTCAATGGCAGTCTTCTTAGCGGACGGCATGAGTGCAAGCCATTAGCAACCAATCGACGGGAAATGGTTCTGGTCGAGATGGAATGATCTAGGGTGTCTTGCACATGTTGCAGGATGGCGGTACAAGTGGCTTGTGGGGCCGCCACTGCTTGTCGAAGGATACGCCTATCCACACGTGCTGACGTCACTCTGGTTGCACCGGCATTCCTATAAATTGCCACATTTCCTTGTTCCAACCATCTTCTCCACAGTCGGTGCACCGTGGACGCACCAAGGTGTGTATCAGCTGCGATTTGACGTATGGACCAACCTGCCCTTTTCAGTCCGATCACCATGCCCCTCGTAAAAGCGTCTGTCTGCTTGAACTGCCTCCGTTTACGATGACCTGGCATTCTCTGTTATTACACGTGTCTTTTGACACAAGAAAAAAATTTCTACAATGATTTTCCTTGAAGAAATAACGACACGAATACTGTCCTTTCTGCAAGTTCCTTCCCTTATATCTTACTCCATGTGCGCACGAGAGCTGCGCATTTTACATCATTTGCATAACTCGGTTAGGCGCGTCTACCCTGAAATTGGCATAATTTTCTGGCCACTATTTCTTGGTGTTCCATTTTCAATGTCACGCAGTGTATATGCAAGGTAGGATCAAAAAGTTCCCGAACTTTTTTAAAATTAATTATTTATTCATAGTATAGTAATTTAAACATCAAATTTTTCAAATTAGGAACCTTGGTTATCTACACATTTTTTCCAGCGTGAAAAAATCTGTTGAAATGCTAGTTCAAAGTCAATTTTTCTAAGCTTGTTTAGATCCACCGTCGCATTTTCAATTACTTCTGATGACGATGAAAAGCGCCTCCCTTTTAACGTGATTTTAAGTTTTGGAAAGAAGAAGAAATCACATGGGGCGATATCAGGAGATTAAGGGGGATGCGGCAAGACAGATACAGAGTTATTGGCTAAATAGTCTTGAACAATAATGGCTCTATGATCAGGGGCATTATCATGTAGCAATTTCCACTGTTTTGATTAAAAGAGTTGGTTTCTTTTTCTTCTTATCGCATCACGAAGGCGCACAAGTATTTCTTTGTATGCCTGTTTATTAATAGTAACGCCCTCTTTAATAAATTCATAATAGACAAGTTCTTGATAATCGAAAAATACTACAAGCATTACTTTTCCTTTGGACTTGTCAAGACGAACTTTCTTCTTCCTAGGAGAACTTGGTGTGTGCCATTCGAAGGATTGTTTTTTGGTTTGTGGATCAAAAAGAAAGCACCATGTTTCATCACCAGTTATTATTGTTTTAAAAAAATCAGAATCATTATTTGCAGTTTCAATTAAATATTTGCAAATTGATAATCTGGTTTCTCTTTGATGATCTGTTAAATTCCGTGGGGCAAAATAACCACAAAGTTTTTTATTTTTAAATGTTCACCAATAATTTTTTGGCAACTACCATACGAAAATCCAAGTATTTATGATATATTATCAATAGAAATTTTTCTATCAGCAACAATTAAATCACGTACCTGTCCAATATTGCGATCTGTTGTTGACGTCAATGGCCGACCTGACCTTGAATCATCTGCGATGCTCTTACGGCCATCTTTAAAACGTTTATACCAGAAATAGACTTGCGTTCGTGACAATTTTTCGTCTTCATAAGCTTCATTCATTAATGCTAATGTCTCTGTGAAAGACCTTTTTTAATTTTACACAAAATTTAATATTTGCCTTTTGCTCAAATGATGATATTGAAGAAACCGACGCGAGCTAAATACTTACAACAAAAATATGCCTAAAATGAAACTACGCATGCGCATTTACTGGCGTTGCTAAATTAAATTATAGTTTAGGTTTTGTTCTTTACAGTAAAATTGATTTTACCTTTTTCAAAAGTTGTTTTATATTCTATTTTTAAAAGTTCAGGAACTTTTTGATCCTACCGTGTATATAAAATGAAAGGATTTAAAAGCCCGAATGTTTCTTTTATACACAATACAAACTTCTACTGTCCTTCCTGCGATGAAAAATATATTAGGAGGGCTTGGCTCATCAGTGGTGAACCCTCCCAGCGGTTTCGCCAATTTAACCCTTAATTAATCGCGCCCGGTTTTAGGACGTAGTTACTCGCGCCGAGCTTCCTGAGCTCGAACTTTATGATGATAAAAAATGATAAAATTATTTTTCAAAAAATAAAAATTGTATTTTACTTTAGTATATAGACAATAAGGATTAAATTGATAGCAAAGTTTAAAATTTTATTTTCATAATTACCAAGTCATGCATAAAAATATAAAAACATGTGAAAAAGCAGAGATTTTCGCAGGCTTTGCGCAAATTCTTTTATATCTAATAAATCGCCAATATTCACTGGCAATTTTGGCAAATTTGGTTAGAATGTTCTTTGCAAATGTTCTTATTGCATTTACAGCAAGTCATGGTTGACATGCGGTTCTTGGCGCAAGGGCAAATATTGCACCGTTTTACTAGCCATTTTCAGAGAAAAAGCTCTAAAATTAAACCTATATATTAAAAATTCAATATATTATAAATTAAAAATATAAATATGAATAAATAATCGAAAAACAAGTTTTAAAGGATTCCACAAAAACGTACCAGTGACGAGAGAGAGGTCAGGCAGCAAGGTGAAACCGTAACCAAAAGTGTTACGTCAGCACTCGCGACGCGCTTTTGAGGCACGCCGACAATTTATTTATTTATTTTTTTCACACTCTCCTTCTGCCATTGAAGTTCAAATATAGTTTAAAATATCGATCTGATGAATAAGTACAGCTATCAAAATGATCTTTTTTTTTTTTTTTTGCATTTTTAAAATTCTCATTTTAGGGTTTTGAAAATTGAGATGAGCTTCGGAGGCTATGATTCCTTTCTTCCTGTGGTGAATCTGTATAAGACCGGTGGTCTTAATAAAGCTTTGTGTGTGTGTGTGATTAAAAAGTTTAATAAAGAGAAATAGTGGGTCACACAGGGCACTAGCAAGAGGGCACAGCCCGATCGTACAAAGAAATATAGCTGACGGTTAAATCGGAAAAACACCAACAGTTGATTTTTTTTTTTGTTAAACGTGAAAGGCGGCGATGTTCATGATATTTCAAGTATACGGCGTATATATACTCATGGACAAAACTTAAGAAAAATTTTGTCTTTAAGCATGTATATCGGGATTTAGACAATAACTCTGAAATATATTTGATACATAGTAACCTTTATTGAAGACACCCGAGATAACCAAGTTTGAACAAAATTGCCTCGGTCTAAAAAAAAAAAAAGACCACCGGCAGTACTAAAGACTTTCTACTTCCTTAAGTTTTGTCCATGAATGTATTCTCAAATGTATCAGTCGCATGTGTACGACTGTGTGCTAATGCACTAGGTTTTAAATTAAACTAAAGCTGATTGAAAGAGAGATCGTTTATGCTCCCTGTTTTTATTCACAGTACAGAAACCAAATTTATAGGAAAAGCGCATCTAGATAGTCTTGTTAAGGCTCTTTATACTACAAGGTATTTATTAATGAAGAAAGATTGAGATTGAAACTGATTTATTACAAAGTCCATATAAGATTATATAAGGTTAAATACAGAATAAATATAAATGTGAATAAATAAGATTATATAATTTATAAATATGAATAAATAATATTAAATAATTTATAAATATATGAATAAATAGATATAAATATAAAAAATAATTGATAAATAAATGATAATGAAGAGAGAGAGATTGAAACTAATCTCTTATATTATATCGTTCATATATATATATATGTGATCAATAAAAGAGAGAGAGACAATTTGTTAATGAAAAGGCTTTTATTGACTTCTAGTCAACGGTCAAAAAAATAATATAAACAAAATATAAAACTAAATTAAAAATTTGAGAATAAAAATTATTTACATCAGATTAATCCTGCTGAGGGTCGTCTTGTTCGATGTCACATTCCACCCTGAAGTCGAACAGATCTCCCCGACTATTGCCATGTCGAGGAATTCCTCCAGAGCAGATCTCTGCCCGGTAGAGAGATACTCGAGGACGTCCTCCCCCTTAGAAGGGAAGACAACAGCGTCTTCTATCTCCTCCCTATAATAATCTCTATACAGGGGTTCTAGAATGGAGTTATCATTCGAGTTCTTGAACAACTCCTCAACCTGTGTTGTATAATGGTCTGAAGAGGCTGTTTCCTTTGGCGTTTTGGTGTGTTGGATTGGATGATTGGTGCAATATTGGCCTAGGTCTCTTTGACAGATGCTTCTGTTAGAGCTCGGCGCCGGTTCAGAAGGCTCAGTGGCTTGAGTCTCCTGAGGAGGAACGGAACAATTCGTTGTGGGCGAAAACGCAGCAGGGCTGGAAAGTGTCAAAGGGGTCTGCTTGGTGGTGTCTGAACTCGTGGCAGCCGATGCGGATTTTTGGGAGGTCGTGTGCTGAAAGGATGGAGGTGACAAAACCAGTCCACTCTGGTTGTCCTGAAGATGTGAAGGACGGTTCCCAAGTCTTCCCAAGACGCAGGTGGCTTTTGCTACACCTAACGCCGTAGGTGATGTAGGCGGGCGTGGATTCTCCTTTCGAGATGATCACCAGGCCGCAGGCCTCCCTATTGCCGATGGTCCAGGTGTAGCCACTGCTGGACACAATTTCATGTGTCAGAGAGACAACCCTGCAGTAGGGCTGCAGCGCCGCGACGTCTAATTGTCCTTGATATCAATAGGCCGCTTCCCAACTACTACCTTTTCTGCTTATTTGCCTATACGAGGGTGGTTCCGATGGTGAAGCCCTCCTCAACCAGGCGCTCCGCCAAGTCGACGCTGGCCAGCCCGACCAATACCTGCCCGGACATCATCATTATCTGGCTCGCTGATGACTTTCCCAGCATCAGCGCCTTCATGACTGGATATAAGTCCGCACGCTCCCCACTTGACGAAGAAGCACTGGCCGAATGTCGCTGCCGACCTAGCCCTGACGAGGGCTTGCTGTTGTCTGCGGCTCTTGATCACCGTTACAGGATTTCTTCTCCCCCTGTTCTGTTGTTGAGGTGGCCTGACTGCAATGGATTCAGCCTTCAAAAATTTTGCTTGTTAAATAGGAATCTCTTGGCCTCTCCTTTTTTTAAGCTTTAGGCTTTGGGCAACCTATAAAATATAGGTGGTTCCAAGGAACTGTTTTATACACGAGATTGATTCACAATAACAATTTGAATTCATATGGAGAGAAATAAAATATTATTATTCATATTATGTTACACTTCGAAAGAATATATAAGTCAGATCCCTCTGTCGTCAAAATAGACACCAAAACTATACGTCACTCTATGGCTCCCTCTGTAAACTAGACTCTGAAGACCATGGTTTTGGGCTAATGGAATCTGTCAGTTCAGGGCGGGCTTTGATTTAGTGAAGTCCTCAATAAATTAACGAAATTTTCAGTATTTTCCAAAGAGATGTTTGGCTGGAAAAATGGCTAGCCCAATTCTAGGGCCGAAATATCGATTGATATCGAAGGTGCGTGGCTCGCATAAATTGTCTTTCCATACGAGAGGGGTTCGCATTAACTAATCTACATGAAAGAGTTCACATTAACGGGGAATGTATATGGGGATATCCGATATGACTCGCAGCTCAGAACTCCGGGACATCTACTCACGCCCGGAAACTCCAGAATTAGAAGCTTGCCGAGTCCTGCGACATGAGCGAGTTATAAATCTCGGGGTTTTACCGCCCTAGCCTTCCTGTCGTCAGTTGGCGGTAAGTTGGCCTGGTGCTTCTTGGATGATGGTCTCTTCTACATTTCGAACATGTGCCGAGTCTTCATTTCTTCCTAACACACTTACCTTGGGTCATGTCGAACTTGTGCCGAGTCTTCATTTCTTCCTAACGCACTTACCTTGGGTCATGTCGAACTTGTGCCGAGTCTTCATTTCTTCCTAACGCACTTACCTTGGGTCATGTCGAACTTGTGCCGAGTCTTCATTTCTTCCTAACGCACTTACCTTGGGTCATGTCGAACTTGTGCCGAGTCTTCATTTCTTCCTAACGCACTTACCTTGGGTCATGTCGAACATGTGCCGAGTCTTCATTTCTTCCTAACGCACTTACCTCGGATTATGTCGAACATATGTGCCGAGTCTTCAATTCTTCCTAACGCACTTACCTTGGGTCATGTCGAACTTGTGCCGAGTCTTCAATTCTTCCTAACGCACTTACCTTGGGTCATGTCGAACTTGTGCCGAGTCTTCATTTCTTCCTAACGCACTAACCTTGGGTCATGTCGAACATGTGCCGAGTCTTCATTTCTTCCCAACGCACTTACCTTGGGTCATGTCGAACATGTGCCGAGTCTTCATTTCTTCCTAACGCACTTACTTTGGGTCATGTCGAACATGTGCCGAGTCTTCATTTCTTCCTAACGCACTTACCTTGGGTCATGTCGAACATGTGCCGAGTCTTCATTTCTTCCTAACGCACTTACCTTGGGTCATGTCGAACATGTGCCGAGTCTTCATTTCTTCCTAACGCACTTACCTTGGGTCATGTCGAGCATGTGCCGAGTCTTCAATTCTTTATAACACACTTACCTTGGCTCTCGTCGAACTTGTGCCGAGTCTTCAGCTCTTTCTAACGCACTTACCTTGGGTCATGTCGAACTTGTGCCGAGTCTTCAGCTCTTTCTAACGCACTTTTACCACGAGTCGTGTTGATCATGTGCCGAATCTTGAATTCTTGTCAGCTTTGTGTAACGAAATGAAATCTTCCATGCGCTTTAATTTAAGTCTCGTTAAATAATATATATAGATGCATCTTACTTACTTCTAAATATGACATTTGTATAATCGGGCCTTTTGCGCTCACTCATTTATCTCTGTTTATAAATCTAGGTTTCTCCTATAATAATCTTCTTCCATGTTATTTACAAGAACCTTCCCTAGACTAAGATTCTCTGCCAATCTATGCTGTTACAAGTTACCGTGTTTATTATTATTTAATTGTATGATTAATATATGTTTCATTTTGTGTTTAAATTATACACGCATTTTTAGTTTTCTTGATTCGTCAGGAAACGGTATTTGGTCTAAAACTTTTCGGAATGATAACAAAAATAATTGGTCATTTTTTTATTGGGATTCTTATCGCTGTTGACTTTAGTCTCATCAAGTCTAACACAGAGAAGTGACGGATTCTCTATTTATTCCAAATAACGATTACTTCCAGGTTATAAAGCGGTCAAACATAGGAATTGGACTTTTGGCGCTCTGCTGCTACTCGCCAGAATTCAACATAGAGAACGGCAATTTCCTGAGAAATATGCATTTATTTGTTATAGTAATACAACTTCACACATATCAAAGTCTTTCCTTCTTTTTAAAGTGACGCCTCGTGCCGTATAGCCACGGTGTGGTCCTTTCAATCCTCCATTTGCTATGCATTAGTTGACTCCGCGTGTAAAACGGTATCTGTATGTAAAAAAGACGCTGAAGAAGTTATTATCTAAATGAAAGAGTGTGCGTCTTCTGCTAGCCATCATTTCAAGGCCAGTAGCTGGCAGAGCGACAATTGGCAACGACTACCGTTGAATTGCGATAAACGTTGCCAGGCCAGAGATGATTTGAAGGGCAGGGATTTGATCTTATATTTCAGGTCACTTGTTGAATTTTAAAGGTATTATTAGAGTACTCTGTGTGTATTGGTAGTACAGTCGAATTTGGATAATTCGAAGCCCAAGAGATAAAAAAAAATCGAATTATCCAAAAATTCGAATTAGAAACGTTTTGAATAAAAGACTTAAAAGTATAGGGACCAAGATAAATAGTCGAATTAACGACGTTCGAATTATCCAAGTTCTACTGTGTAAAGATAATACAAGTCGGTGGGCGAGTGGGTAACACCCTTGATTCCCGACAGCCATGAACCGGGATTGAATCCCGCGTTAACATTTTGTTTAATATGTGAATAACCCACATATTATTCATTGTTTCAATTATCATAAACTAGGTTACTCTTGTTAAGCGGTACCTAATAA
>CP092864.1:60658062-60710415 GCA_030710605.1 Cordylochernes scorpioides
TTTACCAATTTACGGCGTGAAGTCGTGCAAGTTACATGGAATTACCTCAAAACTCTATGACGTAATTCGCTATTTTACGCTGCGACGGATCAGCAAGCAAGATAGGTATCTCTCTAGATAAGTCTGAAAGAACGATGTTTTTATGACTGGAAACTAGAATTTTCGACGTTTAAAATGAAAATAGAGGTTACTACCATATAGAGGTGTGGGATAGCTTCTACAAACCAGAAACATCAAGCGAGGATTAACCGGCTGTTGGAAGGCTATTGTTTGTTCCTTTTTCATAAGTGAAATTCAGGACGGGATGTAACAGTGTTGAGTTTTGCCAGAGCGTTGTTGGTTTGATATTCGGGACATATGCAAAATTACGAAAAAAGAAACAAATAATAGCCTACCATTTCTAGATATATAGTCATTCGCATACAACAGCAATTATCTGTATACTATAAGCCATCCTTCAACCCTGACTATATCAGATTTTCCTCCTACTGCCCTCCCAGCTATAAAATAAATACCATAAAGACCTTAACTAAAAGTGTCCATAGCCATTGATCACTTCAAACCTTCAAAAGGAAATAGAATCAGAATATTTTAAGAAATATAAAAACTTTTCAATGTGTGTACTATATCATTTATTTTAAGACATTTCAACAACCCCTCCGAGATTAGGAACACCCCCCCAATTTACAAAATCTATATGCAGTATTCCCTATTCATCAATATAGCTCGTCATTTTTATTTATTTACTGACACTTGCGCTGTCATACATGTATTCCTTTACATTTGTCTATACATATATATTTACAATAATTTTAGGTCGTGAATAGAATAGTCATATGATGTTAACAATGAGAAAGAGAGAAAAAAACGAGAAAAAATAACTGTGCACAAAAGAAAGAAGTGTCTGGCAATATGTACAATCAGCATAATAAAAATTATCAGTTTCTTAAAAGATTGGAAAAAAAAACAACCTTTTTTCAGCAACTTCCCCAATTAAAGTTTGTTACTAGGAAACCCCATAACAATGGCATTAATTATCCTACTAATATTAAGAAGGCCATATACTCCATAGAATGCATGACCAAATATTTAGGCGAGGAGACTGGCAGACATTTAAATATAAGACTATCAGAACATCAACGAAACATCGACAACCAAGACAGCAAATCATTATAATTTCATGATATATAGGAAACAGGCCATTTCTTCATCTTATCAGACTCAAAGAAGCATTACTCCAACATCCCCAATAAACAACAGAGACTCATCATAGAATTCATCATATCAAAAGAATTCAATGGAATTAATAGAAGACTGAACTTTCCGGAAATATACTTTCCCTGGAAACCAATCCCAAAGCCTCCAAATATAGAAATATCTCCTCTGAATATATATAGTGAAACCAGATGCATACTCCTAACAATTACTAATGGTTAATTGGGGTAATTCTATCTTCCATAGTTATATACCCAGACGTCTCTATTTATTTTTTCAATTAATATATACTTTAAAATTTGTTTCCATTTGTATAAGAATTATATATATTAAAAACAAAGAAGGCGTATCCTGACCAGGAGCACATGTGCTTATATATATATATACATATTAAAAATTTATTTTATATATACAGTATTTATATAAAATAGTATCTGAGCATATCTGAGAATCGTGTCCTATATTGGCGATTTATTGTAACGTCGTGTTTTCTCCTGTAGAAGGACTTTCATGTTCGAAAGTTATAAATATTTGAATTAATTTTTTTAAAGAAAAAAGGGATTCATCTATTGAATGAAGAAAACTATTGTTTAATACAAAGAATAACGCGCCATCTATATATATAAAATGAAAGGATTTAAAAGCACGAATGTTTCCTTCATACACAAAACAAACTTCTACTGTTCTTCCTGCGATGAAAAAATATATTGAGAGGGCTTGGCTCATCAGTGGTGAACCCTCCCAGCGGTTTCGCCAATTTAATCCACCAGACCGCTTCTCAGAAAACTATTGTTTAAATATAAAATTTGATTGAATATAAATGTGTGATGTGTGTTAAATAATTATAAAGGAAGAGTAATATTTAATAATTGTTTTATAAATACAAACTCTCTAAATAAATAATAAGTTAACTGTGATATACGTTACTTATAAAGGATGGGATATTTTAATGAATATTCATATTATTTAAATTAATGAAACTGGGGTCGGTGGAAGGATGGTCTAAACTAGGGGTGGCGAACCTTTTTATATTAGAAGGCCAATTTTCATTTTACCATTTTTGAGAAGGCCGCATCCATATCTATATATATAAAATTGAATGTCTGTCTGTCTGTCTGTCTGTACTCTATAGATTCAAAAACCATACATCCAATCGCCGTGAAATCTTGGGATATTATTAGGTATATCACCGGGAAGGTTTTTGAAAAATAATTTCATGAATATCTTGAATATCCTTAGAGTTATTTGCAGATTTGTAGATTTAACTCGCAAGCAGCGCCCCCATTGTGACGATGATAACAAGTTTTCTTATCACTAAGTTTGTTATCTTAAATATTATTTATCAAAAGTAAGATTATCTCAGGATGACACGGCAATTTATTTGAGACAAGAATAATGATACAATTCAAGGCGAAGATACTCCAGGAATCCAGGTTACCTAAATAAAAAAATAAAAAAGGCGAAGATACTATTCCTTTAACTTCCAATTACCGAGGGAACCAATTAATATTGATTTTATTCAACTTATCGAGTATTTTTCAAGGGACCGGGAAAAATGTTCACTAGATAAAACGATGATTTTGTAATGTAGAAAATTAGGAAAGACAAAATTCAGGATGACACGGCACACAGGGACCCAGGGACCGGGAAAAATGTTCACTTTATCGAGAGATTCAAATTTACGAGTTTCAAATTATCAAAATATATCTTTTTTTTTATAAGTTTATAGAGAATTGTTTTAACAAATGTTCGTTAGACAAACCTTTACTCGGGTAAAACCCGGGCGAAGCCGGGTACATCCGCTAGTATATAAATATATGTACGATTTAATTAAAGGCATTAATATACAAAATTAAAATACATAATTTTCTTTGCAATTAAATAGTTTATTTTTTCAAAATGACATGCAATTAATAAATTTCAAAAAATTTGACATTTAATTTTACAATCCAGTAAATTTAATGGGATTTCTATGGTTGTTTATTGGATGACAAAAAAGAAATATTTGGTTCAATTGACGTGGTACGTAATTTAAGGTGATCTTCCAAATTAACATCACTTATTTGACTTCTTAGGCGGGTTTTAATTTTTTGAGTCATGTATGAAAATGTTGCCTCGCAGCAATATGTACTTCCAAAACATGAAATAATTCTTCGTGCGTGTTGTCTTAAACGAGGAGAAATAACTGCAGTCTTCCATATTTCAATAGGATCTTTTTTTGAATCGAATAAAAATGATAATTTTGAATTTATGAAAAGGCCACAACTTGGGCAAGAAAAGGCCACATGCGGCCTTAAGGCCGCACGTTCGCGACCCCTGGTCTAAACCGTTGGTTTTCTACCGCTATGACCCGGGTTCGATTCCCGCATTGGGCACTTTTTCCTGATAAAAAAAAAAAAATGCTCCAATGACCCCCGATTCTTGCAAAAGTCCAATCCCACCAGTGAGTGCAAGTAACCAAACGGGGCTCTGGCACATTTGTAAGTGCAAAAGTCGAACTGCTTTTCACATGTGTAGACATGTGATGCACTTACAGTAAAAGCAGTCGCCTACTTCTACCTACCATGATTATAATGGCCTGTACCACGTGTACTAGGGATAAGCAAATAATAATAATAATGAAATATATTTATATAAACCAATTATAAAATAAATATATGACACAAATAAATATGATATATAAATATCAGTGATTTTTATTTTTTAAAAAGCTAATATAACTTAGTGACTATTTTATTCCTTAATGTGTACGCTCTCTCTTAGCTACTTTCTAGTTTTTATTTTAAAACCCTTTTCTTGTCGGGTTTTTAAATGTTTAAAAAAGTTTAAAGGCCGCAGTCACCGTTCGGAGGAGATTAATAGAATTGCCGAGTGTCGTGGTCCATTTGGATGAGGAAAGCGAAGAACTAGAAACGCGGCTGATTCCACACTAGCCTGTTCAGTGATACGCTAACCATGACGTATGCACGAAGGAACGTGTGGTCATTGGACATGCATCGGACCTGGAGGCTGTTGTTGGGTGCTGCGCTGCCTGGAGTACAGGAGCTCCATCTATGATTCCTGTCTTCCTGTGGTGAATCTGTATAAGACTGGTGATCTTAATAAAGCTTTGTGTGTGTGATTAAAAAAGTTTAATGAAGAGAAATAGTGGGTCACGCAGGGCACTAGCAAGAGGGCACAGCCCGATCGTACAAACAAATGTAGCTGATGGTTAAATCGGAAAAAACACCAACAGTTAATTTTTTTATTTTTAAACGTGAAAGGCGGCGAATGTTCATGATATTTTAAGTATACGGTGTACGAGTATATATACTCATGGACAAAACTTAAGAAAAAATTTATCTTTCAGCATGTATATCGGGATTTAGACAATAACTCTGAAATATATTTGATACACAGTAACCTTTATTGAAGACACCCGAGATAACCAAGTTTGAACAAAATTGCCTCGGTCTCAAAAAAAGACGACCGGCAGTACTAAAGACTTTCTACTTCCTTAAGTTTTATCCATGAATGTATTCTCAAATGTATCAGTCGCATATGTACGACTGTGTGCTAATACAATAGGTTTTAAATTAAACTAAAGCTGATTGAAAGAGAGATCGTCTATGCACCCGATTTTTACTCACGGTACAGAAAATAAATTTAAAGAAAAAGAGCATCTAGATATTTTTGTTGAGGCTATTTATACTATAAGGTATATATAATATAGTCACGACCGTCTTTCCTCATCGGCCGGCCGCCTCTGTCACGGATGCGCGCACAGGGAGGTCACGTGCTCGCCGGCAGCCAATAAAATAAAAATAAAAAAAACTCCCTCGAGCCGGATTTGAACCAGCGACCTAAGGATCACCGTTGTAACATCTACAGTCCTCCGCTCTGCCAACTGAGCTATCGAGGGATACAAACTGTCTGAATAAGTTTACCTTATAAAGTCAACTAATCCTATTTCTACACAAAATGTATTAATATATATAGTCACGACCGTCTTTCCTCATCGGCCGGCCGCCTCTGTCACGGATGCGCGCGCACAGGGAGGTCACGTGCTCGCCAGCTCCCTCGAGCCGGATTTGAACCAGCGACCTAAGGATCACCGTTGTAACATCTACAGTCGGGTAAAACACGGGCGTTGCCCGGGTCATTCGGCTAGTTTTTTTTAATAAAGAGAGAGAGATTGAAACTACTCTCTTATATTATATCGTTCATATATATATATGTGATCATTAAAAGAGAGAGAGACAATTTGTTAATGAAAAGGCTTTTATTGACTTCTAGTCAACAGTCAAAAAATAATATAAACAAAATATAAAACCCAATAAAAAAAATTGAAAAAAAAAAAAATATTTACATCAGATTAATCCTACTGAGGGTCGTCTTGTTCGATGTCACATACCGTCCTGAAGTCGGACAGATCTCCCCGACTATTGCCATGTCGAGGAATTCCTCCAGAGCAGATCTCTGCCCGAGCGAGAGAAACTCGAGGATGTCCTCCCTCTTAGAAGGGAAGACAACAACGTCTTCTATCTCCTCCCTATAATAATCTTTATGAAATTGTTCTAGAATGGAGTTATCATTCAAGTTCTTGAACAACTCCTCAACCTGTGTTGTATAATGGTCTGAAGAGGCTGTTTCCTTTGGCGTTTTGGTGTGTTGGATTGGATGATTGGTGCAGTATTGGCCTAGGTCTCTTTGACAGATGCCTCTGATAGAGCTCGGTTCCGGTGCAGAAGGCTCGGTGGCTTGAGTCACCAGGGGAGGAACGGAACAATTCGTTGTGGGCGAAAGCGCAGCAGGGCTGGAAAGTGTCAAAGGGGTCTGCTTGGTGGTGTCTGAATCCGTGGCAGCCGATGCGGATTTTTGGGAGGTCGTGTACTGGAAGGATGGAGGTGTCAAAACCAGTCCACTCTGGTTGTCCTGAAGATGTGAAGGACGGTTCCCAAGTCTTCCCAAGACGCAGGTGGCTTTTGCTACACCTAACGCCGTAGGTGATGTAGGCGGGCGTGGATTCTCCTTTGGAGATGATCACCAGGCCGCAGGCCTCCCTATTGCCGATGGTCCAGGTGTAGCCACTGCTGGACACAATTTCATGTGTCAGAGAGACAACCCTGCGGTAGGGCCGCAGCGCCGCGACGGCGTCATTGTCCTTGATATCAATAGGCCGCTTCCCAACTACTACCTTTTCTGCTTATTTGCCTATATGGGAAGGCTTTCAGGAGGGTGGTTCCGATGGTGAGGCCCTCCTCAACCAGGCGCTCCGCCAAGTCGACGCTGGCCAGCCCGACCAATACCTGGCCGGACATCATCGTTATCTGGCTCGCTAATGACTTTCCCAGCATTAGCGCCTTCATGACTGGATGGAAGTCCGCACGCTCCCCACTCGGCGAAGCAGCACTGGCCGAATGTCGCTGCCGATCTAGCCCTGACGAGGGCTTGCTGTTGTCTGCGGCTCTTAATCACCGTTACAGGATTTCTTCTCCCCCTGTTCAGTTGCTGAGGTGGCCTGACTGCAATGGATTCAGCCTTCGCAACTTTTGCTTGTTAAATAGGAATCTCTTGGCCTCTCCTTTTTTAAGCTTTAGGCTTTTGCCAACCTATAAAATATAGGTGGTTCCCAGAAACTGTTTTATACACGAGATTGATTCACAATAACAATTTGAATTCATATGGAGAGAAATAATATATTATTATTCATATTATGTTACACTTCGAAAGAATATATAAGTCAGATCCCTCTGTCGTCAAAATAGATACCAAAACTATACGTCACTCTATGGCTCCCTCTGTAAACTAGCAGACTCGTGTCAGTGACCTGAGACCATGGTTTTGGGCTAATGGAATCTGTCAGTTCAGGGCGGGCTTTGATTTAGTGAAGTCCTCAATAAACGAAATTTTCAGTATTTTCCAAAGAGATGTTTGGCTGGAAAAATGGCTAGCCCAATTCTAGGGCCGAAATATCGATTGATATCGAAAGTGTGTTGCTCGCATAAATTGTCTTTCCATACGAGAGGGTTTCACATTAACTAATCTACATGCAAGAGTTCACATTAACGGGGAATGTATATGGGGATATCCGATATGACTCGCAGCTCAGAACTCCGGGACATCTACTCACGCCCGGAAACTCCAGAATTAGAAGCTTGCCGAGTCCTGCGACATGAGCGAGTTATAAATCTCGGGGTTTTACCGCCCTAGCCTTCCTGTCGTCAGTTGGCGGTAAGTTGGCCTGGTGCTTCTTGGATGATGGTCTCTTCTACTTGTCGAACATGTGCCGAGTCTTCATTTGTTCCTAACGCACTTACCTTGGGTCATGTCGAACATGTGCCGAGTCTTCATTTCTTCCTAACGCACTTACCTTGGGTCATGTCGAACATGTGCCGAGTCTTCATTTCTTCCTAACGCACTTACCTTGGGTCATGTCGAACATGTGCCGAGTCTTCAGTTCTTTCTAACGCACTTACCTTGGATTATGTCGAACATGTGCCGAGTCTTCATTTCTTCCTAACGCACTTACCTCGGGTTATGTCGAACATATGTGCCGAGTCTTCAATTCTTCCTAACGCACTTACCTTGGGTCATGTCGAACTTGTGCCGAGTCTTCAATTCTTCCTAACGCACTTACCTTGGATTATGTCGAACATATGTGCCGAGTCTTCATTTCTTCCTAACGCACTTACCTTGGGTTATGTCGAACATGTGCCGAGTCTTCATTTCTTCCTAACGCACTTACCTTGGATTATCTCGAACATATGTGCCGAGTCTTCATTTCTTCCTAACGCACTTACCTTGGGTTATATAGAACATGTGTCGAGTCTTCAGTTCTTTCTAACGCACTTTTACCTTGGGTCATGTCGAACTTGTGCCGAGTCTTCAGTTCTTCCTAACGCACTTACCTTGAATTATGTCGAACATGTGCCGAGTCTTCATTTCTTCCTAACGCACTTACCTCGGATTATGTCGAACATATGTGCCGAGTCTTCAATTTTTCCTAACGCACTTACCTTGGGTCATGTCGAACTTGTGCCGAGTCTTCAATTCTTCCTAACGCACTTACCTTGGATTATGTCGAACATATGTGCCGAGTCTTCATTTCTTCCTAACGCACTTACCTTGGGTCATGTCGAACATGTGCCGAGTCTTCATTTCTTCCTAACGCACTTACCTTGGGTCATGTCGAACATGTGCCGAGTCTTCATTTCTTCCTAACGCACTTACCTTTGGTCATGTCGAACATGTGCCGAGTCTTCATTTCTTCCTAACGCACTTACCTTGGGTCATGTCGAACATGTGCCGAGTCTTCATTTCTTCCTAACGCACTTACCTTTGGTCATGTCGAACATGTGCCGAGTCTTCATTTCTTCCTAACGCACTTACCTTGGGTCATGTCGAACATGTGCCGAGTCTTCATTTCTTCCTAACGCACTTACCTTGGGTTATATAGAACATGTGTCGAGTCTTCAGTTCTTTCTAACGCACTTTTACCTTGGGTCATGTCGAACTTGTGCCGAGTCTTCAGTTCTTCCTAACGCACTTACCTTGAATTATGTCGAACATGTGCCGAGTCTTCATTTCTTCCTAACGCACTTACCTCGGATTATGTCGAACATATGTGCCGAGTCTTCAATTTTTCCTAACGCACTTACCTTGGGTCATGTCGAACTTGTGCCGAGTCTTCAATTCTTCCTAACGCACTTACCTTGGATTATGTCGAACATATGTGCCGAGTCTTCATTTCTTCCTAACGCACTTACCTTGGGTCATGTCGAACATGTGCCGAGTCTTCATTTCTTCCTAACGCACTTACCTTGGGTCATGTCGAACATGTGCCGAGTCTTCATTTCTTCCTAACGCACTTACCTTTGGTCATGTCGAACATGTGCCGAGTCTTCATTTCTTCCTAACGCACTTACCTTGGGTCATGTCGAACATGTGCCGAGTCTTCATTTCTTCCTAACGCACTTACCTTTGGTCATGTCGAACATGTGCCGAGTCTTCATTTCTTCCTAACGCACTTACCTTGGGTCATGTCGAACATGTGCCGAGTCTTCATTTCTTCCTAACGCACTTACCTTGGGTCATGTCGAACATGTGCCGAGTCTTCATTTCTTCCTAACGCACTTACCTTGGGTCATGTCGAACATGTGCCGAGTCTTCAATTCTTTATAAAACACTTACCTTGGGTCATGTCGAACATGTGCCGAGTCTTCATTTCTTCCTAACGCACTTACCTTTGGTCATGTCGAACATGTGCCGAGTCTTCATTTCTTCCTAACGCACTTACCTTGGGTCATGTCGAACATGTGCCGAGTCTTCAATTCTTTATAAAACACTTACCTTGGGTCATGTCGAACATGTGCCGAGTCTTCAATTCTTTATAAAACACTTACCTTGGGTCATGTCGAACATGTGCTGAGTCTCCAAATTTTCCTAACGCATTCACCTTGGGTTATATAGAGCAGGTGCCGAGTCTTCAGCTCTTTCTAACGCACTTTTACCACGAGTCGTGTTGATCATGTGCCGAATCTTGAATTCTTGTCAGCTTTGTGTAACGAAATGAAATCTTCCATGCGCTTTAATTTAAGTCTCGTTAAATAATATACACTGGTCCGCATAATTAAAGGAACAACATATTTTTTTCATTTATCTCAAATTTTATTGAACATTTATCAATGAAATTTTATACACAAATTTATTATTCCATTATTGATTAGAATACCCGAAATCAAAAAATTCTAACACGTATTTTATGCAAATTAGCCGGTCAAGCAATGATCTTCTTGCAGTCAGTGCATAAATATCTTGGATATTGTTGTTAATATGGGGTGTGATTGCCTTTAACTGATAGACAGGTCTACATCGGTGACCCATGCTAAGAATTAGGGAGTTTATCAGCTCCTGTGGAATCAACGCTCACTCTTGTGTTAAGGCTGTTTCTAGCTCATGAGTGTTTCTAAGAGGGGGTTGGAGGGATCAGATCCTCCGTCCTAGGTTGTCCTATACATGCTCAATGGGATTTAGGTCTGGGGATCGAGCTGGCCAATTCATCCGAGCAATTGCATGGTTTTGGAGAAAAGTGTCGACCACACCAGCCCTATGTGTACGGGCATTATCATCCATTAGAAGAAAGTTTTCTCCCATTTCAACTGATACAATACGCAGAAGGCTTCACATGAAGGGCCCCTATGCTCGACGACCCATAATTTGTGTGCCGTTGACACCACCTCAAAATAGAGCAAGGGAACATTGGCGCAGACAACATGTCGCTTGGAATCCAGATAAATGGAGCCATGTAATGCTCACTGATGAGTCCAGATTCTCTCTAAACAGCTATTATCGTCGTGTCTTTGTCTGGAGAGAGGTAGGAACCAGAAATAATCCCCGAAATATGGTTGAAAGGGATCCCTACAGAAGCCAATGTTTTATGGTCTGGGCTGGAATCTTATTGGGCGGTCACACAGCACTCCACATTTTTCGGCAAGGAACCCTGACTAGACAGAGGTATCGGGACGAGATCTTGGCAGCATATGTGATGCCTCAATCATTAGAAATGGTATAAAACCTTATTATAATGGATGATAATGCCCGTCCACATAGGGCTGGTGTGGTCGACACTTTTCTCCAAAACCATGCAATTGCTCGGATGAATTGGCCAGCTCGATCCCCAGACCTAAATCCCATTGAGCATGTATGGGACAACCTAGGACAGCGGATCTCATCCCTCCAACCCCCTCCTAGAAACACTCATGAGCTAGAAACAGCCTTAACACAAGAGTGGGCGTTGATTCCACAGGAGCTGATAAACTCCCTAATTCTTAGTATGGGTCACCAATGTAGAGCCTGTCTATCAGTTAAAGGCGATCACACCCCATATTAACAACAATATCCAAGATATTTATGCACTGACTGCAAGAAGATCATTGCTTGACCGGCTAATTTGCATAAAATACGTGTTAGAATTCTTTGATTTTGGGTATTCTAATCAATAATGGAATAATAAATTTGTGTATAAAATTTCATTGATAAATGTTCAATAAAATTTGAGATAAATGAAAAAAAAAAGTTGTTCCTTTAATTTTGCGGACCAGTGTATATAGATGCATCTTACTTCCTTCTAATGACATTTGTATAATCGGGCCTTTTGCGCTTACTCATTCATCTCTGTTCATAAATCTAGGTTTCTCCTATAATAATCTTCTTCCATGTTATTTACAAGAACCTCCCCTAGACTAAGATTCTCTTCCAATCTATGCTGTTACAAGCTACCGTGTTTATTATTTTTTAATAATGTGATTAATACACGCATTTTTAGTTTTCTTGATTCGTCAGGAAATGGTATTTGGTCTAAAACTTTTCGGAATGATAACAAAAATAATTGGTCATTTTTGTTTATTGGGATTCTTATCGCTGTTGACTTTAGTCTCATCAAGTCTAACACAGAGAAGTGACGAATTCTCAATTTATTCCAAATAACGATTATTTCCAGGTTATAAAGTGGTCAAACATAGGAATTGGACTTTTGGCGCTCTGCTGCTAATCGCCAGAATTCAACCAAGCGAACTGCAATTTCCTGAGAAATATACATTTATTTATTACTAGACGATTGACCCGGGCAACGCCCAGACAGACAGACAGAAATTGACTTTTATATATATATTTATTATAGTAATACAACTTCACACATATCAAAGTCTTTCCTTCTTTTTAAAGTGACGCCTCGTGTAGCCACGGTTTGGTCCATGCAATTCTCCATTCACTATGCATTAGTGGTCTCCGCGTGTAAAAAGGTCTCTGTAGGTAAAAAAGACGCTGAAGAAGTTAGCATCTATATGAAAGATTGTGCGTCAAGGCCAGTAGCTGGCAGAGCGACAATTGGCAACGACTACCGTTGAATTGCGATAAACGTTGCCAGGCCAGAGATGATTTGAAGGGCAGGGATTTGATCTTTTATTTTAAGTCGCTTGTTTAATTGTAAAGGATTTATTAGAACTCTGTGTATATTGGCAATATAATGTAAGCTGATTGGTTTCAAAGCTGCCCAAGGTGTAGTTTCTGTCGGTGCCCCACAGAATCTCTGTTACCCTGTTGCTGAGACCCATTCACTGACTTGGGAACAAGACCTATGAAACAATATCTCTAACACCATCCTTAAAAAAGAAAACGAAGGCGACGTATAATGAAGAGTGTAAGAATATCGTATGCGTTTTTTTTAATAGGTCGATTTTGAATATAAATAATTCCAGTATAACACACACACACATTTAAAAATTATAGCAAATTTTTTAAATGCATTAAGTACATATGTGCATATTTACTAAAAGAAATAAAGGAACTAAGAGTAAAAAAATAGAAAAGAGTCTTGACCTTTGTAACGGCCCGGAGAGGAGGGTCCGACGCCCTTGTCCGTCAGCCATTCTATTGTGCCCCTGATCTTTGCTTGTCGGGATTTCCTGAAGTTGGCAGCTCTCTCCACTTAGTGCACTTCCTCACTCCTTGGTCGGACTTATCGGTTCACACGAATAATTTATATAGATTTATTGATCGTACTTTGTAAATAATTTGTTGAATTTTTGAAAATCATTTGCTGGTTGGAAGCTGATTCAGAGAAAAAACACAGCCACACCAACCAAGAGTTTATTTCAGACTCCCATCGTTTCAGTGACTTCCTGAGTGTCACACACAGGTTAATGAACCAATCCACGAGGTAAAATAGCTGTACACAAGTAATTTATAATACAATATAATATAATACGGCTTATAATTGTAAAAGGCCTTTGAAAATTATCCTGCATGTGTTTCTTTAAACGCGAAAAATCAAAATTTATTTCAAGGAGAAATAACGATCATTTCTAACCTTAGGGATGAGGTATGAAAGGATAAATTGTGAAAAGTAATGATAAACGGAAAAATAAAAGTGTCCAGGGATGGGAATTGCCAATTCATCCTTTCATACCTCATCCCTAAGGTTAGAAATAATCGTTATTTCTCCTTGAAATAAATTCTGATTTTTCGTTTAAAGAAACACATGCGGGATAATTTTCAAATGGCGTTTTGCAATTGCAAATATTTAACTTAAAACATTTGGAAATATTAGAGATAATAAATTTACCTTACGTTCTCTATACACCTGTTCCATTCAGGGGAAGAACGTTTTCTTCAAGGATTAAATCAACAGAAGAACTGAATTCTTATAAGGAAAAACTTTCACCAATCCTTTCCATTGACAGCTGTTTCACCAGGCAACTCAATAAGAATAAATCTATAGAAGAGACCCATAGTATTGGCGTAACCTGCATATACTGATTCCTGAAACAAAGAAAGAAGGTTCTAAGTGGAACATAGGTGTGATGGATGAGCAGTAATCTTGATGAGATAACTTTGTCTTACTCAAGGTCAAGTGATTGAATGAGTTCCCAGAATCTGCTTCCATATTTTTTTTACACTAAAATTAGTTTGGCGTTATTTGGGGTGGAAGTAACAAATTAAAAACGATGTGTATAAAAATTGTACAGTGTTTCTTAAATATTTTGTAGAGCTTGCAACTTGAGTTTGTATAAATTTCGTATGAGTTATAGGGACTTATAAAGTATCTGAAAATTCTTAGTAAAAGATAACTGGCACACATACTATTGCCGCTGTTATAGAAATAAATTGGGTGGACCGGGTTCAATTTCAACAAACCTTTCCAGATTTTTCACCCATTGGAAAATATACAAAGGTGGATTAATAAGTAAGAGGTGAATTTATATTTATAATAGTGTGATAAAAATAAAATTAAATATTTCGATTATTTTTACATTCATACAACAATATCAGATATTTTAATTCCTCCAGAATGTGAAAATTTTTATTAACGATCTCTGTTCTTCAGCGGTGCAATTTTAAAGTGAAGCAGCCATTTTGTTTTGCTATATTTTCAAAAATGATGGCTAAAAATACTAATAAATAAGAATAGCGTATTGCCATATTGTTTATTTTTAATATAAGGTTGTCCCAAAAGTTCGTGTTTTTCTTAAAACGTTGTTTTTCTTATTACTTGGCGAATAATATTATTGCAGGGAATACATAATATAATGCATAATACAATTACTTTATACATAATACAAAGACATTCTACATAACGGCGATTAATATTGGTATTTCAATTTTTTGCAAGTGTTTACCAACTTTTGGAACAATCTTTGTATATACTCATGGGAACAAAACTTAGAAAGTTTCATATTTTGACATCCCCGGTTGTTCTGTTTTGAAGAAGACAGAGGTAATTTTGTTCACACTTGGTTATCTCGTGTGTCTTCAATAAAGATCACTGGGTATCAAATATCTTTCAAAGTTATTTTCTGAATCTCGATATATGTGCATGGTAAAAGGTACAACTTTCTTAAGTTTTGTCCATGAGTGGATATTATATATTCAAATAAACAATCTGGCAATACGCTATACTCATTTATTAGTATTTTTAGCCGCCATTTTTGAAAATATAGCAAAACAAAACGGCTGCTTCACTTTAGGATTGCACCACTGAAGAACAGAGATCGTTACTAAAAATGTCCACATTCTGGAGATATTAAAAGATATGAAATTATTGTATGAATGTGTAAAAAGAGAGAGAGAGAATCTAAATATTTTATTTTATATTACACACAAAAATCCACCTTACTTACTATTCTACCTCTGTATTCAAATTGAAAGGTACAAACAGAGAGTTTAACTATCTCTTTTTTAAAATCAATAAAATCAGTTTTCTCCTTCACCTTTGCACATCAATGTATATAACTCTTTTGTAGCTTTCTTTCAATAGCTTACAGACACATATTCACAGATTAACTATATAGTGAGAAATGGTCATTAACCAGTCCTTCACAAACACATATGTAGTTTAAGGGAATCTCCAAGTCGGCCGGAAGAAGATCAGATCCAACAGTAACCAGCCATGCCAAGTAGTTCAGTAGTGATGTTGGAGCAGTGTGTTACTGCAAAGTTCATGAACAGGTCACGACATCTGTAATGGAGAAAGAATGCAGTATATGACTCCACCCTCCCACGCCCCTGGTTCAGCCACCCCCCTTTGTTCAGTTTCACCTGTTCAGTCACACATTGGACTTTTGGGACATCGAACTATATATATAAAACCCGTTTATAACACTATTTTTAACTAAATTTAGGAATTTCTCCAAAGAGAGAAAAAAATGCTCTGTACATTAAATTATACTTTTGTTCAAAAATTAAGGAAAGAACACACAACACACACACAACACACAACACAACACACAACACAACACACAACACAACAACACAACACTCAACACAACAACACAACACAACAACACATAACACAACATAACACAACACACAACACAACAACACAACACACAACACATAACACAACACAACACAACAACACAACACACAACACAACAACACAACAACACAACACACAACACAACAACACAACACACAACACATAACACAACATAACACAACACAACAACACAACACACAACACAACAACACAACACACAACACAACACAACAACACAACACACAACACAACACAACACACAACACAACACACAATAAAGTGATATCCTGAAGATAGAAGTTGCCTGGCCTGCATTCATATTTCTGTGAAAAATAGATACTTCGGCCAGTTAGAGTTTTTTATTTTTCTCAACGTATCGACAAAAATCTTTTGTCTTCGTCAGGAGAAATAAATAAAAATAAAGCATTTAACAAGGCGTTGAAAATTGTTTTGAAATTGCAAGGGCGTTCTCACGCGATTTTTCGAATTTAGTACAACATCTAAAGCACGAGTCAATATTAAACTCGTCAAAGACTATGATCTTGGAGAGAGTGAGAGAGATAAATATATAATAATAAAGTTATAATCAAAATAAATAAATAAAGTAATATAATGATAATAATCACAAAGATTACATAACATTTTATAAATTTCTAACTATTATGTACAATTTATATCTAGCTTTTAACTACTTTTTAAATTTAAAAATGAAGTATATTGTTGCGGAATATCTTCAAATGTATTTATAGTTTTGTACCCATTTTTCCTGATACTCATCCCTATAAAAATAACCTTTCCTTTTTAAATTTTATATTCCTATGAAATATCTCAATATCATTCCAATCCGGCCTATGTCCTGAATATAATGCATGTTCCCCAATTTAGCTTAACGCCCTTCTCCCCAATAAACCCTGTTGATGTTCTTTAATTCTGGTCTCAAATTACGGCCGGTTTCTCCTATATAAATTTTGTCACATTCTGTGCATTTAATCCCATAAATTACGTTATTTGGTTTTGATGTGCCTATGTTATCCTTCATTATGTTATTTCTAGTTAAAAATTCCCTTTTTGTCCCAGTACTATACCAAATATTATATTTACATTTTTTCAAAATTCTAGATATTTCGTTATCAACTTCTCTAATATAAGGAATTATTTTATTATTGTAGCCTTCTGTAGTTCTATTCAAATTTGCTCTATCTATTTCATATCTTCTAATCCATTTATTTATGAAGCTAACTGGATATTCGGATTGTTCTAACTCCGCTCTAATTTTCTTTATTTCTTTTTTATAAATATCTTGGTCTGTACATACCTGTTTGGCTCTTTGTACAAGAGATTTTATCACCTGCCTTTTGTTTAATATAGGATTTTTAGAATTAAAATTTAGATGTATCCCATAGTCTGTTGGCTTTCTGAAAACGCTGGTTAAAATAGATCCATCTTCTTTACGGTTTAATCCTACATCTAAGAATGGTAAAAATCCTTCTTTTTCTGTTTCAACAGTGAATCCTATTCCTATTTCTAAATTATTTAATTTGACAATGATCTCGTTGTTTTTCTTTTTGGATCACTGCGAAATATATACCGTATATACCGTCCCCATATCTTTATTCCCTCTATTAAAATTGCCTTTCTATCTATTGATGCCATTACAATGTCAACTATGATCATACTGGCGGAGCAACCCATAGTAGTACCGTCTTTTTGTCTGTAAAATGTAGCCCCATATCTAAAATAAATATTTTCTAAACATAACCTAAAGCCTTCTATCATTTCATCGATTTCTAATCCCTCGATTACGCAATCTTGTATTTTCATCTCGAAATATTCTTTTAGCTCTTTAAGAGCTAGAGTTCTATTAATATTAGAAAAGTGATTTGACGTCAAAGACTACCATTATTTCATGTTCATTCAGCTTTGAATTTTTAGTAATATCTAATAACTCTTTCCTATTTCTAATTTCTAACCCAGAAATATTTCTTGTGCTCGGAATTTGGTTCTTAAGCCAGTCCATCAGAACTTGACTCCTGACACAATGGGCCGTAGTGGAACTTCTGTAGGCGCCATCCCGACCAGAGAGCCACAGATAAACAGATTATAAACGCACAGAATATAGAATCCGAGCTCCCCAGTAGAAGGAATACCCGGAAGACGACGGTACTCTCTGTTATATTTGTTGTTCACTATGATGATTTTGTTCTAATAAACACTACTAAATTATTTCATTGGATCCTCTCTTTCTTTTTCCCAGTAAGAAACGCCTACGGAAGCCAACAGAAATTCAGAAGTGGGATAGTCCTGAAGAAAATTGAAGATTCACTGGAATAATTTGGAAACGAGAAGGACGTGGCGCGGTGACCGATCAACGTAAGAGGAGTTGCATGGTATGTACGAAATTTAATTACCTATTCCTAAAAGTATTATTACAAGTCACCTCGGTAAAATATTATTGCAAAATCATCTCGATAAGAAAGTATTTTAAAGTAAGCATTTTAAAGTAAAGTGAAGTATTTTAAAGTAAGCATTTTAAAGTAAAGCGAAGTATTTTAAAGTGAAGTATTTTAAAGAAAGTATTTTAAAGTAAAGTGAAGTATTTTAAAGTAAGCATTTTAAAGTAAAGTGAAGTATTTTAAAGTGAAGTATTTTAAAGAAAGTATTTTAAAGTAAAGTGAAGTATTTTAAAGTAAGCATTTTAAAGTAAAGTGAAGTATTTTAAAGTGAAGTATTTTAAAGAAAGTATTTTAAAGAAAGCATTTTAAAGTAAAGTGAAGTATTTTAAAGAAAGTATTTTAAAGTAAAGTGAAGTATTTTAAAGTAAAGTACAGTATTCTAAAGAAAGTATTTTAAAGTAAAGTAAAGTATTCTAAAGAAAGTATTTTTAAAGTAAATTGAAGAAACAAATAAAAAGTATTATCGCAAAGTATCGCGGTAAAAAGAAAAAAAAAAAAAACTTTGCCTTGTTTATTTTTCCTTTTGAAAAAAAAAAAAAAAACATGACTTATTTAGCGAAAGTAAGGAAATGCGATTTGAGCAAGTTGGCGTATGAACTCGGCGAGGTAGTACCGCCAGAGAGCAGGATCGTCGACTTAAAACACCTTATTTTGAATAGCCAATCCTACGAAGAAGAATTCGCAAAACAACTGTTGGAGACTCTGATCGAGGAACGGGAACAAACAGCACAAACAGAGCAAGCAGAACGTATAGAACGGGAACGAAAAGAACAAATGGTAATGGAATTCGAGCTTGAGAAGCTGCGCATCCAGACTACACGCGGAAACAACGATACGTCTCGAAGTACCAGCAATGACGCACATTACGAGATACGTAAACTGATGCCCAAGTACGAGTCGAAGGACAATGATTTGAGTTTTTACCTAATTCTTTTCGAAAGACAGGCAAAGCGACTAGGATTGGATGAAGACCAATGGGCGTTCAGCCTCCTAGGATTGCTACCTTACGAAATGACTCAATTAATCGCTCGGGAAACAGAAGAACAAAGCGGCGATTATAGGTTCGTGAAAAGGTTGCTCCTAAAACGGTACAAGTTGAGCCCCGAACAATTCAGACAAAAATTCGAGAAGCACGAGAGATCTCAAAAGGGTTCCTGGAGAGACTTCGCTTTCGAATTGCGAGGATATTTCAACGAATGGATCGAAGGAATGAACGTGGAAAATTTCGATGCCCTAAAGGATTTGTCCGTCACTAACCAGCTAAAGAAAAAAGTTCCAAATGTGCTGCGTAATCATCTCATTGACGATTGGACCAAGTTAAACAACCCAGATGAGTTGGCGGATAAACTGGACGAGTACGAAAATGTTCGCACCGAGATGGGACCTCCGCATTGGAATGCGAAACACCTCATACCACCGTCGTTTCAGCAGAAATCTGCGAGATTCCCCAACCAAAGCGAAGTTAAAGAGACTAAACAAGGAACGAATGTTTCGGGTCAAGACGCTGCAAGGAACGAAATCAGTGAAACGTACCCTAACACCTTGAGGAGAATGGTCAACCGTACGATCAGAAACGAAAAGGGAGAACCGAAGTGCTTCAACTGCAATCAGTTTGGACACATTGCCAGAGACTGCCCAGCACCCAGGACTACGTTGACATGCCGAGGATGCGGTCAAACGGGACACAAGGAAAGGAATTGCACAAGACCCAAAGAAGGACTAAAAGTAGCCAACCTGGAAGTCGAAGGACTGGAGACTGTCCCGCCAGATGTATATTTGAAGGATGTCAAGATCGACAACAAGGAAACCGTGAAGGCAATGATAGACACCGGGAGCAGCAGTTGTCTAATGAGAGAATCGGTCGCAAGGAGGATCAGCGTCGACATCGAACCAGACTCGACTAGTCTGTACGGCATCGGTAACCAGACTGCACCAGCTGCCAGGACCGTTGGGAAGACGACAGTCGACCTGGAGATTGATGGCATCGTCGGAAGGGAAATCACTGTATTCATTGTCAACGATGATACCCAACCCTATGACCTATTAATTGGAAGAACATGGACAGATCTGCCCTACGTATCCTTCGCCAGAATTGGTAAAAACTTGCATATTGGCTATTCATCCGAATTTCCGTTTGCTAATCTGCAAGAAGAAATCAAGTCGCGTCGCATCGAACTGAGAGCAACCGAAACTGTTCAGTTGGAGAGCGACTCCATTAACTTTACAAGTGCAATCACAGACGAGGTAAAGGACGGATATGTATTGTTCACAGGAGTAGATGACGCCTGTGTCGATTCCCTATTGGAAGTGGTCGACGGAAAGACGACCGTACCCATCATCTCAGCTGGCAAGGGCAAGTTGAGAGTAAGGAAGAACCAATGTGTAGGGCGAGTTGAACTACTGAACCTTGATGATATTGTTGTTAACCTGGACGTCGCAGAGGATTCGTTTCAGACTAAAAATGAAGAGAAGAGGGAAGGACAAGACCAAATGAAACGTAAGCGCCCCATACTGCCTGAGGACATCAACGTCAATCATTCTCTGACTTCGAAAGAGAGACAAGAAATCCTAGATGTAGTAAACGAGTACAGAGACTGTTTCGCTCTTGGCATGGAGGAATTAGGGTGCACCGATGTCACCAAGATGGACATTAAGGAGGTTGATGGAAGCAAGCCAGTCTGTCTGAGACCGTATAAGACGACTGCAAGTGAACGTGAAGCAATCAGGGAGATTGTCAGAGAGTGGAAGGACAATGGAATAGTCACGGAAACTAGATCACCCTACGCTAGTCCCGTCCTACTTGTGAGGAAGAAAACTGGAGATCATCGTCTGGTGGTAGATTATAGGAGACTCAACATTCAAACAGTTAAGGACAAGTTCCCATTACCAAGGATAGACGACCTTCTGGAAGGCCTAAGGAATGCGAAATTCTTCACCACTCTGGATCTGGCGCATGGATATCTGCAGATACCACTGACCGATAAGGCAAAATTAAAGACAGCATTCATCACCCCAGATGATACAGGTCAATTCGAAAGGATGATTTTTGGACTCGCCAACGCACCAGCTGAATTCCAAAGACTGATGCACACTGTCCTAGGTCCGCTGCTGAACAAGAAGGCATTCTGCTATCTCGACGACGTGATTATCCCGGCAAAGGATTGGCGGGAGATGATCGAAAGGTTGAGGGAAGTCCTCGAAAGAATAAGATCAGCGAAGTTGACACTGAAACCCTCTAAATGTGAGTTCGGAAGGAGGGAAGTTGAGTTCTTAGGGTATGTCATCAGTACAGGCGGACTTAAGCCAGGCCCAAGAAAGATCAAGGCGATAGAAGAATTTCCAGAACCCAAGAATGTCCACGACATACGACGCTTTCTGGGACTAACGAACTTCTTCAGACGATTTGTAAAGGACTTCGCGAGGAAAGCAGAACCGCTAAGCAGACTTACGAAGAAAGGTTCACAATTTGAATGGAAGGAAGAACAGCGAAGGTCATTTGGAGGACTACGAAAGGATCTGGTCGAATATCCGGTACTAGCTCATTACAACCCTGAACTCAAGACAGAAGTACATTGCGACGCGAGTGCTGAGGGATTAGCAGGAATGGTGCTACAGATGGACGAAGACTGCAAATGGCGCTTGGTCTACTGTGTGAGCAAGAAGACAACAGAGGCCGAGAAGATGTACCACTCAAGCAAATTGGAGCTGATGGCGATAGTGTGGACCTTGGATCGACTACGTCAGTTCCTCGTAGGAATCAAGTTTACAGTGGTTACAGATTGCCAAGCACTGGTCTACATGAACGCGAAGAAGACTACAAATCCTCAGATAGCGCGATGGTACAATCTGATTCAGGAATACGATTTCGAAATTCGACATAAACCAGGGAAGAAGATGGCCCACGTAGACGGAATGAGTAGAGCTCCAGTCGACGACCCTAGAGACACGATGGAGGAAATCGTGGAGAAAAACCTTGAAGTGTGCCTCACAATCACACTGGAAGAACAAATCTTGATGATTCAGCATTCCGACCCTGAATTGAGAGACCTGATCCAGATCTTTCGAAAGGACCCGTGTGATAGGACAGTAGGAGAACAAAATAGAATTAACGACTTCAGCTACAGAAGAAAGTCCGGACGAGGAGCCAGAAGTAGAAGATACCCCCCGACGCAACCCACGACGTTCCTGCAACGCAAGGTTCAATCGAGGACGATTGAAATCCAGGAATGGCCGAATGTAGGCGCCATCCCGACCAGAGAGCCACAGATAAACAGATTATAAACGCACAGAATATAGAATCCGAGCTCCCCAGTAGAAGGAATACCCGGAAGACGACGGTACTCTCTGTTATATTTGTTGTTCACTATGATGATTTTGTTCTAATAAACACTACTAAATTATTTCATTGGATCCTCTCTTTCTTTTTCCCAGTAAGAAACGCCTACGGAAGCCAACACTTCTTCCTTTTGGATCCTTGGTAGTCCTTTGAAGAGAGGTGCAGCGACATCGTCTAGCTTCAATTTTCTTTTGTCCAAGGCCTTAGATTTCATGCCTCTGATAAACTTAGATATTTTAAGCTTTATCTTTTTAGTAGGGTGTCCTCGAATTTCTTCATATGTGTTGTTATCGTTGAGGAGGCTCGTGATTTTATCGTTATAATCTTCTCTCTTCATCACGACTGTCTTGCCTCCTTTATCTGCTTTAGTTATAACTATGCTCTCGTCATTTTTTTAATTTCTTGATATCCCTCCATTATGAGCTTTTGCTTTATCTAATTCAAATTTCTTTTCGTTTTTGTTGTGCTTGATATTACATTTGTTATTTTGTTTCTAATAATAACTTTATCGTTTTCATTAGAATTTTTGATTCCATTTTCAATGTTAGAAATTAGTCTAATATAATCAGTTTTGAGTGGCGTAGGTCTATAGTTTGACCCTTTATCAAGAAGTCTCAACTGATCTTCAGTTAAATCCTTCCCTGAGATGTTGCATACTCTTCTAGGATCGACCTTCTTGATTCCAGGACCCATCAATCCAATTTGTTCCTCATTGTGATCATTAGCCGTTTTTTCTTCAATTTTCTTTATACCTTTATGTATACTCTCTTCAAAGGTTTTCATGTAATTTTCATCGAATATTTCTGAACAAAAGTGATACTCTTTTTTTTTTATTATCACAAAAATATTATTGAATAAATTTGCATATATTACATATTAAGCAAGTAAATATGTAAACACATAATAAAATTCGACTCTTAATTATATTTTTAAGGTTCATACATTGTTTTATAGAGAACAAATTTTGAAAAACATTTGACAAGACAAATATTTGGGGGGAAAAGTTATCCTTTTTTTTAAGTCAACAACATCAGTTTGCTCCTTAACCTTTGAACATCAATGTATATAACTCTTTTGTAGCTTCCTTGCAATAGCTTACCGACACACCGTTTCAAAGATTGACTATAAAGTGAAAAAATGGCCATTAACCAGTCCTTCACAAACACGTTTCAAGCTGTCAGATGCCCAGCTTCCGGTCCTACCTCGCGCTGACATGTTTGGCCGTCAGCGTTGTCCTTGGGCAAAGATATAAAGAAAGTGTCTCCGCAGGTGGACAACTTGCCGAGTGACATGATATATGTATGAACCTCAACTTTGGGAACACGGACTACGTGCTGAGATATTGAGAAATTCTGTGGTTACGTTAATCAGGCTGATACTAAATGTACTCCGTCAAGTCTTTTTCTTGTCTTTGCCTATTCAACTCTAGAGCTTCCAAGTATAGATTTCTTCAACTATTCAACTAATCTCACCCTCAAACGCCTTCTTTCTTGTAGTGTCTATATCTTGTATCGTCAAGTGCGATATTCTTGTGAGCCAGGTTCTCTCTCTTTGTAAATATTATTGTAAATATAAATACATGTATGTGCCTATCGAGTCAGCAAAGGGTTTCATCAAAGGACACTAAAGGGGCAGCATGGGTACTTCTGTAGCAAGGCAACTCTCAACCTTCCAAATCACCCAAACTTTCAATTTGGAAGTCCTTCTTCGAACTTGGCTTTTTCAAATTTCTATTAAAATTATTTGAATCATCAAGGTATTGTGAAAAACTTTTTAAAATAAAAATTGTAAATGACACACACACACAAAAACAAAATATTTTAATTAAAATTGGCTGTTTCTATATTTATATAATAATTCTGTTATTTACATCTAAGATTAAAACGTCAATCACCATTTCTGGAACCATAAACAAAAGGTAAATTTAAAGTGGCATTATTTTTTCATTTAGATGTTTTGGATTGTGTTTTACTATCTTAGGAAAGGTTAATTTTTGGGACTGTGGCGCATAGCCGTAACCTCTGTGAAGCTGGAAAGCGACAGTTTTCTTTTCTAGTATAGTGGTCAATATATATATTTTTTAATTTTAAGACAGGAAGAGTAGGCTAAAATGATATTTAAATATTAAATTCGAAAGTGGTAACTCTCCTCTTTTTTATTAATCGTCTTTTTCGACCTACTCTGTGTATAACTTCTTCAGAAGTTTAAAATATTTTCAAACCCCTCAAACGTAGAGTGTCTCCAGATCGGAAAACATATAACAGAGATGGCCTCACACCATCAGCTCGGGAAATGGCAGCTGACAGAGATGGTCTCAGACCATCAGTTCGGGACATGTCAGTTAACAGAGATGGTCTCACAGCATCTGTTCGGGACATGTCACTGACAGAGATGGTCTCACACCATCAGTTCATGGTCTCACACCATCAGTTCAAGACTTGTCAGTTAACAGAGATGGTCCCACACCATCAGTTCAGGACATGCCATTTGAAAGAGATGGTCTCACACCATCAGCTCGGGACATGTCACTGACAGAGATGGTCTCACACCATCAGTTCATGGTCTCACACCATCAGTTCGAGACATGTCAGTTGACAGGAATGGTGTCACACCATCAGTTCGAGACATGTCAGTTAACAGAGATGGTCCCACACCTTCAGTTCGGGACATGTCATTTGACAGAGAGGATCTCACACCATCAGTTCGGGACATGTCAGTTAACAGAGATGGTCTCACACCATCAGTTCAGGACATGTCATTTAACAGAGAGGATCTCACACCATCAGTTCGGGACATGTCAGTTAACAGAGAGGATCTCACACCATCAGTTCGGGACATGTCAGTCAACAGAGAGGATCTCACACCATTAGTTCGGGACATGTCAGCTGACAGAGATGGTCTCACACCATCAGTTCGGGACATGTCAGCTGACAGGGATGGTGTCACACCATCAGCTCGGGACATGTCAGTTAACAGAGATGGTCTCACACCATCAGTTCGGGACATGTCAGCTGACAGGGATGGTGTCACACCATCAGCTCGGGACATGTCAGTCAACAGAGAGAATCTCACACCATCAGTTCGGGACATGTCAGTCAACAGAGAGGATCTCACACCATCAGTTCGGGACATGTCAGTCAACAGAGAGGATCTCACACCATCAGTTCGGGACATGTCAGTCAACAGAGAGGATCTCACACCATCAGTTCGGGACATGTCAGTCAACAGAGAGGATCTCACACCATCAGTTCGGGACATGTCAGCTGACAGAGATGGTCTCACACCATCAGTTCGGGACATGTCAGCTGACAGGGATGGTTTCACACCATCAGTTCGGGACATGTCAGTTAACAGAGATGGTCTCACACCATCAGTTCGGGACATGACAGAGATGGTCTCACACCATCAGCTCGGGACATGTCAATTGACAGAGAGGATCTCACACCATCAGTTCGGGACATGTCAGTCAACAGAGAGGATCTCACACCATCAGTTCGGGACATGTCAGCTGACAGAGATGGTCTCACACCATCAGTTCGGGACATGACAGAGATGGTCTCACACCATCAGCTCGGGACATGTCATTTGACAGAGAGGATCTCACACCATCAGTTCGGGACATGTCAGTCAACAGAGAGGATCTCACACCATCAGTTCGGGACATGTCAGTTAACAAAGATGGTCTCACACCTTCAGTTCGGGACATGACAGAGATGGTCTCACACCATCAGCTCGGGACATGTCAATTGACAGAGATGGTTTCACAACATCAGTTCGGGACATGTCAGTTGACAGAGATGGTCTCACAACATCAGTTCGGGACATGTCAGTTGACAGAGATGGTCTCACGCCATCAGCTCGGGACATGCCAATTAACAGAGATGGTCTCACGCCATCTGTTCGGGACATGTCAGTTGACAGAGATGGTCTCACAACATCAGTTTGAGACGTCAGCTGAGTTGCCAAGGACAGGCGAGGGGCGGCCACCCCCCGGGTCACGTGACACCACCCGGGGTATAAAGGGTGCCGAGGCCGCCGACGCTCCAGACATCACAACGGGGGTAAGTCGAGTCTCCACTTTCCTCTTGTCCTTAACTGAGATCTCTATCGCTGACACTCCAACCTTTGGAATCAAACCTTAACTAAAAGTTTCACCTATCTCCCTTAGTTCGATAAGTACTCATTATTCAAAAGAGAATAAAGTTAATCAAGAAGTTGAATCATGATGATACCTCTTGATCATTTAACTAAACCTTGTGAAATCCCCTTAATAACTCGCAACGCTCATTTATTTGCATGATCCGAAAAGCCAAAATTATCTCTCAATATTTTATAGAAAAACATTTTCATTGTTCAAAATTTTATGAATGAAAAAACAATTAAATAAATAAACTTTGTTGTATATTCCGATGTTTTTGTCGATCCACTGCGGCTCTTTACAAGGGGAAATTTAAAGTGATGCTAAGGCATTTTACCTATTTACATAGATCTGCGCGATAAATCCGTTGTCCGCGCCCCACTAGTTTTGTTTTCGGATCCTTTAACTACACCAAGTATCACAGCATTTGCCTTGAAAACGGGTGGATCTCTGAAACGTCAGAATAAACACAAATGTCGATGCAATTTATTCATTCCCAATATTTGTCACCAAACCTTTTGCACCGTATCAAAAGATGTCTTAACACCTAAGTCTCAACGCTACTGAGTTTTGGACGAATGTTCCCAGACATATTTTGTCTTAAAAAACCCTTTCCTGTTCTCAATTCTATGGTCAAAATTTAAGAAAGTTTAGTTTTTTGATGTAGCCGGTCGTCTATTTTTTTCTTTTCTTTTTAAGGAAACAGAGGCATTTTTTTTTTACACTTGATTATCTCGTGTGTCTTTAATAAAGGTCACTGTGTATCAAATATCTTTCAGAGTTATTGTCTGAATCCCGATATATATGTCAAAAAGTACAACTTCCTTAAGTTTTGTTCGTGAGTGTACTCAGTTTTCTTATCATTGGGAAATATACGGGAACAAAAATGTTTTCAATGTTTGATTGTTTTTTTCTAAAATTCTCTTCGATGCAACACAATAACTGCACGATTTGGAATTATATTAGAAATTGTCACTCTCTCTATAGGTATAACTTACGTTTCTGACAGATCCCTGAGAAACCCTCTCTATTGCGCATTCTCATAAAGGAAAAAAAAAAATTCCAAACTAATTTGAAAAGTCTCTATGCTTCTGAATATGTATATTTAAAAATATATATTCCAATATTTTTAAACAATATATTTCTATAAAAATAATTGTCATCTATCTTTAAAATTTGTCACAATTATTTTCTGGCAATGTGTGTTTTGATTTTTTTTTAATATATCATAAAATATCATTTCTACAGACCTTACTACAATATACATTGTAATAAGTACTGTAGAGATAATATTTGATGATACAGTAGAACCTCCCTGTAAATGACACCTAATTGCAGAGCTAAAGTGTTCTTTAGGGAGAGGTGTCCTCTTACTGGAGATTTGTTAAATAGTAAAAAATGGTAATTTTGCAAATGAAAACTCTCCTTTGTAGAAAGGTGTCCTCTAGCGTGAGTGTTCTCTCATGGAGGTTTTACTGTATATGAAAAAAAAAACACATTGCCAGAAAATAAACTGTTAAAGATTTTAGAGATTGTTTTATAAACAGTTTAGATATTTTTACGCAAGGGAAGGGGAAATTTATTTTTATCATTTTTTATTAAATTATCTCTCTCTCTCAATAAAGTGTTTCAAATTTTGAAAGAAAATCAAGCTCTTTCATGCACATAGAATTAAAAAAATTAATTTTTCCTCTATAAAACCTAAAATAAAATAGAGATAGGTAATTATTGCCATGAATATTTACAAATTATAGGCGATGATTGAATAGAACAATATATGGAGTCTCAAAAACATTTATAGGTGTGGTCAAAATTTATTAATTTTAAATTAATGAATTTATAATTAAATATATTTCCAGTTTTAAATACATACTCTCTCTCATGGACAAAAATTAAGGAAGTTGTACCTTTTAGTATGTATATCAGGATTCAGACAATAATTCTGAAATATATTTGATACACAGTGACCTTTATTGAAGACACACGAGATAACCATGTATGAAAAAAATTATTCTGTCTTCTTCAAAAAAGCAGACGACCGGCATTCACAAGTTTTATCCATGAGTTTATATAATAGAAGAATGATTATATTAGCAATCATTTTTTTTGTTTGAAATGGTTAATTATAGTATTTTTTTTATTCCAGCTCGAAAAATTAAGGTTTATAATTGCTGTTCATTTCTATGAGCTATGAATTTATAATCTAAAAAAAGCCAATTGTATTCGTGTATAGAACACACACCCCTTTGAAATAAATCTATATACTTCGGTGATTATAGTACATCACGTACATGTATATTACGGTATTGTAAAATCAAATGATACTGTATGAAAAAGTGAAAGTTGTATAAGCTTATGATTTTGCTTTGTTTTAAAAATGAATCGATGTTGGTTCCATATGCTTGAATTGAATATTACACCTTAGTTTTATATATATTTTATTGTTAAAAAGGGAACACAACAACAACAACAAAAAAGAAACTACAATTGCAAATTATTTGATAACTAAGAAAGAAAAAAACAACAATTGTAATAAATGATGATGATAAAAAATTGGATATGTCTGCCAGAAAAATGCTTCTATGAATTAAAAAAAAATAAGAATAAAAACAAAATTAACATATAAACTTCAAACAGATACTTTGAAAAAAATATATAGAACACAGATTAAGTATTTTTAAACTAAATTTTTACTTTAAAAATAATAAAATCTCTCGATTCTGAAAATTGAAATGTCCGAGACTGGAATAGAAAACGCACGAACTCCTGCAGCAGGAAGTAACGGGACCATCACACCAGACTGGGGACAAAAATTCTCACTTTGGGTCGGTCGTTCACAGCGCGGTTCTTACACCACTTTTTCTACCCTAATTATCCAACCTCCTCATTTAAAATCTTGCTATTTCATTCAAATGTTTCCCTCGGTAGTGACCATTGTTTCTTTTCTTCTTCTTCTTCTTCTTTTTTTTTTTTTTTTTAATTACAAGCCTTAACAAGTTTGTTCTTTTTTCTTCTATTTATATAATTCCAAACCTTTTTTTTTTCCTTCAACTATCGAGATACAGATCTGGTTACTTTTCAGCATATCTTTAATTTAAGTTGTAGCTGTTTATTCAAGGTTGGATAGCTAAAAAAAGGTTGAATAAAAAAAAAACATTCCGTTAATAGTTGGGCGGTAAACAGCTTTTATTTTACCATTACCAAGGCAAGCTTTTGAGCAAGAGAGACTCTTCGTTGGTAATTGAGAAAGGTAAACAATTATAAAGGTTTACGGAGAGATGAGTGTCTTTTTATTTTATTAAAAAACCGTCTCAATCTTTTGGGGAATCTTTGTCTTTCTACAGGAGAACATGATATAATGAATAAAACGCCGTCTGATGCCAAACTTTTGGCCAATAATTGTAATTGTTTAATTAATGTCCATGAGATTTAAATCAATTAATTGAGAAAGTTCTCATTACGATGGTCGAAGAGCGTGTTATTTCCAGAAAGTTCGCCATGTTTATGGCAAAATAAAAGCTACTTATCTCTTAGCAATGGTAATTATTTAATCAATTCATTATATTTCACAAAGGAAACTTTTTGCTTCTGTAGTTTGTCATACCCTAAAACTTGAGAAGAATATAAAATAAAACAAGAAATTCATCCTCGGAAGCCATTTTGTTTATTATTTAAAGTGTATTTGCTACTAAAGCTTCAAAGTGTAAGGTAAATCGAAGAAGTGCTGGCACACATAGAGCTACATAACTAGAGACAATATGGCGAAATATTACTGCTCAGAGAGAAGTAGATAGAAATAGAGGACACTTTCACATGCTCCCAGTTCTGTGAGCAAAATTTTGGAGTGAAGCCACCGATTGGCTAATGAAATTGGCGTAAACGACTTTGGCTCAAATTTCTATTTCTAATGGTAGAAACCTACATGTTTTGAAAGTTACAAGGAGGTTTTAGCATGGTACATTCTATTATAAAGTGACTAACTTGAAAAAAAAGCCTAATGGAATCTTTTGACCTCTAATCAGACGCCTTCCCCGTTGCTCTACGACACAACTATATGCAATACTAAATTTGAAATGTATTTATTTGTATTAAATGGGGAAAATGCACTAATTAGAGAAGTAGACAAGAAGTCTATAAAAGTTAGACCACAAGTAGACAAGAAATATAGGTGACGCTGAGCATGTATCATGTTTTATATTTCCAAATGTAATATGTAAATAGAAGAGACTTGTGTGTGACCCATTGTGTGACGCGAAGTGCCGTTTATTCCCATAAATGATCATTTTTCAGTCTGACCATCATCTAAGGTCATCTTGTATTAATGTGATGGACCAACCAACACATCGTCAACAAGCGAAAGACAGAGCACTCCATTACACTTGATTACAAACATTTCTCATTTTGATTGTTAATATTTTATGAATATCTTTTTCTTGTTAGCATCTCATACATAGCAGGAACATTTCAAAATTTGAAATGAATGTATAGCTCTTGGCAGAATTCTTCACAATGATTGACAGATATTTCACAAGAGCCCAAAAAACGTATTAAACATTGTGAAAAAATGCAACTGAAAGTTGCTGATGGCTTTTGCGCCATTAAAAATTCAAAGAAGCTAAATAGCTATATTTTTATTTGTGAGATTGTCGCAATATATTTTGCGTACCGAAGAAAAGCTTTGCCAGAAAGCCGACAAGCTCGTGGCCAGTTCGTTGCGGAAGAACTTCTATTTTGTTCAAAGTTCCGGTGAGAGCTTTGGTTACTGTTTACTGAACAAACAGCATCAAGGAAGAAACGCATCCCTGGCAAACAGCGCCTCTTTTGTTACTACGTGCCTATGGCTCTGAAAACTCCACATGATATGCCTTGGCATGTCCTGTGCGAAAAAATAATTAAATTTCGAATAGATTTATGATTAATTAAATTTTAGAAATCCTTGTATGTCCCAAAAGTATCTTTGCACCTAAACATAAAAATAAATGAAAGAGCAAAACTCAATATGTAAAACAAAAATATGTTTATCAAGTTGTTTTCCCTTTTGATGCTATACACATCTCTTTCTTTCTTCTTCTTTTTTTTTTTTTTTGCAAAGAGCGAAAACATTGAACACATTCTTCTATCCCGTTACCAACTTCAGTTCCTCCTCACATGAAGTTTCAATTTCTGCAAAGTAACAAATAAATCGACTACCTCTGTCAAGGATTTTCAACTTAGCAAGCCTTTAGAAATCGAATGGCGCTATGTCAGGTGAATAAGGAGGATGTGCCATGACTGTAACTTCGCCAGGTCCTCGTTTACAAACATGGCGTTTTTAGCAGAAAGTTTTCTTTTTCAAAATGGTTTGTCGGAATATGATGTACTTGTTCTTCTAATTATCCAACGCTTACTTGAAGATTTTTGGTCAAAATTTCGGAAACTTTCTGGATCAGTTCTTGGGACCTTCAAAAATATATTCCCGGCCATATTTTAATTAAGAAAACTACGTGCAAACACTTCCTTTGGTCATCGCTTGCTTACCGTGTATTTTTAACCAAAAATTCGTTTGTTTCTTATAGCACATTTTCCCAACAGAAAGCAAAACTTTTTAGCCCCATTTCATTTTCTAGCTTAGCTATTTTTTTAAAGATATTTTATCGCTATACACATCGTAAATTAAAAATACCAATAAATTTAGCATTTTTTAAAGAATTTTAAAAAGGACAAAAATAGAATATTGATAACGGTGAGGCACGCTAAATAATTTGTATTTTAATTTTTTAAAACGGAGTGAAATAACTTTTGATACACCCCATATGTATATTTAGGACAAAATGGAACCCTTTGTCAGCTTAGTATAGGCCACAAGGAAGCGCCATGGAGATGCTTCAGCATTGAAAATTATGTTAAATAAACTGACAAAGAAGGAGCAAACGGTTGAGATATTTTTAGATACTTCTTGTATTCTCCGAGTGCGCTATTTTGTAAATTCTACAAAGACGTTATGAGCTAACCCAAATTCCTGTCGTCATAACTTGCCACAAACCTTCGGGATAACTTCTATTCCAACCTCTGAGAATATTGTACATTTACAAGGCGAGATTTACAAAGAGGCCTCATTAACAGAGAATTAACGGCAAAATTTTCAAGAATCAGAACAGGACATTTTAAAGGAATGAAGATAAACCCAGACATGACTAGATCCTACAGGAACTGCAATAACTGTCACAACACCCAACTCACTCCATACCATATATACAGTTGCCCGGCCATCCTTGCAGCCCTCTATATGGCAGATATCAATCCAAAAGAGGACATCCATACGAACAAGGCACCTTTGTTGGCAGGTATTGTGATCAGGGTGCACGGATCGATCTGATCTGCTCCATGGACAAGACACCACCACCACAAAGAGGCCTTGTGGATGCGGTATAAATAAGGATTTATTTTCCAGACAAAATTCAAAGAAACAAAATAAAACGGTTAATATAACATACAGTAGTGTCGTCTTTAGAGAATTGTAAGACCTTTTGTTCGGTCTGTGGCATGGAGCATATTGTGTTTTAATCTGAAAGAATCCAAATTTATTAGAGAGAGAAATGGAGTGAAGGATTCTAAGGGAAAAACGCGGAGTCCTTCTATCCCGGTACCGCACTAAAGTGTCTATATTCTGCGTATTTGTTTAAAGATAAAGAGATTTTTTTATCACACACAAATACTACTGTAGAAGGGTTTGTAAAACCCGAAAACTTGAAAAGAATTTATAATAAAGAAAGAAACTCATCCTCGGAAGCCGTTTTAATTAATATTTTATAGATAAAAAACATTTCTATATTTTATACCATTGTTGTATGGAATTGGTAAACTTTTGAATTCACTGAAAATTTTCGCGTTTCATACTAATAGACCTGGTATGTTCCTCTTATTAAAGACTTTGTGTGTGTGAAAAACACCGCGCGCTCAGTTTCTTATTTATTAAACTAAAAAAAGTATTGTGTGAGCTGTGAGTGAGATATTATGTTGGTCATACGGATGATAGATACTAGGTCTCTTTCTTTACTGTAAAATGTCTTGCTAAATTATATCCAATGTTATTAGAGAGGGCTGGTGTGTATTATTTGAAAACTCTCCATGTATTTGAATCCCGTGGTGATATTATTGCGACATATCCTTGTTTTTCTAGGACATCCATTAGATATTTATTCGAGAACTCTTGGAGAACAAGATAAGACCGTAATATCCGTACAGTAGATCTGTATAGCAGAGATATCTCTAGTACCTACAGATTTACCTCAATCTTGGTGAAAGATGTAGATATTTGAAGAAATCTTGTTCTGGTTTTGATAAAAAAATATTTTTTTCAGCTTGAGTTCAGGCCTTGAGTGGCTTTGGCAATATATAAATCTGTCAATTTAATTTCAGGTTCTAAATGGCCCTGATAAAGTTGCGCCACTTATCAAATTGATTTCGATTCCTGAGTATCTTTGGCAATAAAGGGTTGGCGCTTTCGATTATCTGCTTGGTATTAGAAGTTTTTTATAAATTATTTTTGGAGATTGTTGCCCTTGTGCCAGGTAGCGAAGTAGAGCCAAATGTCGCCAGATAGCGACGCAAGGACTGCTAGACGATGAAATATCTCCAACTACAGTGAAATTGAAATTCTATTTATAATCAGAGAGGTTTTATAAACAATTCTTAGTAATTGCTTTATAAATATGCATATAGGTTGCCAGAATTATAAGGTTTGTTCTTGAATTGACTTCCCCACTGCTGCGTCCAATATGAACGTGTTGAAGAGCGGAATTCTAAAGTAGCTATAAGCCGGGGAGATGTCAGATATTGTTTCTTCAGAATCCTCCAGAAGTTTTTGCTTTCTTTACAGTTGTAGAGTTTTCAATCTCAGTCAGAAACAGGTAGCTGGCATTCGGAGCTCCAGGAACTCGAGTTTATGCCCATTTCTCTTTCAGCCAGAACCTCTCCAACAACACATAACTTTGACAGCACACTTTGTTTCTCTTGAAAAGATTAGCAGGTTCAAAACTTCAGTTAATTCACACAGAAATACATTATTTATAGTTTTGATAGAGAAGTTCCCTCTGTAATTACTCATATTTCTCCAGAAATAAAATGAATCCAGTTAACATTGGCTGTTGCGGACAAACAAAATTCTGTCTGTCAGTTCCTTTTCAAACACCTTCATCCTGAATGTATGTTACGCGCTTTGTCTCTATAAAATTAATTGTGTCTTAAGTGATCTGATGGTGAAATATTTATATATATATATATATATATAATGGTACTATGGTTGATTCTCGGCCATGGTGTTAACATTGCATTTATCCTTCTGATGACTTTACTAGTGTTGTGGACAAGAAATTTGGCTTTTTGTCTCTCGCTCGACTCAGCAATTCCCTGGGAATTCTACCGAACAATCAGCGGTGCTCTACTTCATTTGCTAACTTGATTTACATAACTCATCCACCCACCGTTGCCTCACCGCCCGAGGTGACCGCAGACAAAGATATTGGACCGCCCGGTAAAAAAGGTTTCTAGGAAGGTTCCTTCGGCCGACCCTGACATTGGACCACGCCCTGGTCGCATTCAAGGCCAGTCGCTCCAGAAAAAAATGATCTTGACGTAAGAGCATCATCGATTATTGTGGTAAACGTCGTCAACCTGATTTTTTGGGACGGCAAGGCTTAACAGGAAGCGGGTCGAGTGTTGATTTATTGCTTTCACATCAATCAAGATAAATTGTATTCTTTTATCTCCAATATAAGTCGGATTAATGAATTCAAATATGGAAAAGCTATAACAGAATATAGTCAAAGATTTAAAAAATATTTACTACTGGAATAAAGCCCCCTCTTGGGCGATACAATTCTATCTGTATTTATAAGAGAGAGTTATTCTAATGAAAACATAATTATTGTAATACAGTAGAAATTTGATAATTCGAGCGTCTTTAATTAGAATATATTTATCTTGGTCCCTAGACTTTTAAGCCTTTTATTCAAAACGTTTTTAAATCGAATTTTTGGATAATTTGATTTTTTTTTGTCCTTTGGACTACGAATTAACCAAGTTCGACTATAATCGATGATTTTTTGGGTTTGTAAGATTTTATTTTGGGATACTGAAATTTTTATAAATCCTCCATTTATACCTATTTATAAGATCACCAACTTCCAGTTTAAGAAGCTCTCGAAGCCTATGAAAAAGTACTATAGGCGAGACTCTACATTTTACTGAAAATGTTTTAAAATATTTTTCTCCTCAATCTCTTAAATATGATGTAACAATTTTACAAGAAGTCTAATTTGGAAATGTCTTTAATTCGAATATTTGGTCCCTAGACTTTTAAGCCTTTTATTCAAAACGTTTTTAATTTTCGTCTACAGCTCTTGGAAATATTGAAATGAAGCGAAAAAAATAATTTTTCACTTTTGAAAAATATTTCGCCATTTTTAAAATAGAGGAATTAACTTAAACGTTTTAAACTATTTTATTAAATTAGTTGACAACATAAATATATTCAGAACCTCTCAGTTAGACGGGAAGAAATGTTTTTAATTTGTTAGCGAACTGAGATCCGAGTCTAAGGTCTTGCTAGAATTCTTTACCAATTAAGACGTTTGGTGAGGCTTAAAGCGTGATTAGATTTTTTCTGTTTCCCTCCTCGCATACTTGTGGACAAATGACAATTTGAACAATTTAATTGATTCTTCTAAACAATTGTTAAAGAAAAAAGAAGACTAAAGGATAATATATAATAAAGAGGTAAGTAAAAGGTAGATAAAATGTAGGGAAATATATACAGTTGTATATACACAAATTTCTTCAGCAAGAAAGGTTTCCCCACCTTGAGAGAGTTCTCCTCCAGACTCTCTCCTCTTCGCATACTTGTGGATGTCAGTTCGCCCACATTCTCACCACGCAAGAATAAAATATAAATATTCCCATCTATAAGATTTTATATATCTTGGGCTTATCTACCTTTATTTTTACTTCTTTTGCTCTGTTGAGTTCCTGTTTGGCCTTAGTAACTTTTGTGGTGAATTGAACTTAAACTTTTGAGGATGCTCAACATCTATATTGAGTAACAATGTAGCGTCTTTTTCAGCTCTTCGTTAAATGTTGTAGATGTAGTGATTCGGAAGTGATGGAACCAGCTGCTGTGTGCTGGCGACTGTACTGTAACGTAGCTTATGTTGTCGAAGCTGAATGCATTGCTAAAATTATACATTTGATTGTTTATATCAATACTTTTATCAATATTATTATCCCTATTACACGTGGTGGTGGTGATGTCTTGTCCATAGAGCGATCAGACCGGTCCGTGCACCCTGATCACGATACCGGCCAACCGAGGTGCCTCCTCAGTATGGATTTCCTCTTCATTACACGTGGTACAGGCCATGATAATCATGGTGGATAGAAGTTGACGATTGCTTTTACTGTAAGTGAACCACATGTCTACACATGTGAAAAGCAGTTATACTTTTGCACTTACAAATGTGCCAGAGCCCCGTTTGATTACTTGCATTCGCTGGTAGAGTTGTACTTTTGCAAGAATTGGAGGCCATTGGATCTTTTTTTTTTTTCAATTAGAAGAGTGTCCAATGCAGGTTTCGATCCCAGGTCGTAGCAGTCGGAAACCAACGGTTTAGACCATCCTTCCACCGACCCCCCCATACCAATAATATTCGAGCAAAGTATTTCAAATTGTGAAGCGGCTAAAGTTCACGTCAGAAGGTTAAAGCCGAAGGTGGGTGTGGGGACACTACCCCCGTCCGTCCACTTCCGCTGTGGGGTCATCTGTCAGTGGCTCCCTGTGTCACTCACCCACCACATAAATGGGACAACTGGGACAAAATTTCTCCGTCATACGGCGGCGACTGTCGGCGGAAGATGACCACTCCCCGCGGTAAGCGTTCTCCCCGCAGCCGCATCAAGTCTTGGTTAGATTCGTTGGTTCGCAAGTTTCTCCCGGCATAAGTCTACCTCGATGTGTGCTGAACCACCTTCTAAAGCTGTAGTCCTTTCTGATAATCGTTTCTTCATGACTGAAATACTCTTGGCTGCTTAAACTGATGTCCGTATGCTCTGTGGGCAAGACCTCTTGGCTGCCTAGATTGATGTCTTTATGCTCTGTGGGTGAAACAACCTTGGCTGGAGGGTCACCTAGACTGATGCAATGGATCGTTATTGTAACTGTAATGGAACAAATCATCCTGATGTGGAATCCTATAAACAGTCTGAATGGGAGAGAAACCTTTGGTAAAATTGCTTCATGGTGTTTGTGCAAAAACATTTTACAAGTATTATCATAATATGGTGGTTTGATAGTTGAGTAAATGGTTCATTCCCACCTGTATTAAATCCCTATTTGCTAAATACTTGATTGATGAATGAGGAACGGAAGTTTCTCAATATTTTAGCCTTCGAGTTGTTTTTCCATCTTGTGTCAAAGTAGTGGACATTGCAAAAACAAATATTTCCTCACGCGTATATTTCACTATGGATCATAAATAAGAAATAATAATGGCGGCAATTTGCTGGAGGCGACAAATAAACCATCGTCCCTAGAGTCACTGTTTGCCCAGCCGGACAAACACCCATCCATCCATCCAATCAGGAGGGATGTTGCCGGTTAGTCGGAGGAGATGACATTCCAGAGTTGACAAGCGGGGACGGAATGCCAAGCAGGAAACCGGCCGTTATCTCCAGACAGCTTGCCGACTACTGGTCCGGTGCAACCAACTTCCAGCGCGGCATTCCCAGCACTCTTTTCTGGCGATTTCAAATTACTTCGTGATTCGTAAATGTTTTTAGAAAGAGATCAGAGAGAGAGTGTGTGTGTTTTCGTTAAGTTGCGACGATTCGACAGCGACCATCGTATAAAATAAAGATGAGAAATGGTGGAGATGCAGAGTGAACGTTAGATGGGGGCATCTCAGAATTTCCAGGAAAGAGAGGCATGTGTTTAATCAACATGCTCCCATCAAGATACTGAAGAAAGCCTGCTGAGTCAGTACTGAAGTCGTCCTCCGCGGTCAAGAGCATCTCGGATTCGTCCGCCGAGGAATCTGCTAATGGTTCGGCATGATTCAGACAGGTCCGGGATCAAGAACCATATCACCGCCGCCCCTCCCTGAGACAGACGGAGTCCACGCCCAAGGTGGGGGCGGAACCTCCAGAAAATATTACCTAAAACCAGAGCAACAACCATTTCGCAACGGTAGAATCGACCTTGGACAGAGGTGACTTCGACTGTTCGCTCCTGACGCAACCCTTTCATCACCTCCCCCAAATAATCTATCAAGCCTTAAAAACACTCAAATTCGAAGTAATCAATAATTACCCCGTGTGATACTTTCACAACCGCCACCCTCTGATAAAAACCATCTGAGAGTATTCCTGTATGATCGCTTTTTGTTGCGCCGATTGGTCTCCGCCCTAGAATCCCACGTTCACCTGACGACATCCTCTCGTTATTGAAGTTGAAGGTTGAAACATATTTCTGTCCTCACTTATTAAAACACCATTAAACAAAACATTGCAAATAAATCAAAAGGGATTTCAGAAATCACATGCACCATTACATTGCTACAAAAAGAGTTATAGTGTTTTGGAGAGATCTTCTCCAATGCTCCCTTCATGTTAATCAACATGAATGCTATTGGATCAATATTTCCTCAGCAGGCTTGCTTGATCTCCGAGAAATAAAGTGAGTCTATCACTTCTCAAGGTCTCAGTTTAGACAGTTTGTCTTGACATTTTCTTACTTTTTTTTTGTTGTTGTTGTTGTTGAGGAGTTCCAAGTAAAGGTATTTTAGTCGCCTTCAATCTCCTTCCTATCTATCTCAGACCAACCTGCTCCATTGAGATTTTATGGAGTACAATTAATTGGCCCAACCAGTTATTTGGAAGCTGGTGTTTCTCGCTGACCGAGCTGTGTCGTGCAGCGATGTGCACCATGTGGACTCTCCTTCTACTAGCGGCGCTGGCCACTGCGACTCCCATCACCATCTTCCAACAGACAGGTAGGTCCCCGGAGTCCCCGGGAGGTCCCCGGCTGAGTATGGGGAGTGTCGCAGGGCCCCAGATCCCCATGCGGACGCTGCAGGGCAGCGGGGCGACAGTGGCCGACCACAACTACATGGTGGTGTGCTACTACGGCAGCTGGGCGGTGTACCGGCCCGAGCCCGGCAAGTTCCCCGTGGAGAGCATCGACCCCAACATCTGCACCCATCTCATCTACGGCTTCGCTGGGCTGAGCTACGACGGCAGGATCCGCAGCCTGGACTCCTACAACGACCTCCGTGAGAACTACGGCAAAGGTAGGACCGCCACACGTGCTCTCTTACTTTATAAAATTGGTTGAAATATAATCGAGTGCCTTAAACCTTAAACTTGATCGTTTAAAACTGAGGCTCACAGGGACGCGGTACATTTTGACAGCTCCTCGGAGATTTTTACCTGTCTGCGTTAAAAAATATCTTTATTGAAGAAAGAATAATAATAAAATAGTTTCTACGATTTTGATTCAATTTTAAGATTTAGTTGAAAATAATATAATATGTAGAGGAGTTCTTTAATATCTAATAAAGTGTGTTTTGCTAAACTTCAGCACACCAAACCTCTCTTGTTATCCTCTCTCTCTCTGTCCATGTCATCATTTTAACATCACCCGACAAAACAAACAATTAGCACACCACAAAACTGATTTAATAGAGTTCAGGTGAAGATAAAATACAAATAGGAAACAAAATCCTCCTAAGTGAGATCCTTTAATTCGATTCCCCTCAAGGACAAAGAGAAGTGCGGTTCGAAGTTGGTGACTTGGGATTCCCAAGACCTCCAGTCTCTCCGCAAGGACTTTCTTGTCATAACTGCCGCGAATATATCTGTATATAATGATAGCTGGGATATATTTATAATTAATTATTGAGTTTTCTGTTTATTTTTTATTAGGTCCTCGATGTCTTTCCTGATCTCTGCTTACAATAGTTTAGTTGTAAACGCTAAAAAAATCTTAATATTCTATTTTATCGTATTTTTTTCACATTGAATCCAGTAATATTTTGAGCGCAGAGCTTTGGAAAGCTTCGATATCTTATTAAAAATCTTTGATAATTTTATTTATTGTAGTAGGGGTGGAGAGGGATGTTAATTTTCTAGTTTTCATTTAGATTTTTGATAACATCTTGTTCTATATTTTATGCCAGGTCGTACTTTAAAAAAAGCTTTCTCTAAAAAATGTTTCAAGACTTTATAATAATAATTATAATAATAAAAAACAGAGTGTCCCATGACCTTTCCTTCACTCCTAGACCTGTCCGGCGACCAACACGGGCTTTGCTGCTTCAGGGGCTTTCGAGAGGTTCACCGGGCTGAAGCGCCAAAACCCGCGGCTCCGCACGCTCATGGCCATCGGCGGCTGGAACGAGGGCTCGGTGAAGTACTCCAAGATGGCGGCCTCGCCCGAGGGCCGGCGGCAATTCGCCAAGAGCGCCGTGGAGTTCCTGGAGCGGTACGGCTTCGACGGCCTCGACATGGACTGGGAGTACCCGGCCAACCGGGGCGGCAAGCCGGAGGACAAACAGAACTTCGTGCTGCTCCTGCGGGTGAGACTTCCATCGACCCGTCGTATTTGCATATGTTAGTTAATTAGCGCAGGGGGAATGTTTTAAATACTTGGAGGTTATAAAATGTGCGCGAGGGAAGTTTGGGTTGGTCATAAACGTTCCTTGATTGCAGGTTGCACATGAGAGGTCGGGTGGATACCAATGTATGCTTATTTAACTTTGTGTTTGAAAGTATTCATCTTTAATTATTTATTGGGAAACTCCAAAAATAGACTAACGAAATATAATCAGCAGTTTTTTCCTGTGATAACCCTTCAAAATCAGATTTAAAGTTGAATTAATGTTATAGGAATCTATTGAAGAAGGCAGAAAGGTTTTGAATACTATTTGCAGGACTTGCAGTTGGAATAAATGCTCAGGGATCGTAATGTAATGTTGGAATCATTAGCCCAGACAGGACTGCTCAGGACTGAGGAACTTGCGATACCGAGGATCCTTCAGTTGACGCCAAGGACGCAACAGTCCAAGTTGACAGAAAAACAAAATGTCGTGAGTCCATCGATAAGATCCAGATTTTTAAAAACTGCAGCGACATCGATTTCTACCGGATTATGGAGTTCTTGATTCGATAGAAATTGCTTTTCTCAAGAGTTCCTTGAAAGAACTGAAACTCACATTTATAAAAAAACACTTGAGAAGAACAGCTGAAACAGTTTAAAGTTTGTTTTTTATCTTCAAGTTTAGGTCGCTCCTTATTTTTGCGTCGAAAGCCCCGGTCTGTGAGTAGTGGCCAGCCACGTTTACTTAGGCGACTAAATACAGTCTGTACTTCTTGAACCTTTCGTTCTAAAAGTTTATTTTTATTCTTTGCCTCATGCAAATGTCTTGTTAGCGATTTGAGCAACCACTTTTGCAAAATGATATATAAATGGAGAGTTTAACTTCCAAAGAGAGACCACCTCCAGGAGACACCAAGATTTTAAGCGATCTCTCTTCTACTTCATTACTCAACAATTTTTCCTCCATGCGTAAGAAAAGAACTATTAAAGAAGCATTATATTTCACAGACCATATAAAATAAATTCACTTTACGTAAAATTGCGAGTCCCTCAACAACGGCGCATTTCCATAGCTGATTATTCTACAATGGAGGAGAGGATATTTTAGATCTGTCAGAATATGATTCAGTATCTCTGGATTTACTCCCACAACTAACGAACTTCCTGTGGGCCATCCACAGGGCAATTAGTAACTGGGTCAGCAAAGGCTTTAACCTCGTGATACACAGGACAGAGAAGAGGTAGGGCAGAATGGGCTGGAACCGAGTTCTCAAAATTGGCATATGATAGCGGGGTCAAAAAAATCAGTGCGGTGGTCCAGAAAAGAAACAGATTGATGATGAAGTTCTGAGAAGGCGTAGACACAAAGAGTTAATTAAGGGGGCCATCCTTGGCCCAGATGTAGCGGGAGGCCCTGCCTGCGTGGTCCGATACCTCCCAATCGGACCACCCCGTCACGTACGTACGGTGGCTCGAGCGGGTAGCACCTGTGGGAAAAATTGTCTCTTTATTCTATCGCTCCTTGATGCTGGTGTTGTCATACACATTCACCGCAGGTTCTAGATTATCCGGGGTCTGAAGGGAAATGGGAATAAACGATTTGTGGTTTTAGGAAACTCACACCCGCAATCTACTATCTGTCGTTCTGTGTCGCAATTGCGATTTTCGACCGGAGATGCTAGATGCTAAAGGCAATCTACGAGCTTTGGATCCATGTGGCAACAGTGATATATGATCTTCGGTTCTATGTGGCAACTGAAATCTACGTTATTCGATTCTATTTAGTAACTGAATTCAACGAATTGTGATTCTATGTATCAATTGCATTCAACGAATTGTGATTCTATGCATCAATTGCATTCAAAGAATTGTGATTCTATGTGACAACCGCAATCTACGATCTGTGGTTCTATGTGACAACTGCAATCTACGATCTGTGGTTCCCCCCATGTAGCAACTGCAATCGACGATCTGTGGTTCTATGTGACAATTGCAATTTACGATCTGTGGTTCTATGTGACAACTGCAATCTACGATCTGTGGTTTTATGTGACAACTGCAATGTACTATCTGTGGTTTTATGTGACAACTGCAATGTACTATCTGTGGTTCTATGTGACAACTGCAATCTACGATCTGTGGTTCCCCCCATGTATCAACTGCAATCTACGATCTGTGGTTTTATGTGACAACTGCAATGTACTATCTGTGGTTTTATGTGACAACTGCAATGTACTATCTGTGGTTCTATGTGACAACTGCAATCTACGATCTGTGGTTCCCCCCATGTATCAACTGCAATCTACGATCTGTGGTTCTATGTGACAACTGCAATCTACGATCTGTGGTTCCCCCCATATAGCAACTGCAATCTACGATCTGTGGTTCCCCCCATGTAGCAACTGCAATCTACGATCTGTGGTTCTATGTGACAACTGCAATCTACGATCTGTGGTTCCCCCCATGAAGCAATTGCAATCGACGATCTGTGGTTCTATGGGACAACTGCAATCTACGATCTGTGGTTCTATGTGACAACTGCAATCGACGATCTGTGGTTCTATGTGACAATTGAAATCTACGATCTGTGGTTCCCCCATGTAGTAACTGCAATTGACGATCTGTGGTTCTATGTGACAACTGCAATCTACGATCTGGGGTTCTATGTGACAACTGCAATCTACGATCTATAGTTCTATGTGACAACTGAAATCTACGATCTGTGGTTCTATGTGACAATTGCAATCTACGATCTGTGGTTCCCCCATGTAGCAACTGCAATTTACGATCTATGGTTCTATGTGACAACTCAAATCTACGATCTATGGTTCTATGTGACAACTGAAATCGCGAATGTCTTTTGAGGCTTCCTTCAATAGGTATTGTTCATATCAGTATGAGTAGACTTTAAATATATATATTTATATAAATATAAACTTATATATATTTAACGGTTTAATTTTCTGCGAGAGATCTCTGCCAGTCACACCTACGGTTTACCCAAGAATACCTTATTCGCAAGGATCTGATGTATTTATCATTCTCAGCTCTCCCTCTATCCCTAGGTGCTAACACCATGGTGACTGGTGCGCAGGAGTTGAAGAGCCTGTTCCAGCCCCGTGGACTGTTGCTTACTGCCGCAGTGTCCGCTGGCAAGAAGACCATTGACACCGCCTACGACGTACCCGAGGTCTCCAAGTAAGTGTATGAAAACATGGGCCAAGGATATAACTATCATTAAAGACTGAATCCGCGCTTGTAGTTTTTACAAATAAAACTTGGTATTGAATTAAATAAATATAAAAATATTTGCAGAGTTTCTTTATTCAGAAATTGGGAGGCAAGCTTTCACCCAGTTTCACGCGGTCGTGCTTCATCAGACCACTGATTCCGTAAAGGCGTGCAACATACATATAATAGAGATTCACAGAAATAAATTTAAAAAATTAAATATAAAAATAGCGGAACAAGTAGCCTGATAAGCACGACCACATGAAAGCTTGCCTCCCAATCTCTGAATAAAGATAATCTTCAAATATTTTTATATTTATTTATTTCAATTATAATATTGTTTGCATCTATATTTTCTATTATTAATAAAATTAATAAAAGTAACAATGAGTATCATTTATTGGAAAAGAAAGTTTTCGAGCAACGGCTCTCTTTTACTGGCTTACCAAGGTCACAATCGGAGAAATCCAGATTGCACAAACATTCTATTTCTTCACTTGATAAGAAGAGCGTCGGTTCTAGAAATATCGCTTTCCCAATAAATTGATACTTATTGTTACTTTTTTGAAGATAAAAGTTGCCTGACCGGTATTCATATTTCTGTACAAAAAATAGAAACTTCCTTCAGTTAAAGTTTTATTTTCTCAATGTTTCAACAAAATTTATTTATTTATTTATATTTTTGATTATAAATTTATTATTATATATATTTATTTCCAAGAGAGAGATTGAGATTGAAACTGATTTTTATTACAATGTCTATATAAGATTATATAAGGTTAAATACAGAATAAATATGAATAAATATGATTATATAATGATAAATATATAAATAAATAGATATAAATATATAAGATAATTTATAAAGATACGTATATATATAAAATATATACAAGGTCTTCATTGGTGGCGCCCACCGCGGGAAAGACTCCGCCACCGATGGACTGCGAGAGTTCTCTCCCACAGAGTGGGCAGGTCGATGTATTGGCTGGCGTTGCCCACCTCAAGACCAAGATGGTACTTGTAGATGGTAGCCTTCGCCACACTGGTCAACTTCAGAGAGAGAAAGAGATCATAGTATTTGACGAGTTTAATATTTGTTTTTGACTCATGCTTTAGATGTTGTACTGAATTCGAAAAAATCGCGTGAGAACGCCCTTGCAACCTCAAAACAATTTTAACGCCTTGCCAAATGCTTTATTTTTATTCATTTCTCCTGAAGAAGAAAAAAGATTTTTGTTGAAACGTTGAGAAAACTTTAACTGGCCGAAGTGTCTATTTTTTACAGAAATATTTTTGCTTTATTCTTAAATGTTTATTATTGTCTAAAAAATCGAGCTGGTTGAAATACCAAATATAAATACAGAATAAAATTATTTAAAAATGCATTTAAGCTTAAGGAGAATCAAGGATATACATAAATAATGATTATACAGTTAAACCTGTCTATAGCGCCCCCTCTAAATAGCGCCTCCCTCTCTATAGCGCCCGATTTTAAATACGTAGTACGATGCGATTTACATTAAAAGTGACCTGTCTATAGCACCCCCTCTCTATAGCACCCTATTTTGGTGAGTCCCAAGAGGGGGCGCTATAGACAGGTTTAACTGTACCTTAAAAGTTAGAGAACGGCGTCGATTGTTGATTGATAAGAGAAAAGAACTTTCTGTAACTATAAGAAAGCCTCCTGGAATTCATTTAAAACATTGTTAGATAGTCTTCTCAGCAAAATTCCACTAAATTCCTCCTTGGAAGACAGTGGAAGAACTGGAAGTCTGCAGTCCTAATTTCTGCCAAACAAAATACCCCCAGAGGAAACAGAAAATTCTACATTCCTGGATACAGAGAGGTACTAGATCTTTTGAAAGATGAAATAGAAGATAGGAACCAAGTTTACCAAGACCTCATTGAGAACAACAACACTCTCCTCATCAGAGGTTACAAGCTTAAGCTCAAAGGTACTGTTTACTAAGTGATACTCATTGTTACTTTTTGAATTAATTTCTGAACACAATTTTACTTCATATAAATTAATAGTTACTCAGCCTATTCAGATACGGGGATTTGATTATAGCTCAGTAAATATTTAAAGGAAGGTGTAATACCATATTAATATTAAGCTTTAGGATTGGTTGTAATTCTAGGTCCGCTAGTAGAACTAGCATTCATCTAGTTATTTGCTTAATGTCCGCATTAGAAAAACTTCAGATGTTTTCGGACTAAAAGGATACTCTCTCATCAACTTCAGCCAAGCTGCAGCTAAAGAAGGTTCTCTGCTGGGCAGTAAACAAACCTACACGCCGTTCTTAGCCCAAACCAATTTATCTTTTTACTCACATAATTCCTTTCTTGAAGATAGAGGTAGTCTGGCCGGCATTCATATTTATTTAAAAATAGTCACTACGGCCAGTTAAATTTTTATTTTCTCAAGGTTTCAACAAAAATATTTTGTCTTCATCAAGAGAAATAAATGCTCTCTCTGCCTTACCAAATACTTTATTTTTATTTCTCCTGACGAAGACAAAATATTTTTGTTGAAACGTTGAGAAAATAAAAATTTAACTTGCCGAACTGTCTATTTTAAAATAAATACATAATTCCTAGTTTGGTAAATTCGACCGATTTATTAACCTTTAAGGATGTTATGAAATCGAAGCATCCCCTGTACTGATTGAGGGCCAAAGCCTGAAACCATGGTATACAGGTTGGTTTTTTGTCTGAATTTACCTAAACTGGTATTGTGGCTCATTCTACATCATCATTAGTAAAGTTTTTCACTAGGTTGATGAACAGTCCATCGTTCTGATGTATATTTAAAGGGAGAGGTTCCTCTTTTGGTACATAATTCATAGTGTATAGTAAAATTTTTATTTAAAAACTATACATATAGAGAGGTAAAGTGGACCGACCCCTCTCTGATGATCAAATCTGAACGTGACTTTGCTAGCTGTCAGGATGAACAAGTAACTTCCAACTGCAAAATGCTGGGCTTTGAGTAAACTGAGACATGTCTGCCCACAATTTGATCGTTTCCTTAGAATGATTGTTCGAAGTTTTGTAATTTTTACGAGGTATTTATATTTTTTATAGTTTTGCATTCAAGGAGTAGTATTCATTCACTGTAGTTCTTTCATCTTTCATGTTAATTGGTATACCGGTGATGTATGGGATAAAGTTTGTAAGTTGTCGCATGTTTCATCTAGGGGGATATGCTCTCTGCTCCATTTTCTTAGGATTTATCTATCTCTGGAGACCTCCAATTCTTTGCTCTAAGATCGACCTAAAGTACCTAAGGTAGAATCTACCTCCGCCAACTGATGCCTCCACAGGAAGACGAGGCCGCAATTAGCGGGGCCTGGGAATTAAAACTTAACGAGGGAACTAATTACTTCTCTATTGGGGGTAACGTGACGTCAGTGTAGCGGCGTGGGTGAAACTTCACCATATTCGATGTCGCAGGGAGTATTTTGAGATCTATTAAAAGAAAGGGCAACTCTCACGTCTAAATAGAAGCAAAAATTAAGCCCCATCTATTTGCCAAAGCTGTTGCTGTGGTTTTGTTACCGACCCGAGTCCGCTAGTTTGAGGAGACAATAGATGGCGTTTAACTTTAACGTCGTCTATTTTGACGGGAAAGGTAACCTTTTTTTTTGCATCTATATACTCGGTTATATACCAAAAGTGGCACCTCTCCCTTGGTTGATCACCCCTGGGTAAAGGTGATGATAAAGAATAAGCCGCAAATTCAGACAAAAAGCAAACCTGTATTCCATTGTTTTACTTGAATACTATCTCTTCCCGCAACTTTAAGTTATACTCTCTGTTATGTAAATGTTTGATATCAAAGTTATTTACTTGTGATAAACTGAGGGGTGCTTCCAGGTACCTCGACTTCATCAACGTCATGTGCTACGACTACCACGGCGGATGGGAGACCGTCGCCGGCCACCACGCCCCGCTGTACGCCCGCCCCGGACGACAACGAGGAGAACCGCATGCTCAACGTGGTGAGTTGACATCTCAGGCTGTCCAGATGTTTATCCGTCGTGTTTACTACGGAAAGAGTGTTGCCCAAGGATTGCGGCGTTAGTTTATTTCCAAACTTCCATGTGTCCGCTTGTGTCCAGAACTTCTCCGTCAACTACTGGCTGGCTATGGGTGCACCACGTGACAAGCTCGTGCTCGGCATGGGACTGTACGGCCGTTCCTTCACTCTGCAGCGGGCCGAGGACAACAGTGTGGGGGCCTCCGCCCCGCAGCGAGGTCGTGCTGGGCCCTACACCCGCGAGCCTGGCTCCCTGGGCTACAACGAGGTACTGCGTGGTGGATAGAACATGACAAAACCGGGTAAAACCTTTAGGTGGCTGCGGAGTTGGGATTGTTGCTGAATAGTGGATGTTCGAAGAAACTTCGATTGTTGTTTTATTTTAACCGTTAATTTTTTTTTTTTTTTTGTAAAAAATGGTTTAGACAATTGGATATTTCAAATTCATCTTCTTACATAAAATTGTCTCATTGTTGTTGTTGTTAGGAGCTTATCATTGAATCGACTTCCTTAATACATTTATTTGTGTGAAGGCCTTGAAGCCATGTCCAGCTGAGATGGGCAACTTTAGACATACACCTTGAATTAAATGTCTCGTTAAGAACACGAACGCTATTATTTGATCCAAATATTGCGATAAAAATGATGATTAATACATAGATATTATTATTAATTAATAGGCTAATCCCTTAATAGAATGTTAAAAAATCAATAAGCATGAGGGATGAGTATCTTTAGTAAATAAATTTATTTACTAAAGATACTCATCCCTCATGCTTATTGATTTTTTAACAATACATAGATATATTAAGAAAAAGGCATCTCCTTATCGTGCAACTGAAAGTTGCTGATGGCTTGCGCCATCTATCGGAATAAATATCAACTATTCTCGTTGATTTTTAATTATTCCAGAATTGGCCAAATACCCATTCTTGATTAATCAAGAAAAGTTAACCACGGACGCGTTTCGGGCTGTTGGCCTTCATCAGCGTGGTGCAAGCTGTACCTCAACGACCAAAAAATTTCGGTCATTAAGGCATCCTGAAAAATCATGAAACGGGTAGTTAAGGCCAGATTTGCGTGAGAACGCTACACAATGTGAAAAAATATTTTTCACATAGATATATGTTTCACTATTACACACAAAGCCTCTATTTGCGGTCGGTGTATGTGAGGATAAGTAAGAACCAGTAGTTCGAACTCCACTCTGCACATTATGTGGGGAACATTATTCTACCTATAGAAACCCTCAGTGAATACACTCATGGACAAAACTAAAGGAAGTTGTACCTTTTAGCATGTATATCAGGATTCAGACAATAACTCTGAAATATATTTAATACACGGTGACATTTGTTGAAGAGACTCGAGATAACAAAGTGTGAACAAAATTGCCTCAGTCTTCTTTAAAAAATTAGACGACTGTCGACATCAAAGACTTTCCACTTCCTTAAGTTTTGTCCATGAGTGTAGATACACAGGACCAAGGCAACATCTTATCATCAGTCTATGGTCCTAGAGGAGCCTGATTGAAGAGGCAGACCAGGACTAATTGAACAGAAAACAAAAGCTGTATATTAGATTGTGTGTGTGACGTTGTCCCACTGTACAGATCTGCGAGGAACAGAGCCGAGGCCAGCCATGGACCCAGGTACGCGACCCCTACTTCATGGCGCCGTACGCCTTCCGTGAGCGCCAGTGGGTGGGCTACGACGACATCGAGAGCATCATGCTGAAGGTGGGTACACTGTGGCTGGTGTTTCCTTAACTTGCACTCTCTATGTGCGTGAGCACATCCCTCACAAAAAACTAACATATCTAGATGGAAATTTTATGAAAATCTGATTTGTCAAAAATATTAAAGACATTTAGAAACAATAACTTACTTTCGTGGTGATTCTCTAACAATAAATATGGAAATAAGTTGTAAATATACTAAATATTTACATAGAGGATCCGTTGACTCCCCGCAAGGTTTGCATAAGTAATGGAGATGTGTGTATTTTTGACAAAGTTTTTTACAGTTATGATGATGAAATTCATCACAGTTACATTTCATTAATATGTGTTCATTATTTTGGTTTATTGCTATTCAAAATGATATTTCCAATTCTTCACTAGTCAGTAGCTGGAAGCAGTTAATTTTGTTTACTTATCAATTTTTCATATTTATATTTTTATTATTCATTTAGTCCGATATATCATTTGGTATTTTATATATTGCAAATTTCTATGTTTTTAAAAATAGATTTAAATATAACGTATTTCTATATTTAGTTGCACATTTTATATATACTCTTCTCAATTTGAAACTTTTGGATAAACGTTAGCTATATATATCGTATTTCCTTTCCGTTTTTAGCATCATATGATATAAAGCAACTTCACGGGCAAAATTACACTCTAATTATTTTTCTGCTTTTATGAAACTTGTCAGGATTATCTTGGACTCCCCGTTATATATATAATTATACGAGTATATAGATTAACATAAATAATATATCAGAACCTCTCTCGTTTATAGCTTAACCTCCACGAGAGGACACTCCCGCTAGAAGACACCTCTCTATAAAGGACAGTTTTCATTACCAAAATTACCATTTTTACCATTTAGCAACTCTCCGGTAAAAGAACACCTCTCTCTAAATGACACTTTGGCTCTGAAACTGGGTGTCCTTTACAGAGAGATACTACTGTATACAAATTTTACCTCGTCAGTTTGTCATGAAGAAAGCTTTCGGTGTCGTAAGTTACTACACTAATATACAATAACAAGGGGGGTTGTGTGGCCACGGATCCATTCCTGTGGGTGCAGGTGGAGTACGCCAAACACATGGGGCTGGCCGGCGGCATGGTGTGGTCGGTGGAGACGGACGACTTCCAGGGCAGCTGCCACGGAGAGCGCTACCCGCTGCTCACGGCCATCAACCGCGCGTTCGCCCGGCCGCTGGGCGAGATGCCGCTGCCGCCCCCCTCCGACGGCTCCACGCCCCCCGCCCCGCCTACCTCCACCACAGGCTCGACAACCACGACCACCACAGGATGGTGGACCCGCCCCACTACAATCTCCTCCACATCCTGGTGGACCCGCTGGACGAGTCCCTCCACTACATCCTGGACCAGTCCCTCTACAACCTCCTGGACCCGACCTTCCACACCGTCCTGGACCCAGCCTTCTACCACTACAGAGGAGGGACTCCCGCCTTGGGCCACCACCTCCCCGCCTGAGGACCGCCCCCAGTGCAAGTCCAGCGGCCTCCACCGGCATCCCACGGATTGCCAGAAGTTCTACAGCTGCGTCCAGGACCACAACGTCGAGGGTGGCTTCAGGTTGTTCGAGTTCAGCTGCCCCGACAACACCGTGTTTGACCCCCGCACAAGGACCTGCTCCTTCCCCCGCTCCGTGGAGGACTGCAAGGACTACTACCTGCGGAAGTACGCCTTCCTGCGCCACTACTACATCTAGCACGCACACTCCACTCCAGTCTTATTTATTGTATTCATTAAACATGTTGTTCATTTCCGCTGACCTTTTATTCACGACATCCATTACAGAGTTGTAGACTCCACACGGTATGGTGACCGGCTGGTTGAGGGGGCGCTAACACTCAGTTGGAAGCGGGTCAATAACTTGACTTGTCAGAGGCTATTCCAATAAAAACTCGCAACACACAAATACGAAAAAGTTGTATACTTAGATAGGGGCATGTTAAATGTATAAAAGACAAATTTATTAGCAATGTTCCTAATGTTTGCCTTCGTATAATTATTGCTAAGTTGATGTTCAGGGTTCAAAGACACAATCTGGATTTCGAATTGAAATGAGTGCAGAGGTTTAAAATTATTAATTACACGTTATTCAAATAGAAACATTAAGGTAACAAGAAGAACAATGTCAGCCCCCTATTATTCCATAGAATCCATTCGTTAGCTGTTTTGACAGGCTTTCTTACTTCAGATCATCTCTGGGGGTCGGTGGTCTAAACCATTGGATTTCGACCGCTACGACCAGG
>CP092864.1:60710515-60734835 GCA_030710605.1 Cordylochernes scorpioides
ACTTTTAGAACGAAAGGTTCAAGAAATACAGACTGTATTTAGTCGCCTAAGTAAACGTGGCTGGCCACTACCCACAGACCGGGGCTTTCGGCGCAAAAATAAGGAACGACCTAAACTTGGAGATAAAAAACAAACTTTAAACTTTTTAGCTGTTCTTCTCAAGTGTTTTTATATATGTGAGTTTCAGTTCTTTCAAGGAACTCTTGAGAAAAGCAATTTCTATCGAATCAAGAACTCCATAACCCGGTAGAAATCGATGTCGCTGCAGTTTTTAAAAATCTGGATCTTATCGATGGACTCACGACATTTTGTTTTATTGTCAACTTGGACTGTTGCGTCCTTGGCGTCAACTGAAGGATCCTCGGTATCGAAGGTCCCCCAGTCCTGTCTGGGCTAATGATTCCAACATTACATTACGATCCCTGAGCATTTATTCCAACTGCAAGTCCTGCAAATAGTATTCAAAACCTTTCTGCCTTCTTCAATAGATTCCTATAATATTAATTCAACTTTAAATCTTATTTTGAAGGGTTATCATAAGAAAAAACTGCTGATTATATTTCGTTATTCTATTTTTTGGAGTTTCCCAATAAATAATTAAAGATAAATACTTTCAAACACAAAGTTCTATAGGCATACATTGGTATCCACCCGACCTCTCATGTACAACCTGCAATCAGGGAACGTTTATGACCAACCCAAACTTCCCTCGCGCACATTTTATAACCTCCAAGTATTTAAAACATTCCTCCTGCTCTAATTAACTAACATATGCAAATACGACGGGTCGATGGAAGTCTCACCCGCAGGAGCAGCACGAAGTTCTGTTTGTCCTCCGGCTTGCCACCCCGGTTGGCCGGGTACTCCCAGTCCATGTCGAGGCCGTCGAAGCCGTACCGCTCCAGGAACTCCACGGCGCTCTTGGCGAACTGCCGCCGGCCCTCGGGCGAGGCCGCCATCTTGGAGTACTTCACCGAGCCCTCGTTCCAGCCGCCGATGGCCATGAGCGTGCGGAGCCGCGGGTTTTGGCGCTTCAGCCCGGTGAACCTCTCGAAAGCTCCTGAAGCAGCAAACCCCGTGTTGGTCGTCGGACAGGTCTAGGAGTGAAGGAAAGGTCATGGGACACTCTGTTTTTTATTATTATAATTATTATTATAAAGTCTTGAAACATTTTTTAGAGAAAGCTTTTTTTAAAGTACGACCTGGCATAAAATATAGAACAAGATGTTATCAAAAATCTAAATGAAAACTAGAAAATTAACATCCCTCCCCACCCCTACTACAATAAATAAAATTATCAAAGATTTTTAATAAGATATCGAAGCTTTCTAAAGAGCTCTGCGCTCAAAAATTACTGGATTCAATGTGAAAAAAATACGATAAAATAGAATATTAAGATTTTTTTAGCGTTTACAACTAAACTATTGTAAGCAGAGATCAGGAAAGACATCGAGGACCGAATAAAAATAAACAGAAAACGCAATAATTAATTATAAATATATCCCAATCATCATTATATACAGATATATTCACGGCAGTTATGACAAGTCCTTGCGGAGAGATTTGGAGAACCCTGGAAATCCCAAGTCGCCAACTTCGATCCGCACTTCTCTTTGTCCTTGAGTAGAATCGAATTAAAGCATCTCACTTAGGAGGATTTTGTTTCCTATTTGTATTTTATCTTCACCCGAACTCTATGAAATCAGTTTTGTTATCGATTGTGTGTTAAATGTTTTTTTTTGTCGGGTAATGTTAAAATGATGACAGAGGACAGAGAGAGGATAACAAGAGAGGTTTGGTGTGCTGAAGTTTAGCAAAACACACTTTACTATATATTAAAGAACTCCTATATTATTTTCAACTAAATCTTAAAATTGAATCAAAATCGTAGAAACTATTTTATTATATTATTCTTTCTTCAATAAAGATATTTTTTAACGCAGACAGGTAAAAATCTCCGAGGAGCTGTCAAATGCTCCGCGTCCCCGTTTTATACGATCAAGTTTAAGGTTTAAGGCACTCGATTATATTTAAACCAATTTTATAAAGTAAGCGAGCACGTGTGGCGGTCCTTCCTACCTTTGCCGTAGTTCTCACGGAGGTCGTTGTAGGAGTCCAGGCTGCGGATCCTGCCGTCGTAGCTCAGCCCAGCGAAGCCATAGATGAGATGGGTGCAGATGTTGGGGTCGATGCTCTCCACGGGGAACTTGCCGGGCTCGGGCCGGTACACCGCCCAGCTGCCGTAGTAGCACACCACCATGTAGTTATGGTCGGCCACTGTCGCCCCGCTGCCCTGCAGCGTCCGCATGGGGATCTGGGGCCCTGCGACACTCCCCACACTCAGCCGGGGACCTCCCGGGGACTCCGGGAACCTACCTGTCTGTTGGAAGATGGTGATGGGAGTCGCAGTGGCCAGCGCCGCTAGTAGAAGGAGAGTCCACATGGTGCACATCGCTGCACGACACAGCTCGGTCAGCGAGGAACACCAGCTTCCAAATAACTGGTTGGGCCAATTAATTGTACTCCATAAAATCTCAATGGAGCAGGTTGGTCTGAGATAGATAGGGAGGAGATTGAAGGCGACTAAAATACCTTTACTTGGAACTCCTCAACAATAAAATAAAAAAAGTCAGAAAATGTCAAGACAAACTGTCTAAACTGCGACCTTGAGAAAAGTGATAGACTCACTTTATTTCTCGGAGATCAAGCAAGCCTGCTGAGGTAATATTGATCCAACAGAATCCATGTTTGTTAACATGAAGGGAACATTGGAGAAGATCTCTCCAAATTACTTAACTCTTTTTATAGCAATATAATGGGGCATGTGATTTCTGAAATCTCTTTTGATTTATTTTCAATGTTTTGTTTAATTGTGTATTAATAAGTGAGGATAGAAATAGGTTTCAACCTTCAACTTCAATAACGAGAGGATGTCGTCAGGTGAACGTGGGATTCTAGGGCGGAGACCAAGCAGCGCAGCAAAAAGCGATCATACAGAAATACTCTCAGATGGTTTTTACCAGAGGATGGCGGTTGTGAAAGTATCACACGGGGTAATTATTGATTACTTCGAATTTGAGTGTTTTTAAGGCTTGATAGATTATTTGGGGGAGGTGATGAAAGGGTTGCGTCAGGAGCGAACAGTCGAAGTCACCTCTGTCCAAGGTCGATTCTACCGTTGCGAAATGGTTGTTGCTCTGGTTTTAGGTAATATTTTCTGGAGGTTCCGCCCCCACCTTGGGCGTGGACTCCGTCTGTCTCAGGGAGGGGCGGCGGTGATATGGTTCTTGATCCCGGACCTGTCTGAATCATGCTGAACCATTAGCAGATTCCTCGGCGGACGAATCCGAGATGCTCTTGACCGCGGAGGACGACTTCAGTACTGACTCAGCAGGCTTTCTTCAGTATCTTGATGGGAGCATGTTGATTAAACACATGCCTCTCTTTCCTGGAAATTCTGAGATGTCCCCATCTAACATTCACTCTGCATCTCCACCATTTCTCATCTTTATTTTATATGATGATCGCTGTCGAATCGTCGCAACTTAACTAAAACACACACACACTCTCTCTCTGATCTCTCTCTAAAAACATTTACGAACCACGAAGTAATTTGAAATCGCCAAAAAAGAGTGCTGGGAATGCCGTGCTGGAAGTTGGTTGCACCGGACCAGTAGTCGGCAAGCTGTCTGGAGATAACGGCCGGTTTCCTGCTTGGCATTCCGTCCCCGCTTGTCAACTCTGGAATGTCATCTCCTCCGACTAACCGGCAACATCCCTCCTGATTGGATGGATGGATGGATGGGTGTTTGTCCGGCTGGGCAAACAGTGACTCTAGGGACGATGGTTTATTTGTCGCCTCCAGCAAACTGCCGCCATTATTATTTCCTATTTATGATCCATATTGAAATATACGTGTGAGGAAATATTTGTTTTTGCAATGTCCACTACATTGACACAAGATGGAAAAACAACTCGAAGGTTAGAATATTGAGAAACTTCCGTTCCTCATTCATCAATCAATCATTCAGCAAATAGGGATTTAACACAGGTGGGAAGGAACCATTTACTCAAATATCAAACCACCATATTATGATAATACTTGTGAAATGTTTTTACATAAACACCATGAAGCAATTTTACCAAAGGTTTCTCTCCCATTCAGACTGTTTATAGGATTCCACATCAGGATGATTTGTTCCATTGCAGTTACAATAACGGTCCATTGCATCAGTCTAGGTGACCCTCCAGCCAAGAATGTTTCACCCACAAATCATAAAGACATCAATCTATGCAGCCAAGATTGTTTCACCCACAGAGCATAAAGACATCAGTTTAAGCAGCCAAGAGTATTTCAGTCATGAGGAAACGATTATCAGAAAGGACTACAGCTTTAGAAGGTGGTTCAGCACACATCGAAGTAGACTTATGCCGGAAGCAACTTGTGAACCAACGAATCTAACCAAGCCTTGATGCGGCTGCGGGGAGAACGCTTACCGCGGGGAGTGGTCATCTTCCGTCGACAGTCGCCGCCGTATGACAGAGAAATTTTGTCCCAGTTGTCCCATTTATGTGGTGGGTGAGTGACACAGGGAGCCACTGACAGATGACCCCACAGCGGAAGTGGACGGACGGGGGTAGTGTCCCCACACCCACCTTCGGCTTTAACCTTCTGACGTGAACTTTAGCTGCTTCACAATTTGAAATACTTGGCTCGATTATTATTGGTATGGGGGTCGGTGGAAGGGTGGTCTAAACCGTTGGTTTCCGACTGCTACGACCTGGGATCGAAACCTGCATTGGACACTCTTCTAATAAAAAATAAATAAATGATCCAATGGCCCCCAATTCTTGCAAAAGTACAACTCTACCAGCGAATGCAAGTAATCAAACGGGGCTCTGGCACATTTGTAAGTGCAAAATTCGAACTGCTTTTTACATGTGTAGACATGTGGTGCACTTACAGTAAAAGCAATCGCCAACTTCTATCCACCATGATTATCATAGCCTGTACCACGTGTAATGAAGAGGAAATCCATACTGAGGAGGTACCTCGGTTGGCCGGTATCGTGATCAGGGTGCACGGACCGGTCTGATCTGCTCTATGGACAAGACACCACCACCACCACCACCACGTGTAATAGGGATAATAATATTGATAAAAGTATTGGTATAAACAATAAAATGTATAATTTTAGCAATGTATTCAGCTTCGACAACATAAGCTACGTTACAGTACAGTCGCCAGCACACAGCAGCTGGTTCCATCACTTCCGAATCACAACATCTACAACATTTAACGAAGTGCTGAAAAAGACGCTGCATTGTTACTCAATATAGATGTTAAGCATTCTCAAAAGTTTTAGTTCAATTCACCACAAAAATTATTAAGGCCAAACAGAAACTCAACAGAGCAAAATAAGTAAAAATAAAGGTGAATAAGCCCAAGATAAATTATATAAAATCTTATAGATGTGAATATTTATCTTTTATTCTTGCGTAGTGAGAATATGGGCGAACTGACATCCACAAGTATGCGAGGAGGAGAGAGTCTTGAGAAGAACTCTCTCAAGGTGGGGAAACCTTCCTTGCTGAAGAAATTTGTACATTTATACAACTGTATATATTCCCCTACATTTTATCTACCTTTTACTTACCTCTTTATTATATATTATTCTTTAGTCTTCTTTTTTCTTTAACAATTGTTTAGAAGAATCAATCAAATTGTTCAAATTGTCAATTGTCCACAAGTATGCGAGGAGGGAAACAGACAAAAGCTAATCACGCTTTAAGCCTCACCAAACGTCTTAATTGGCAAAGAACTCTCGCAAGACCTTTGAATCGGAGCAGTTCTCTAACAAATTAAAAACATTTTTCCTCGTCTAACAGATATGTTCAAAATGTTTATGTTTTGTCAACTAATTTAATAAAATAGTTTAAAACGTTTAAGTTAATTCCTCTATTTAAAAATGGCGAAATAATTTTAAAAGTGAAAAATTAATTTTTTCTCTCTCACTTCATTTCAATATCTCCAAGAGCTGTAGACGAAAATTAAAAACGTTTTGAATAAAAGGCTTAAAAGTTTAGGGACCAAATATTCGAATTAAAGACATTTCCAAATTAGACTTCTTGTAAAATTGTTACATCATATTTGAGAGATTGAAGAGAAAATTATTTTAAAAAATTTTCAGTAAAATTTAGAGTCTCGCCTATAGTACTGTTTCATAGGCTTCGAGAGCTTCTTAAACTGGAAGTTGGTGATCTTGTAAATAGGTATAAATGGAGGATTTAAAAATTTCAGAATCCCAAAATAAAATCTTACAAACCCAAAAAATCATCGAAAACAGTCGAACTTGGATAATTCGTAGCCCAAAGGACAAAAAAATCGAATTATCCTAAAATTCGAATTAAAAACGTTTTGAATAAAAGGCTTAAAAGTCTAGGGACCAAGATAAATATTCGAATTATCCAATTTCTACTGTATTACAATAATTATGTTTTCATTAGAATAACCCTCTCTTATAAATACAGATAGAATTGTATCGCCCAAGAAGGGGCTTTATTCCAGTAGTAAATATTTTTAAAATCTTGGATCATATTCTGTTATAGCTTCTCCATATTTGAATTCATTAATCCGACTTATATTGGAGATAAAAAATACAATTTATCTTGATTGATGTGAAAGCAATAAATCAACACTCGACCCGCTTCCTGTTAAGCCTTGCCGTCCCAAAGAAACCAGGTTGACGACGTTTACCACAATAATCGATGATGCCCTTACGTCAAGATCATTTTTTTCTGGAGCGACCGGCCTTGAATGCGACCAGGGCGTGGTCCAATGTCAGGGTCGGCCGAAGGAACCTTCCTAGAAACCTTTTTTACCGGGCGGTCCAATATCTTTGTCTGCGGTCACCTCGGGCGGTGAGGCAACGGTGGGTGGATGAGTTATGTAAATCAAGTTAGCAAATGAAGTAGAGCACCGCTGATTGTTCGGTAGAATTCCCAGGGAATTGCTGAGTCGAGCGAGAGACAAAAAGCCAAATTTCTTGTCCACAACACTAGTAAAGTCATCAGAAGGATAAATGCAATGTTAACACCATGGCCGAGAATCAACCATAGTACCATTATATATATATATATATAAATATTTCACCATCAGATCACTTAAGACACAATTAATTTTATAGAGACAAAGCGCGTAACATACATTCAGGATGAAGGTGTTTGAAAAGGAACTGACAGACAGAATTTTGTTTGTCCGCAACAGCCAATGTTAACTGGATTCATTTTATTTCTGGAGAAATATAAGTAATTACAGAGGGAACTTCTCTATCAAAACTATAAATAATGTATTTCTGTGTGAATTAACTGAAGTTTTGAACCTGCTAATCTTTTCAAGAGAAACAAAGTGTGCTGTCAAAGTTATGTGTTGTTGGAGAGGTTCTGGCTGAAAGAGAAATGGGCATAAACTCGAGTTCCTGGAGCTCCGAATGCCAGCTACCTGTTTCTGACTGAGATTGAAAACTCTACAACTGTAAAGAAAGCAAAAACTTCTGGAGGATTCTGAAGAAACAATATCTGACATCTCCCCGGCTTATAGCTACTTTAGAATTCCGCTCTTCAACACGTTCATATTGGACGCAGCAGTGGGGAAGTCAATTCAAGAACAAACCTTATAATTCTGGCAACCTATATGCATATTTATAAAGCAATTACTTAGAATTGTTTATAAAACCTCTCTGATTATAAATAGAATTTCAATTTCACTGTAGTTGGAGATATTTCATCGTCTAGCAGTCCTTGCGTCGCTATCTGGCGACATTTGGCTCTACTTCGCTACCTGGCACAAGGGCAACAATCTCCAAAAATAATTTATAAAAAACTTCTAATACCAAGCAGATAATCGAAAGCGCCAACCCTTTATTGCCAAAGATACTCAGGAATCGAAATCAATTTGATAAGTGGCGCAACTTTATCAGGGCCATTTAGAACCTGAAATTAAATTGACAGATTTATATATTGCCAAAGCCACTCAAGGCCTGAACTCAAGCTGAAAAAAATATTTTTTATCAAAACCAGAACAAGATTTCTCCAAATATCTACATCTTTCACCAAGATTGAGGTAAATCTGTAGGTACTAGAGATATCTCTGCTATACAGATCTACTGTACGGATATTACGGTCTTATCCTGTTCTCCAAGAGTTCTCGAGTAAATACCCAATGGATATCCTAGAACCACAAGAGGGATATGTCGCAATAATATCACCACGGGATTCAAATACAGGGAGAGTTTTCAAATAATAACACACCAGCTCTCTCTAATAACATTGGATATAATTTAGCAAGACATTTTATAGTAAAGAAAGAGACCTAGTCTCTATCACCCGTATGACCAACATAACATCTCATGGGGCTCTGGCATGTTTGTTAGTGCAAATTCGAACTGCTTTTCACATGCGTAGACATGTGGTGCACTTACAGTAAAAGCAGTCGCCTACTCTACCCACCATGATTATCATGGCCTGTACCACGTGTACTAGGGATAAGCAAAAAAAAAAAAAAAAAAAACATAACATCTCACTCACAGCTCACACAATTACTTTTCTTTTTTTAGTTTAATAAACAAGAAACTGAGCGCGCGGTGTTTTTCACACACACAAAGTCTTTAATATGAGGAACATGTCTTTTATCTATAAAATATTAATTAAAACGGCTTCCGAGGATGAGTTTCTTGCTTTATTATAAATTCTTCTCAAGTTTTCGGGTTTTACAAAACATTCTACAGGAGTATTTGTATTGATAAAAACATCTCTTAATCTCTAAACAAATGGTTAAACGCACAGTATAGACACTTTAGTGCGGTGGCGGGATAGATGAACTCCGCGTTTTCCCCTTAGAATCCTTCACTCCATTTCTCTCTCCAATAAATTTGGATTCTTTCAGATGGAAACACAATATGCTCCATGCCACAGACCGAACAAAATATCTTACAATTCTCTAAAGACGACACTACTGTATGTTATATTAACCGTTTTATTTTGTTTCTTTGCCTTTTGTCTGGAAAATAAATCCTTATTTATACCGCATCCACAAGGCCTCTTTGTGGTGGTGGTGTCTTGTCCATGGAGCAGATCAGATCGATCCGTGCACCCTGATAACAATATCGGCCAACAAAGGTGCCTTGTTCGTATGGGTGTCTTCTTTTGGATTGATTTCTTCCATATAGAGAGCTGCAAGGATGGCCGGGAAACTGTATATATGTGGTATGGAGTGAGTTGGGTGTTGTGACAGTTATTGCAGTTTCTGTAGGATCTAGTCATGTTTGGGTTTATCTTCATTCCTTTAAAATGTCCTGTTCTGATTCTGGAAATTTTTGACGTTAATTCTCTGTTAATGAGGCCTCTTTGTAAATCTCGCCTTGTAAATGTACAATATTCTCAGAGGTTGGAATAGAAGTTATCCCGAAGGTTTGTGGCAAGTTATGACGACAGGAATTTGGGTTAGCTCATAACGCCTTTGTAGAATTTACAAAATGGCGCACTCGGAGAATACAAGAAGTATCTAAAAATATCTCAACCGTTTGCTCCTTCTTTGTCAGTTTATTTAACAAAATTTTCAATGCTGAAGCATCTCCATGGCGCTTCCTTGTGGCCTATACTAAGCTGACAAAGGGTTCCATTTTGTCCTAAATATACATATGGGGTGTATCAAAAGTTATTTCACTCCGTTTTAAAAAATTAAAATACAAATTATTTAGCGTGCCTCACCGTTATCAATATTCTATTTTTGTCCTTTTTAAAATTCTATAAAAAATGCTAAATTTATTGGTATTTTTAATTTACGATGTGTATAGCGATAAAATATCTTTAAAAAAATAGCCAAGCTAGAAAATGAAATGGGGCTAAAAAGTTTTGCTTTCTGTTGGGAAAATGTACTAAAAGAAACAAACGAATTTTTGATTAAAAATACACGGTAAGCAAGCGATGACCAAAGGAAGTGTTTGCACGTAGTTTTCTTAATTAAAATATGGCCGGGAATATATTTTTGAAGGTCCCAAGAACTGATCCAGAAAGTTTCCGAAATTTTGACCAAAAATCTTCAAGTAAGCGTTGAATAATTAGGAGAACAAGTACATCATATTCCGACAAACCATTTTGAAAAAGAAAACTTTCTGCTAAAAACGCCATGTTTGTAAACGAGGACCTGGCGAAGTTACAGTCATGGCACATCCTCCTTATTCACCTGACATAGCGCCATTCGATTTCTAAAGGCTTGCTAAGTTGAAAATCCTTGACAGAGGTAGTCGATTTATTTGTTACTTTGCAGAAATTGAAACTTCATGTGAGGAGGAACTGAAGTTGGTAACGGGATAGAAGAATGTGTTCAATATTTTCGCTCTTTGCAAAAAAAAAAAAAAAGAAGAAAGAAAGAGATGTGTATAGCATCAAAAGGGAAAACATCTTGATAAACATATTTTTGTTTTACATATTGAGTTTTGCTCTTTCATTTATTTTTATGTTTAGGTGCAAAGATACTTTTGGGGACTTACAAGGATTGTTAAAATTTAATTAATCATAAATCAATTCAAATTTTAATTATTTTTTCGCACAGGACATGCCAAGGCATATCATGTGGAGTTTTCAGAGCCATAGGCACGTAGTAACAAAAGAGGTGCTGTTTGCCAGGGATGCGCTCCTTCCTTGATGCTGTTTGTTCAGTAAACAGTGACCAAAGCTCTCACCGGAACTTTGAACAAAATAGAAGTTCTTCCGCAACGAACTGGCCACGAGCTTGTCGACTTTCTGGCAAAGCTTTTCTTCGGTGCGCAAAATATATTGCGACAATCTCACAAAAATAATAAAAGGCTACCAATAAAAATATAGCTATTTAGCTTCTTCGAATGTTTAATGGCGCAAGCCATCAGCAACTTTCAGTTGCATTTTTTTCACAATGTTTAATACGTTTTCTGGGCTTGTGAAATATCTGTCAATCATTTTGGAGAATTCTGCCAAGAGCTATACATTCATTTCAAATTTTGAAATGTTCCTGTTATGTGTGTATGAGATGCCAAAAATAAAAAGATATTCATAAAATATTAACAATCAAAATGAGAAATGTTTGTAATCAAGTGTAATGGAGTGCTCTGTCTTTCGCTTGTTGACGATGTGCTGGTTGGTCCATCACATTAATACATGCTGACCTTAGATGATGGTCAGACTGAAAAATGATCATTTATGGGAATAAACGGCACTTCGCGTCACACAATGGGTCACACACAAGTCTCTTCTATTTACATACTACATTTAGAAATATAAAACATGATGTATTCTCAGCGTCATTTCTTGTCTACTTGTGGTCTAACTTTTATAGACTTCATGTCTACTTCTCTAATTAATGCATTTTCCCCATTTAATACAAATAAATACATTCTAAATTTTGTATTGCATATAGTCGTGTCGTAGAGCAACGGGGAAGGCGTCTGATTAGAGGTCAAAATATTCCATTAGGCTTTTTTTTTTCAGGTTAGTCATCATAAGAGAATGTACCATGCTAAAACCTCCTTGCACAAGTAACTTTCAAAATATGTAGGTTTCTACCATTAGAAATAGAAATTGGAGCCAAAGTCGCTTGAGCCAATTTCATTAGCCAATCGGTGGCTTCACTCCAAAATTTTGCTCACAGAACTGGGAGCATGTGAAAGTGTCCTCTATTTCTATCTACTACTCTCTGAGCAGTAATATTTCGCCATATTATCTCTAGTTATGTAGCTCTCTGTGTGCCAGCACCTCTTCGATTTAACTTACACTTTGAAGCTTTAGTAGAAAACACACTTTAAATAATAAACAATACAGCTTCAGAGGATGAATTTCTTGTTTAATTTTATATTCTTCTCGTTTTCTGGTATGACAAACCCTTCTACAGAAGCAAAACGTTTCCTTTGTGAAATATAATGAATTGATTAAATAATTACCATTGCTAAGAGATAAGTAGCTTTTATTTTGCCATAAACATGGCGAACTTTCTGGAAATAACACGCTCTTCGACCATCGTAATGAGAACTTTCTCAATTAATTGATTTAAATCTCCTGAACATTAATTAAACAATTACGATTATTGGCCAAAAGTTTGGCATCAGACGGCGTTTTATTCATTATATATGTTCTCCTGTAGGAGGGTAGAGATGACCAAAAGATTGAGACGGTTTTTTAATAAAATAAAAAGACACTCATCTCTCCGGAAACCTTCATAATTGTTTACCTTTCTCAATTACCAAGGAAGAGTCTCTCTTGCTCAAAAGCTTGCCTTGGTAATGGCAAAATAAAAGCTGTTTACCGCCCAACTATTAACGGAATTTTTTTTTATTCAATCTTTTTTTAGCTATCCAACCTTGAAAAAACAGCTACAACTTAAATTAAAGATATTCTGCAAAGTAACCAGATCTGTACCTCGATAGTTGAAGGAATAAAAAAAAAAAGGATTGGAATTATATAAATAGAATAAAAAAGAACAAACTTGTTAAGGCTTGTAATTAAAAAAAAAAAAAAGAAGAAAAGAAACAATGGTCACTACCGAGGGAAACATTTGAATGAAATAGCAAGATTTTAAATGAGGAGGTTGGATAATTAGAGTAGAAAAAGTGGTGTAAGAACCGCGCTGTGAACGACCGACCCAAAGTAAGAATTTTTGTCCCCAGTCTGGTGTGAAGGTCCCGTTACTTCCTGCTGCAGGAGTTCGTGCGTTTTCTATTCCAGTCTCCGACATTCCCAATTATTAAAATCGGAGTTTTTACGCTTTTTTTTTGGGTAAAAAAATATATCTATATTAAAGTAATGTATAAGTAATAATATATGAAAAAATATATAAAATGGTATAAGAGAAGGAGTAAAAAAAGTTAAAATGAAAGTAAATAAAGATTATATATTTTAAAGTATTAAAAAGATGTTTTTTTTTTTTTTAACAAAGTAGGGCTATAACAAGTTCACGCTGTAGACTCGGCAGTTACGCGTCATATGAGCGGAACATAGGGAAAAAAATTAAAAAGAAAGAAAATTAAAAATTTTAAATGTATTTTTGAAAATGTTTATGATTTTTTTTTTTTGTTAATAGAACATGTGTTAAAATTGATAGTGCAAATTGAAGTCAATTTGTTTAATTTTTGTATTAATGGGGAAATAACTATATATTTATAATTATTAATATATAATTAAATATATTTTTTATTTTGAATACATAGACTTTCTCATTAACAAAACTTAAAGAAGTTGTACCTTTAAGCATATATATCGGGATTCAGACAATAACTCTGAAAGATAGTTGATACTTCGTGACCTTTATCGAAGACAAGAGATAACCAAGTGTGAACAAAATTGTCTCTGTCTCCTTTTAAAAAATAAATAAATAAAAAGAAACTACCGTCGCTATTAAAGAATTTCTAATTCCTTGAGTTTTGTTTATAAGATTTTATATAATAGAGTAATATGATTATATTATCACTCATTATTTTCTTGGAATTTTCAATTGTATAATTTTTTTTATTCCAGCTCAAAATTAGGGCTTATAATTGCTGTTCATTTCTATGAGTTATGAACTTTTTTTTTTAAATCTAAAAGCCAAATGTAATATTATACAGAACACAGACCTTTGGAATAAATCAATGTACTATGGCGATTATAGTATAGTACGCGGTATTATAAGATAGAATGATACTTTGAATAGATTTTTAATTATAAATTAATTAAATTAAAACTAATGAACTTTGACCAAACATAATAATTGTTTTTGAGACTCCTTATATTGTTTTATTCAATCATCTCCTCTATAAAAAAAAGTTGTATATATTTATTTGAATAATTACTTATCTATTTTATTTTTTTTATAGATGAATTATTAAAAAATATAATTTTTTAAATTCTATGTGCATTAAAGCTTAATTTTTCTTTGAAATATTTGCCACAAATTATTGAGAGAGAGATCATTTAAAAAAAAATTTTATTCAAAATAAATTTCCTTATCGGATAAGAATATCCACATTGTTTAAAGAAATATATTTTTTAAAAAATTGGAACATATATATTTTAAATGAACATATTCAGAAATATAGAATTATTAAGACTTTTCAAATTAATTTGGATTATTTTTTCTTTTCTGAGAATGCGCAATAGAGGGTTGCTCTCAGGGATCTGTCAGGATCTTAAGTTGTACGTATGAAAAGAATGACAATTCTAATATAATTCCAAATCGTGCAGTTATTGTGTTGCATCGAAGAGAATTTTAGAAAAAAAACAAAACATTGAAAACATTTTTGTTCCCGTATATTTCCCAATGATAAGAAAACTGAGTACACTCACGAACAAAACTTAAGGAAGTTGTACTTTTTGTCATGCATATCAGGATTCAGACAATAACTCTGAAAGATATTTGATACACAGTGACCTTTATTAAAGACACACGAGATAATCAAGTGTAAAAAAAAAATTGCCTCTGTTTCCTTTAAAAGAAAAGAAAAAAATAGACGACCGGCTACATCAAAAAACGAAACTTTCTTAAATTTTGACCATAGAATTGAGAACAGGAAAGGGTTTTTTTAAGACAAAAGATGTCTGGGAACATTCGTCCAAAACTCAGTAGGGTTGAGACTTAGGTGTTAAGACATCTTTTGATACGGTGCAAAAGGTTTGGTGACAAATATTGGGAATGAATAAATTGCATCGACATTTGTGTTTATTCCGACGTTTCTGAGATCCACCCGTTTCAAGGCAAATGCTGTGATACTTGGTGTAGTTAAAGGATCCGAAAACAAAACTAGTGGGGCGCGGACAACGGATTTATCGCGCAGATCTATGTAAATAGGTAAAAGGCCTTAGCATCACTTTAAATTTCCCCTTGTAAAGAGACGCAGTGGGTCACCAAAAACATCGGAATATACAACAAAGTTTATTTATTTAATTGTTTTTTCATTCATAAAATTTTGAACAATGAAAATGATTTTTCTATAAAATATTGAGAGATAATTTTGGCTTTTCGGATCATGCAAATAAATGAGCGTTGCGAATTATTAAGGGGATTTCACAAGATTTAGTTAAATGATCAAGAGGTATCATCATGATTCCACTTCTTGATTAACTTTATTCTCTTTTGAATAATGAGTACTTATCGAACTAAGGGAGATAGGTGAAACTTTTAGTTAAGGTTTGATTCTAAAGGTTGGAATGTCAGCGATAGAGATCTCAGTTAAGGACAAGAGGAAAGTGGAGACTCGACTTACCCCCGTTGTGATGTCTGGAGCGTCGGCGGCCTCGGCACCCTTTATACCCCGGGTGGTGTCACGTGACCCGGGGGGTGGCCGCCCCTCGCCTGTCCTTGGCAACTCAGCTGACGTCTCGAACTGATGTTGTGAGACCATCTCTGTTAACTGACATGTCCCGAACTGATGGTGTGAAACCATCCCTGTCAGCTGTCATGTCCCGAACTGATGTTGTGAGACCATCTCTGTCAATTGACATGTCCCGAGCTGATGGTGTGAGACCATCTCTGTCAACTGACATGTCCCGAACTGATGGTGTGAAACCATCCCTGTCAGCTGTCATGTCCCGGACTGATGGTGTGAGACCATCTCTGTCAGCTGACATGTCCCGAACTGATGGTGTGAGATCCTCTCTGTTGACTGACATGTCCCGAACTGATATTGTGAGACCATCTCTGTCAACTGACATGTCCCGAACTGATGGTGTGAAACCATCCCTGTCAGCTGTCATGTCCCGAACTGATGTTGTGAGACCATCTCTGTCAATTGACATGTCCCGAGCTGATGGTGTGAGACCATCTCTGTCAACTGACATGTCCCGAACTGATGGTGTGAAACCATCCCTGTCAGCTGTCATGTCCCGGACTGATGGTGTGAGACCATCTCTGTCAGCTGACATGTCCCGAACTGATGGTGTGAGATCCTCTCTGTTGACTGACATGTCCCGAACTGATATTGTGAGACCATCTCTGTCAATTGACATGTACCGAGCTGATGGTGTGAGACCATCTCTGTCAGCTGACATGTCCCGAACTGATGGTGTGAGATCCTCTCTGTTGACTGACATGTCCCGAACTGATGGTGTGAGACCATTTATGTCAACTGACATGTCCCGAACTGATGGTGTGAGACCATCTCTGTCAACTGACACGTCCCGAACTGATGGTATGAGATCCTCTCTGTTGACTGACATGTCCCGAACTGATGGTGTGAGATCCTCTCTGTTGACTGACATGTCCCGAACTGATGGTGTGAGACCATCTCTGTCAACTGACACGTCCCGAACTGATGGTATGAGATCCTCTCTGTTGACTGACATGTCCCGAACTGATGGTGTGAGATCCTCTCTGTTGACTGACATGTCCCGAACTGATGGTGTGAGATCCTCTCTGTTGACTGACATGTCCCGAGCTGATGACGTGAGATACTCTCTGTTGACTGACATGTCCCGAGCTGATGACGTGAGATCCTCTCTGTCAGCTGACATGTCCTGAACTGATGGTGTGAGATCCTCTCTGTTGACTGACATGTCCCGAACTGATATTGTGAGACTATCTCTGTCAATTGACATGTCCCGAACTGATGGTATGAGAGCATCTCTGTTGACTGACATGTCCCGAGCTGATGACGTGAGATACTCTCTGTTGACTGACATGTCCCGAGCTGATGACGTGAGATCCTCTCTGTCAGCTGACATGTCCTGAACTGATGGTGTGAGATCCTCTCTGTCAAATGACATGTCCTGAACTGATGGTGTGGGACCATCTCTGTTAACTGACATGTCTCGAACTAATGGTGTGAGACCATCCCTGTCACCTGACATATCCCGAACTGATGACGTGAGATCCTCTCTTTCAGCTGACATGTCTCGAACTGATGGTGTGAGACCATCTCTGTCAGTGACATGTCCCGAGCTGATGGTGTGAGACCATCTCTGTCAAATGGCATGTCCTGGACTGATGGTGTGGGACCATCTCTGTTAACTGACATGTCTTGAACTGATGGTGTGAGACCATGAACTGATGGTGTGAGACCATCTCTGTCAGTGACATGTCCCGAACAGATGCTGTGAGACCATCTCTGTTAACTGACATGTCCCGAACTGATGGTCTGAGACCATCTCTGTTAGCTGCTATTTCCCGAGCTGATGGTGTGAGGCTATCTCTGTTATATGTTTTCCGATCTGGAGACACTCTACGTTTGAGGGGTTTGAAAATATTTTAAACTTCTGAAGAAGTTATACACAGAGTAGGTCGAAAAAGACGATTAATAAAAAAGAGGCGAGTTACCACTTTCGAATTTAATATTTAAATATCATTTTAGCCCACTCTCCCTGTCTTAAAATAAAAAATATATATTGACCACTATACTAGAAAAGAAAACTGTCGCTTTCCAGCTTCACAGAGGTTACGGCTATGCGCCACAGTCCCAAAAATTAACCTTTCCAAAGATAGTAAAACACAATCCAAAACATCTAAATGAAAAAATAATGCCACTTTAAATTTACCTTTTGTTTATGGTTCCAGAAATGGTGATTGACGTTTTAATCTTAGATGTAAATAACAGAATTATTATATAAATATAGAAACAGCCAATTTTAATTAATTTTTTTTTGTTTTTGTGTGTGTGTGTGTCATTTACAATTTTTATTTTAAAAAGTTTTTCACAATACCTTGATGATTCAAATAATTTTAATAGAAATTTGAAAAAGCCAAGTTCGAAGAAGGACTTCCAAATTGAGAGTTTGGGTGATTTGGAAGGTTGAGAGTTGCCTTGCTACAGAAGTACCCATGCTGCCCCTTTAGTGTCCTTTGATGAAACCCTTTGCTGACTCGATAGGCACATATTTATATTTACAAAGAGAGAGAACTTGGCTCACAAGAATATCGCACTTGACGATACAAGATATAGACACTACAAGAAAGAAGGCGTGTGAGGGTGAGATTAGTTGAAGAAATCTATACTCTATACTTGGAAGCTCTAGAGTTGAATAGGCAAAGACAAGAAAAAGACTTGACGGAGTACATTTAGTATCAGCCTGATTAACGTAACCACAGAATTTCTCAATATCTCAGCACGTAGTCCGTGTTCCCAAAGTTGAGGTTCATACATATATCATGTCACTCGGCAAGTTGTCCACCTGCGGAGACACTTTCTTTATATCTTTGCCCAAGGACAACGCTGACGGCCAAACATGTCAGCGCGAGATAGGACCGGAAGCTGGGCATCTGACAGCTTGAAACGTGTTTGTGAAGGACTGGTTAATGGCCATTTTTTCACTTTATAGTCAATCTTTGAAACGGTGTGTCGGTAAGCTATTGCAAGGAAGCTACAAAAGAGTTATATACATTGATGTTCAAAGGTTAAGGAGCAAACTGATGTTGTTGACTTAAAAAAAAGGATAACTTTTTTCCCCAAATATTTGTCTTGTCAAATATTTTTCAAAATTTGTTCTTTATAAAAACAATGTATGAACCTTAAAAATATAATTAAGAGTCGAATTTTATTATGTGTTTACATATTTACTTGCTTAATATGTAATATATGCAAATTTATTCAATAATATTTTTGTGGTAATAAAAAAAAAAGAGTATCACTTTTGTTCAGAAATATTAGATGAAAATTACATGAAAACCTTTGAAGAGAGTATACAGAAAGGTATAAAGAAAATTTAAGAACGGATAATGATCACAATGAGGAACAAATTGGATTGATGGGCTCCTGGAATCAAGAAGGTCGATCCTAGAAGATGTATGCAACATCTCAGGGAAGGATTTAACTGAAGATCAGTTGAGACTTCTTGATAAAGGGTCAAACTATAGACCTACGCCACTCAAAACTGATTATATTAGACTAATTTCTAACATTGAAAATGGAATCAAAAATTCAAATGAAAATGATAAAGTTATTATTAGAAACAAAATAACAAATGTAATATCAAGGACAACAAAAACGAAAAGAAATTTGAATTAGATAAAGCAAAAGCTCATAATGGAGGGATATCAAGAAATTAAAAAATGACGACAGCATAGTTATAACTAAGGCAGATAAAGGAGGCAAGACAGTCGTGATGAAGAGAGAAGATTATAACGATAAAATCACGAGCCTCCTCAACGATAACAACACATATGAAGAAATTCGAGGCCACCCTACTAAAAAGATAAAGCTTAAAATATCTAAGTTTATCAGAGACATGAAATCTAAGGCCTTGGACTAAGGAAATTGAAGCTAGACGATGTCGCTGCACCTCTCTTCAAAGGACTACCAAGGATCCAAAAGGAAGAAGTTCCACTACGGCCCATTGTGTCAGGAGTCAAGTTCTGACGGACTGGCTTAAAAACTAAATTCCGAGCACAAGAAATATTTCTGGGTTAGAAATTAGAAATAGGAAATAGTTATTAGATATTACTAAAAATTCAAAGCTGAATGAACATGAAATAATGGTAGTCTTTGACGTCAAATCACTTTTTCTAATATTAATAGAACTCTAGCTCTTAAAGAGCTAAAAGAATATTTCGAGATGAAAATACAAGATTGCGTAAACAAGGGATTAGAAATCGATGAAATGATAGAAGGCTTTAGGTTATGTTTAGAAAATATTTATTTTAGGTATGGGGCTAAATTTTACAGACAAAAAGACGGTACTGCTATGGGTTGCTCCGCCAGTATGATCATAGCTGACATTGTAATGGCATCAATAGATAGAAAGGCAATTTTAATAGAGGGAATAAAGATATGGGGACGGTATATACGAGATATGTTGATGTTTTCGCAGTGATCCAAAAAGAAAAACTTAACGAGATCATTGTCAAATTAAATAATTTAGAAATAGGAATAGGATTCACTGTTGAAACAGAAAAATAAGGATTTTTACCATTCTTAGATGTAGGATTAAACCGCAAAGAAGGTGGATCTATTTTAACCAGCGTTTTCAGAAAGCCAACAGACTATGGGATACATCTAAATTTTAATTCTAAAAATCCTATATTAAACAAAAGGCAGGTGATAAAATCTCTTGTACAAAGAGCCAAACAGGTATGTACAGACCAAGATATTTATAAAAAAGAAATAAAGAAAATTAGAGCGGAGTTAGAACAATCCGAATATCCAGTTGGCTTCATAAATAAATGGATTAGAAGATATGAAATAGATAGAGCAAATTTGAATAGAACTACAGAAGGTTACAATAATAAAATAATTCCTTATATTAGAGAAGTTGATAACGAAATATCTAGAATTTTGAAAAAATGTAAATATAATATTTGGTATAGTACTGGGACAAAAAGGGAATTTTTAACTAGAAATAACATAATGAAGGATAACATAGGCACATCGAAACCAAATAACGTAATTTATGGGATTAAATGAACAGAATGTGACAAAATTTATATAGGAGAAACCGGCCGTAATTTAGAGACCAGAATTAAAGAACATCAACAGGGTTTATTGGGGAGAAGGGCGTTAAGCTAAATTGGGGAACATGCATTATATTCAGGACATAGGCCGGATTGGAATGATATTGAGATATTTCATAGGAATATAAAATTTAAAAAGGAAAGATTATTTTTAGAGGGATGGGTATCAGGAGAAATGGGTACAAGAACTATAAATACATTTGAAGATATTCCGCAACAATAAATATAATACTAAATAAATAAATAAAAAGTAGTTAAAAGCTAGATATAAATTGTACATAATAGTTAGAAATTTATAAAATATTATGTAATATTTATGATTATTATCATTATATTACTTCATTTATTTATTTTCATTATAATATTATTATTATATATTTATTTATTTCTCTCTCTCTCTCCAAGATCATGGTCTTTGACGAGTTTAATATTTGACTCGCGCTTTAGATGTTGTACTAAATTCGAAAAATCGCGTGAGAACGCCTTTGCAACTTCAAAACAATTTTTAACGCCTTACCAAATGCTTTATTTTTTATTTATTTCTCCTGACGAAGACAAAAGTTTTTTGTCGAAACGTTGAGAAAAATAAAAAACTCTAACTGGCCGAAGTGTCTATTTTTCACAGAAATATGAATGCCAGCCAGACAGCCTCTATCTTCAGGATATCACTTTATTGTGTGTGTTGTGTTGTGTGTGTGTGTGTTTTTTTTTTCTATATTATTTTTATTTTATTACCTTATATTGCAAATTTATTCGCGAGAGTCAGGGAGATATTATTATTATTTGGTCATTGAAAATGAGTATAAAGATATTTTGAAATATATGAAGTTTGATATTTAATAATTTGTTGTGTTGTGTTGTGTGTCCTTTCCTTAATTTTTGAACGAAAGTATAATTTAATGTACAGAGAATTTTTTCCTCTCTTTGGAGAAATTCTTAGATTTAGTTAAAAATAGTGTTATAAACGGGTTTTATATATATAGTTCGATGTCCCAAAAGTCCAATGTGTGACTGAACAGGTGAAACTGAACAAAGGGGGGTGGCTGAACCAGGGGCGTGGGAGGGTGGAGTCATATACTGCATTCTTTCTCCATTACAGATGTCGTGACCTGTTCATGAACTTTGCAGTAACACACTGCTCCATCATCACTACTGAACTACTTGGCATGGCTGGTTACTGTTGGATCTGATCTTCTTCCGGCTGACTTGGAGATTCCATAAAACTACATAGGTGTTTGTGAAGGACTGGTTAATGGCCATTTCTCACTTTATAGTAAATCTGTGAATATGTGTCGGTAAGCTATTGCAAAAAAGCTACAAAAGAGTTCTTTACATTGATGTGCAATGGTGAAGGAGAAAACTGATTTTATTGACTTTAAAAAAAGGATAGTTAAACTCTATTTGTACCTTTCAAGTTGAATACAAAGGTGAAATAATAAGTAAGGTGGATTTTTGTGTGTAATAGAACATAAAATATTTAGATTCTCTCTCTCTCTTTTTACACATTCATACAATAATTTTATATCTTTTAATATCTCCAGAATTTGGACATTTTTAGTAACGATCTCTGTTCTTCAGTGGTGCAATCCTAAAGTGAAGCAGCCATTTTGTTTTGCTATATTTTCAAAAATGGCGGCTAAAAATACTAATAGATGAGTATAACGTATTGCCAGATTGTTTATTTGAATATATAATATCCACTCATGGACAAAACTTAAGAAAGTTGTACCTTTTACCATGCACATATATCGAGATTCAGAAAATAACTTTGAAAGATATTTGATATCCAATGACCTTTACTGAAGACACACGAGATAACCAAGTATGAAAAAAATTATCTCTGTCTACAAAAAACAGAAACAGCCGGGGATATCAAACTATAAAACTTCCTTAAGTTTTGTCCATGAGTGTTTATATTAAAATAAACAATCGGGCATACGCTATACTCATCTATTAGTATTTTTTATCCGCCATTTTTGAAAATATAACAAAATAAAATGGCTGCTTCACTTTAAAATTGCACCGCTGAAGAACAGAGATCGTTAATAAAAATCTCCACATTCTGGATGAATTAAAAGATCTGTTATTATGGTATGAATGTAAAAGATAATCTAAATATTTAATTTAATTTTATTTTTATCACCTTTGTATTTTCCAATAGGTGAAAATTTTGGAAAGGTTTGTTGAAGTTGAACCCGGTCCACCTAATTTATTTCTATAACAGCGGCAATAGTATGTGTGGCAGTTATCTTTTACTAAGAATTTTCAGATACTTTGCAAGTCCCTATAACTCATACGAAATTTATACAAACTCAAGTTGCAAGCTCTACAAAATATTTAAGAAACACTGTACAATTTTTATACACATCGTTTTTAATTTGTTACTTCCACCCCAAATAACGCCAAACTAATTTTAGTGTAAAAAAATATGGAAGCAGATTCTGGGAACTCATTCAATCACTTGACCTTGAGTAAGACAAAGTTATCTCATCAAGATTACTGCTCATCCATCACACCTATGTTCCACTTAGAACCTTCTTTCTTTGTTTCAGGAATCAGTATATGCAGGTTACGCCAATACTATGGGTCTCTTCTATAGATTTATTCTTATTGAGTTGCCTGGTGAAACAGCTGTCAATGGAAAGGATTGATGAAAGTTTTTCCTTATAAGAATTCAGTTCTTCTGTTGATTGAATCCTTCAAGAAAACTTTCTTCTTCTGAATGGAACAGGTGTATAGAGAACGTAAGGTAAATTTATTATCTTTAATATTTCCAAATGTTTTAAGTTAAATACTTGCAATTGCAAAACGCCATTTGAAAATTATCCCGCATGTGTTTCTTTAAACGAAAAATCAAAATTTATTTCAAGGAGAAATAACGATAATTTCTAACCTTAGGGATGAGGTATGAAAGGATGAATTGGCAATTCCCATCCCTGGACACTTTTATTTTTCCGTTTATCATTACTTTTCACAATCCATCCTTTCATACCTCATCCCTAAGGTTAGAAATGATCGTTATTTCTCCTTGAAATAAATTTTGATTTTTCGTTTAAAGAAACACATGCGGGATAATATTCAAATGGCGTTTTACAATTATAAGCCGTATTATATTATATTGTATTATAAATTAATTGCAATTGTGTATAGCTATTTTACCTCGTGGATTGGTTCATTAACCTGTGTGTGACACTCAGGAAGTCACTGAAACGATGGGAGTCTGAAATAAACTCTTGGTTGGTGTGGCTGTGTTTTTCTCAGAATCAGCTTCTAACCAGCAAATGATTTTCAAAAATTCCACAAATTATTTACAAAGTACGATCAATAAATCTATATAAATTATTCGTGTGAACCGATAAGTCCAACCAAGGAGTGAGGAAGTGCACTAAGTGGAGAGAGCTGCCAACTTCAGGAAATCCCGACAAGCAAAGATCAGGGGCACAATAGAATGGCTGACGGACAAGGGCGCCGGACCCTCCTCTCCGGGCCGTTACAAAGGTCAAGACTCTTTTCTATTTTTTTACTCTTAGTTCCTTTATTTCTTTTAGTAAATATGCACATATGTACTTAATGCATTTTAAAATTTTGCTATAATTTTTAAATGTGTATATGTGTTATATTGGAATTATTTATATTCAAAATCCACTTATTAAAAAAAAAAAAAACGCATACGATATTCTTACACTCTTCATTATAAGTTGCCTTCGTTGTCATTTTTAAGGATGGTGTTAGAGATCGTGTTTCATAGGTCTTGTTCCCAAGTCAGGGAATGGGTCTCATCAATGTAACAGAGAGTCTCTGGCGCACTGACAGAAACTACAACTTGGGCAACTTTGAAACCAATCAGCTTACTTTACACAGTTCCAGTTCCAAAATCACT
>CP092864.1:60734935-60745288 GCA_030710605.1 Cordylochernes scorpioides
TTCTTTTTACTCTTTCCCTCATGCAAATGTCTTGTAAGCGATTTGAGAAACCACTTTTGCAAAATGATATATAAATGGAGAGAACTTAACTTCCAAAGAGAGACAACCTCCAGGAGACACCAAGTGTATCTAAGATTTTAGGCGATCTCTCTTCTACTTCATTACTCAACAATTTTTCCTCCGTGTGTAAGAAAAGAACTATTAAAGAAGCATTATATTTCACAGACCATATAAATTCACTTTACGTAAAATGGCGAGTCCCTCAACAACGGCGCATTTCCATAGCTGATTATTCTACAATGGAGGAGGATCTTTTAGATATGTCAGAATATGGTTCAGTACCTCTGGATTTACTCCCACAACTAACAAACTTCACGTGGACCATCCACAGCGCAATTAGTAACTGGGTCAACAAAGGCTTTAACCTCGTGATACACAGGACAGAGAAGAGGTAGGGCAGAATGGGCTGGAACCGAGTTCTCAAAATTGGCATATGATAGCGGGATCAAAAAAATCAGTGCGGTGGTCCAGAAAAGAAACAGATTGATGAAGCAGTTCTGAGAAGGCGTAGACACAAAGAGTTAATTAAGGGGGCCATCCTTGGCCCAGATGTAGCGGGAGGCCCTGCCTGCGTGGTCCGATACCTCCCAGTCGGACCACCCCGTCACGTACGCACGGTGGCTCGAGCGGGTAGCACCTGTGGGAAAAATTGTCTCTTTATTCTATCGCTCCTTGATGCTGGTGTTGTCATACACATTCACCTCAGGTTCTAGATTATCCGGGGTCTGAAGGGAAATGGAAATAAACGATTTGTGGTTTTAGGAAACTCACACCCGCAATCTACTATCTGTCGTTCTGTGTCGCAATTGCGATTTTCGACCGGAGATGCTAGATGCTAAAGGCAATCTACGAGCTTTGGATCCATGTGGCAACAGTGATATATGATCTTCGGTTCTATGTGGCAACTGAAATCTACTTTATTCGATTCTATTTAGTAACTGAATTCAAAGAATTGTGATTCTATGCATCAATTGCATTCAAAGAATTGTGATTCTATGTGACAACTGCAATCTACGATCTGTGGTTCTATGTGACAACTGCAATCTACGATCTGTGGTTCCCCCCATGTAGCAACTGCAATCGACGATCTGTGGTTCTATGTGACAATTGCAATTTACGATCTGTGGTTCTATGTGACAACTGCAATCTACGATCTGTGGTTCTATGTGACGACTGCAATCTACGATCTGTGGTTCTATGTGACAACTGCAATCTACGATCTGTGGTTCCCCCCATGTAGCAACTGCAATCGACGATCTGTGGTTCTATGTGACAACTGCAATGTACTATCTGTGGTTCTATGTGACAATTGCAATCTACGATCTGTGGTTCCCCCCATGTAGCAACTGCAATCTACGATCTGTGGTTCTATGTGACAACTGCAATCGACGATCTGTGGTTCTATGTGACAACTGCAATCGACGATCTGTGGTTCTATGTGACAATTGAAATCTACGATCTGTGGTTCCCCCCCCCCCATGTAGCAACTGCAATTGACGATCTATGGTTCTATGTGACAACTGAAATCTACGATCTATAGTTCTATGTGACAACTGAAATCTACGATCTGTGGTCCTATGTGACAACTGAAATCTACGGTCTGTGGTTCTATGTGACAACTGCAATCTACGATCTATAGTTCTATCTGACAACTGCAATCTACGATCTGTGGTTCTATGTAACAACTGCAATCTACGATCTATAGTTCTATCTGACAACTGCAATCTACGATCTGTGGTTCTATGTAACAACTGCAATCTACGATCTATAGTTCTATCTGACAACTGCAATCTACGATCTGTGGTTCTATGTAACAACTGCAATCTACGATCTATGGTTCTATGTGATAACTGAAATCGCGAATGTCTTTTGAGGCTTCCTTCAATAGGTATTGTTCATATCAGTATGAGTAGACTTTAAATATATATATTTATATAAATATAAACTTATATATATTTAACGGCTTAATTTTCTGTGAGAGATCTCTGCCAGTCACATCTACGGTTTACCCAAGAATACCTTATTCGCAAGTATCTGATGTATTTATCATCCTCAGCTCTCCTTCTATACCTAAGTGCTAACACCATGGTGACTGGTGCGCAGGAGTTGAAGAGCCTGTTCCAGCCCCGTGGACTGTTGCTTACTGCCGCAGTGTCCGCTGGCAAGAAGACCATTGACACCGCCTACGACGTACCCGAGGTCTCCAAGTAAGTGTATGGAAACATGGGCCAAGGATAGAACTATCATTAAAGATTGAATCCGCGCTTGTAGTTTTTACAAATAAAACTTGGTATTGAATTAAATAAGTATAACAATATTTGCAGAGTTTCTTTATTCAGATATTGGGAGGCAAGCTTTCACGTGGTCGTGCTTCATAAGGCCACTGGTTCCGTAAAGGCGTGCAACATACATATAATAGAGATTCAAAGAAATAAATTTAAAAAATTAAATATAAAAATAGCGGAACCAGTGGCCAGATAAGCGCGACCACATGAAAGCTTGCCTCCCAATCTCTGAATAAAGATAATCTTCAAATATTTTTATATTTATTTATTTCAATTATAATATTATTTGCATCTATATTTACCATTATTAATAAATTAATAAAAGTAACAATGAGTATCATATTTATTGGAAAATCAAACTTTCAAGCAACGGCTTTCTTTTACTGGCTTACCAAGGTCACAATCGGAGAAATCCAGATTGCACAAACATTCTATTTCTTCACTTGATAAGAAGAGCGTCGGTTCTAGAAATATCGCTTTCCCAATAAATTGATACTTATTGTTACTTTTTGGAAGATAAAAGTTTGTCTGGCCGGTATTCATATTTCTGTACAAAAAAAAAAAAAAAATAGACACTTCCTTCAGTTAAAGTTTTATTTTCTCAATGTTTCAACAAAAAATTGTATTTATTTATTTTTTATTATAATTTTATTATTATATATTTATTTTCAAGAGATCATAGTCTTTGACGAGTTTAATATTTGTTTTCGACTTGTGCTTTAGATGTTGTACTAAATTCGAAAATTCTTTGAGAACACCCTTGCAACCTCAGAACAATTTTTAACGCCTTGCCAAATGCTTTATTTTTATTTATTTCTCCTGAAGAAGACAAAAGTTTTTTGTTGAAACGTTGAGAAAATAGAACTTTAATTGACTGAAGTGCCTATTTTTTACAGAATAATTGTTGCTTTATCCTTAAATGTCATTGATTGTCTAAAAATTAGAGCTGGTTGAAATAGCCAAATATAAAGACAGAATAAAATTATTTAAAAATGCATTTAAGCCTAAGGAGAATCAAGGATATACATAAATAATGATTATACAGTTAAACCTATCTATAGCGTCCCCTCTAAATAGCGGCTCCCTCTCTATAGCGCCCGATTTCAAATACGTAGTACGATGCGATTTACATTAAAAGTGACCTGTCTATAGCACCCCCTCTCTATAGCACCCTATTTTGGTGAGTCCCAAGAGGGGGCGCTATAGACAGGTTTAACTGTACCTTAAAAGTTAGAGAACGACGTCGATTGTTGATTGATAAGAGAAAAGAACTTTCTGTAACTATAAGAAAGCCTTCTGGAATTCATTTAAAACATTGTTAGATAGTCTTCTCAGCAAAATTCCACTAAATTCCTCCTTGGAAGACAGTGGAAGAACTGGAAGTCTGCAGTCCTAATTTCTGCCAAACAAAATACCCCCAGAGGAAACAGAAAATTCTACATTCCTGGATACAGTGAGGTACTAGATCTTTTGAAAGATGAAATAGAAGATAGGAACCAAGTTTACCAAGACCTCATTGAGAACAACAACACTCTCCTCATCAGAGGTTACAAGCTTAAGCTCAAAGGTACTGTTTACTAAGTGATACTCATTGTTACTTTTTGAATTAATTTCTGAACACAATTTTACTTCATATAAATTAATAGTTACTCAGCCTAATCAGATACGGTGATTTGATCATAGCTCAGTAAATATTTAAAGGAAGGTGTAATACCATATTAATATTAAGCTTTAGGATTGGTTGTAATTCTAGGTCCGCTAGTAGAACTAGCATTCATCTAGTTATTTTCTTAATGTTCGCATTAGAAAAACTTCAGATGTTTTCTGGCTAAAAGGATACTCTCTCTCATCAACTTCAGCCAAGCTGCAGCTAAAGAAGGTTCTCTGCTGGGCAGTAAACAAACCTACACGCCGCTCTTAGACCGAACCAATTTATCTTTTTACTCACATAATTCCTATCTTGAAGATAGAGGTTGTCTGGCCGGCATTCATATTTATTTAAAAATAGACACTTCGGCCAGTTAAATTTTTATTTTCTCAACGTTTCAACAAAAATATTTTGTCTTCGTCAGGAGAAATAAATGCTTTGCCTTACCAAATACTTTATTTTTATTTCTCCTGACGAAGACAAAATATTTTTGTTGAAACGTTGAGAAAATAAAACTTTAACTTGCCGAACTGTCTATTTAAAAAATAATAATAATTCCTAGTTTGGTAAATTCGACCGATTTATTAACCTTTAAGGATGTTATGAAATCGAAGCCGCCCCTGTACTGATGAGGGTCAAATACCGATACCATGGTATACAGGTTGGATGTTGTTTGAATTTACCTAAACTGGTATTGTGGCTCATTCTTTATCATTATTAGTAAAGTTTTTTACTAAGGTGATGAACAGTCCATCGTTCTGATGTATATTTAAAGGGAGAGGTTCCTCTTTTGGTACATAATTCATAGTTGAAAGAAGGAATCATATATCGCCGCAACTCTTTTTTATTAACGCGATTAAGGAAGCTTTCGGGCAAGCCCTTCTTCAGCTAATTAACGGCTTGCCCGAAAGCTTCTTTAATCGCGTTAAAAAAAAAAAGAGTTGCGGCGATATATAATTCCTTCTTTCTAATTTGTCGAAATCCGCAAACCGTTTACCATGAATAATTCATAGTGTATAGTAAACTTTTTATTTAAAAACTATACATATATAGAGGGAAAGTGGACCGACCCCTCTCTGATAATCAAATCTGAACACGACTTTGCTAGCTGTCAGGATGAACAAGTAACATCCAATTTCAGAAGGCTAGACATTGAGTAAACTGCGACATGTCTGCCCATAATTTGATCGTTTCCTTGGAATGATTGTTCGAAGTTTTGTAATTTTTACGAGGTATTTATATTTTTTATAGTTTTACATTCAAGGAGTAGTATTCATTCACTGTAGTTCTTTCATCTTTCATGTTAATTGGTATACCGGTGATGTATGGGATCAAGTTTATAAGTTGTCGTATGTTTCACCTAAAGAGAGATATACTCTCTGCTCCATTTTCTCAGGATTTATCTATCTCTGGAGACCTCCAATTCTTTGCTCTAAGATCGACCTAAAGTACCTAAGGTAGAATCTACCTCCGCCAACTGATGCCTCCACAGGAAGACGAGGCCGCAATTAGCGGGGCCTGAGAATTAAAACATAACGAGGGAACTAATTACTTCTCTATTGGGGTAACGTGACGTCAGTGTAGCGGCGTGGGTGGAACTTCACCATATTCGATGTCGCCGGGAAGATTTTGAGATCTATTAAAAGAAAGGGCAACTCTCACGTCTAAATAGAAGCAAAAATTAAGCACCATCTATTTGCCAAAGCTGTTGTTGTGGCTTTGTTACCGACCCGAGTCCGCTAGTTTAAGGAGACAAGACAATAAATGGCGTTTAACTTTAACGTCTATTTTGACGGGAAAGGTAAACCTTTTTTTTTGCATCTATATACTCTGTTATATACCAAAAGTGGCACCTGGTTGATCACCCCTGGGTAAAGGTGATGATAAAGAATAAGCCGCAAATTCAGACAAAAAGCAAACCTGTATTCCATTGTTTTACTTGAATACTATCTCTTCCCGCAACTTCAAGTTATACTCTCTTTTATGTAAATGTTTGATATCAAAGCTATGCACTTGTGTTAAACTGAGGGTGCTGCCAGGTACCTCGACTTCATCAACGTCATGTGCTACGACTACCACGGCGGATGGGAGACTGTCGCCGGCCACCACGCCCCGCTGTACGCCCGCCCCGACGACAATGAGGAGAACCGCATGCTCAACGTGGTGAGCTGACATCCCAGGCTGTCCAGATGTTTATCCGTCGTGTTACTACGGAAAGAGTGTTGCCCAAGGATTGCGGCGTTAGTTTATTTTCCAAACTTCCATGTGTCCGCTTGTGTCCAGAACTTCTCCATCAACTACTGGCTGGCTATGGGTGCACCACGTGACAAGCTCGTGCTCGGCATGGGACTGTACGGCCGTTCCTTCACTCTGCAGCGGGCCGAGGACAACGGCGTGGGGGCCTCCGCCCCGCAGCGAGGTCGTGCTGGACCCTACACTCGCGAGCCTGGCTCCCTGGGCTACAATGAGGTACACATCGTACTGTGTGGTGGATAGAACATGACAAAACCGGGTAAAACCTTTAGGTGGCTGCGGAGTTGGGATTGTTGCTGAATAGTGGATGTTTGAAGAAACTTCGATTGTTGTTTTATTTTAACCGTTAATTGTATTTTTTTTTTTGTAAAAAATGGTTTAGACAATTGGATATTTCAAATTCATCTTCTTACATTCAATTGTCTCATTGTTGTTGTTGTTAGGAGCTTATCATTGAATCGACTTCCTTAATACATTTATTTGTGTGAAGGCCTTGAAGCCATGTCCAGCTGAGATGGGCAACTTTAGACATACACCTTGAATTGAATGTCTCGTTAAGAACACGAACGCTATTATTTGATCCAATTATTGCGATAAAAATGAGGATTAATACATAGATATATTAAGAAAAAGGCATCTCCTTATCGTGCAACTGAAAGTTGCTGATGGCTTGCGCCATCTATCGGAATAAATATCAACTATTCTCGTTGATTTTTAATTATTCCAGAATTGGCCAAATATCCATTCTTGATTAATCAAGAAAAGCTAACCACGGACGCGTTTCGGGCTGTTGGCCCTCATCAGCATGGTGCAAGCTGTACCTCAACGACCAAAAAATTTCGGTCATTAAGGCATCCTGAAAAATCATGAAACGGGTAGTTAAGGCCAGATTTGCGTGAGAACGCTACACAATGTGAAAAAATATTTTTCACATAGATATATGTTTCATTATTACACACAAAGCCTCTATTTGCGGTCGGTGTATGAGAGGATAAGCAAGAAGGTATAAGTAACCAGTAGTTCTAACTCCACTCTGCAGATTATGTGGGGAACCCACCGCATTATTCTACCTATAGAAACCCTCAGTGAATACACTCATGTACAAAACTAAAGGAAGCTGTACCTTTTAGCATGTATATCAGGATTCAGACAATAACTCTGAAAGATATTTGATACACAGTTACCTTTATTGAAGACACACGAGATTACCAAATGTGAACAAAATTGCCTCTGTCTTCTTGAAAAATTAGACGACTGTCGATATCAAAGACTTTCCACTTCCTTAATATAAGTTTTGTCCATGAGTGTAGATACACAGGACCAAGGCAACATCTTATCATCAGTCTATGGTCCTAGAGGAGCCTGATTGAAGAGGCAGACCAGGACTGATTGAACAGAAAACAAAAGCTGTATACTAGACTGTATGTGTGACGTTCTCCCACTGTACAGATCTGCGAGGAACAGAGCCGAGGCCAGCCATGGACCCAGGTACGCGACCCCTACTTCATGGCGCCGTACGCCTTCCGTGAGCGCCAGTGGGTGGGCTACGACGACATCGAGAGCATCATGCTGAAGGTGGGTACACTGTGGCTGGTGTTTCCTTAACTTGCTCTCTCTATGTGAGCACATCCTCACACACAAAAAATCAACAATTTAGTTATAATTTCTAGTTGAAAACTTTATAAGAATCTGAATTGTCAAAAATATTAATAAAGACATTTAGAAACATTAACTTACTTTCGTGGTGATTCTCTAACAATAAATATGGAAATAAGTTGTAAATATTTACATAGAGGTTGACTCTCCGTACAGTTTTCATAAGTAATGGAGATGTGTGTATTTTTGACAAAGCTTTTACAGTTTCATCACAGTTATATTTCATTAATATGTGTTCATTATTTTAGTTTGTGTGTTGCTTTTAGAAATGATATTTCCAATTCTGGACTAGTACTGGAAGCAGTTATGTTTACTTATCAATTTTTCATATTTTTCTTCTTGATTTAGTGCGATTTTAGTACTCTATATATTGCAAAATTCTATGTTTTTAAAAATAGATTTAAATATAACGTATTTTATAGTTGTTTGCACATTTTGTATATACTCTTTTTAATTTGAAACTTTAGGATAAACGTAAGTTTCATCTCGTATTTCCTTTCCGTTTTTAGCATCATATGATATAAAGCAACTTCACGGGCAAAATTACACTCTAATTATTTTCTGCTTTTATGAAACTTGTCAGGATTATCTTGGACTCTGTTATATAATTATACGAGTATATAGATTAACTAAAACTAATATATTAGAACCTCGTATATAGCTTAACCTCCACGAGAGGACACTTCCGCTAGAGGACACCTCTCTATAAAGGACAATTTTCATTACCAAAACTATCATTTTTACCATTTAGAAACTCTCCGGTAAAAGGACACCTCTCTCTAAATGACACTTTGGCTCTGAAACTGGGTGTCCTTTACAGAGAGATACTACTGTATACAAATTTTATCTCGTCAGTTTGTCATGAAGAAAGCTTTCGGTGTCGTAAGTACTACACTAATATACAATAACAGCGTGGGGGTTGTGTGGCCACGGATCCATTCCTGTGGGTGCAGGTGGAGTACGCCAAGCACATGGGGCTGGCCGGCGGCATGGTGTGGTCGGTGGAGACGGACGACTTCCAGGGCAGCTGCCACGGGGAGCGCTACCCGCTGCTCACGGCCATCAACCGCGCGTTCGCCCGGCCGCTGGGCGAGATGCCGCTGCCGCCCCCCTCCGACGGCTCCACGCCCCCCGCCCCGCCTACCTCCACCACAGGCTCGACAACCACGACCACCACAGGATGGTGGACCCGCCCCACTACAATCTCCTCCACGTCCTGGTGGACCCGCTGGACGAGTCCCTCCACTACATCCTGGACCAGTCCCTCTACAACCTCCTGGACCCGACCTTCCACACCGTCCTGGACCCAGCCTTCTACCACTACAGAGGAGGGACTCCCGCCTTGGGCCACCACCTCCCCGCCTGAGGACCGCCCCCAGTGCAAGTCCAGCGGCCTCCACCGGCATCCCACGGATTGCCAGAAGTTCTACAGCTGCGTCCAGGACCACAACGTCGAGGGTGGCTTCAGGTTGTTCGAGTTCAGCTGCCCCGACAACACCGTGTTTGACCCCCGCACAAGGACCTGCTCCTTCCCCCGCTCCGTGGAGGACTGCAAGGACTACTACCTGCGGAAGTACGCCTTCCTGCGCCACTACTACATCTAGAACGCACACTCCACTCCAGTCTTATTTATTGTATTCATTAAACATGTTGTTCATTTCCGCTGACCTTTTATTCACGACATCCATTACAGAGTTGTAGACTCCACACGGTGTGGTGACCGGCTGGTTGAGGGGGCGCTAACACTCAGTCGGGTCAATAACTTGACTTGTCAGAGGCTATTCCAATAAAAACTCACAACACACACATACGAAAAAGTTGCATACTTAGATAGGGGCATGTTAAATGTATAAAAGACAAATTTATTAGCAATGTTCCTAATGTTTGCCTTCGTATAATTATTGCTAAGTTGATGTTCAGGGTTCAAAGACACAATCTGGATTTCGAATTGAAATGAGTGAAGAGGTTTAAAATTATTTATTACACGTTTATTCAAATTGAAACATTAAGGTAACAAGAAGAACAATGTCAGCCCCCTATTATTCCATAGAATCCATTCGTTAGCTGTTTTGACAGGCTTTCTTACTTCAGATCATCTCTGGGGGTCGGTGGTCTAAACCATTGGATTTCGACCGCTACGACCGGGGATCGAATTCCTCATTGGACACTTTTTCCTAATTAAAAAAAATGCTCCAATGGCCCCCGATTCTTGCAAAATCCAATCCCACCAGCGAGTGCAAGTAACCAAACGAGGCTCTGGAACATTTGTAAGTGCAAAATAACTGCTTTTCACATGTGTAGACGTATGGTGCACTTAGAGTAAAAGCAGTCGCTAACTACCCACCATGATTATCATGGTCTGTACCACGTGTACTAGGGATAAAAAAAATAGTCCTCTCTTTAGTTGTTTCAACAGTTCCTTCGATGAAATCTCTAAGTACCGGTCTAATT
>CP092864.1:60745388-60771023 GCA_030710605.1 Cordylochernes scorpioides
AAAGTTATTTCTGAAGCCCTCCATCTGTTGACACCATCCTTGTCAGGTATTAATTCTTTCATGACCATAATAGTCCGCGTTACATTTTCCATCTCTTCCAATAATTTATGACTTCTCCTACTTGGGGTTCTTGTTGGTAAAGTCTCTTATTCCTTTAGACCAGGAGGGGCAAATAATATTTTCTGAACAGTGATTTAAAATCCTTTTTAAACTTGTTAAGATAAAGAAGTTTCCATTATAATGGATTAGGTCCTATTTTCTGTGACTCGAGAAATTCAACATTGGTATGCTCTTGTGAAAACACAGAAGGGATCATTGTGTTACAAGATCATTTGGATCTTCTCTGACATAAGTCATCGCTCATCACGGATTCCGCATAATTCAAAAGTGTTCACAGGTGTGGGTATGTCAAGGTTGATCTATCGAGCATTCTCTTCAGAAAGTCATTTAAGGATCGAATCAGTCTCTCCCACAGACAGCTCTGTGGGAAGAATGGATTTCTATTCAATACATTGTACTCCTGCTTCGTGTGCTCTTGAAATTTTCTTCTAATTCATTTTTTAAAGATGTTATCAGCTCCGACGAAGTTTGTCCCACTATCATTGAAAATAACCAACCTCTAATCTTAATAAATCTCTCCAATGCCACCAAGAAGTATTCCGTGTTTTTAGAAAAATTTCTAGATAGACGCAGAGATAAATAAGCACAAGTGGAGAAAATGGTGAAGACTTCATCAACTTTTTTATAAACCTTTATTATCCTTTAACATTTCGGCGACCCACTTTCAAAAAAAGATGGAAAGCTTATTAGAGAGGTATTGTAGTAACGGTTGATGAGAAGTCTTCAACTTAATCAAAATCCAACCTACAATTATTTATTTATTATCAAATCAGACGCGATATCCTCACAAAGAATGCTTGCTTCAAGCAACAACACCAAAATCAGAGAACTATTTCACAGAAACATCCTTGTATTCAATGTCTTTCCGCTTATGGTATTCTTTCTTTAAAACAAATCAAGGATTTTAACAGATAATAAATAAAGACAACTGATAAGGTATAAATAGAAGTATTTGCCCGTCGAAGAGCAGAAATTTTGCTCGAAAGCTTGCAAAATCAATATTAAAAGAAACTCTTTACCTGAATTTTATTTATTCTTCCTTTTTCAAATATTTTCTAGGTAACTATTGCCCACATAAACTGATAAGGTACAATTTGGATTTTAGATACGAACCACAAGATAACAAGAGACAACAAGAGATAACAAATAAGTAAATTATACATTTCAATATGCGAGTTTTTACTGAAATATCGTGTTAAATTTACCGATTTGTTGTTGTTACTTTGTGAAATCGGGAAGTATTAGTTTAGCCCAGTGAAGCCTGTACATTATGGTGGTGGTGTCTTGTCCATGGAGCAGATAAGATCGGTCCATGCACCCTGATCATAATACCGGCCAACTGAAGTGCCTTGTCCGTATGGATGTCCTCTTCTGGATTGATGTCTGCCATGCCATATAGAGGGTTGCAAGTATAGCCGGGCAACTGTATATATGGTCCGGAGTGAGTTGGGTGTACATTATAAGAGTAGAATATATTGTTGCGAGTATCGGCCTGAGAACAGCTACAACCTCCTCCAATAGTGGCGCTTTGGCCTATTTCTAGTCTGGGACTAGTATGAGGGTCGTCTACTGCTGTGGTCCCGTTTCTTGGGGCTAATAATTGTAAATACCAGTTTATATTGACTCTTGGATATAAATTACTGTAAATACCCGTTAATTGATGTTCGAGTTCTTATGTAATGTGGATTAAAGATGACAATAAAAGAGAAGGAGTGTTAGCAGACTTGGTGCCGGTTGATGTTGTGACTTTCTCTCCAACACCACAGTAGCTACTCTTTTGGTAAGTCTCTCGTGTCCCCCCCCCCACCAGTGGTAAGGTCGAGAGATACCGAGTAGTGGTTCTCAGGGGGTCTTTGGGCTGTCTGCGGGGTAGAGCTGCAGAGATTAAGAGATGAAGCAACGGAGACAGGGTAAATGATCCACGGTGGAGGAAGCGGCATCGTCGCGAAGAACCAAAGGGAAAACGCGCGACAATATATACATAAGTAATATATAATAGTAATACATAACCAGTACATAACATAGAGAATATAATCTTTAATTCAGACGTCACACATTGTAAAACTACATGGAGTATTAACTAAGAAAAGAGGAGTAGATATGTACAATATAACTTGTTTATGCAATGTATATTTGTCTTGTCAATGTATATTTGTCTTGAATTCGTTTTCGATATTATACTTGTTATAAAAATCGCCTTCTTTCTTGAAACCATATAGTGCTATATCGTTTATCTAATGGTAGCTCTACTACATTGTTACGTTCGATATATGTTTACACAATTGTAGTATTTTGGTTAGGCAGGGTGGTTGAGCATTAGGTGTAATCATCATATTTTGGTTGACATTAGGTGCTGCATTTACAATGTTCCTTATATATTGTTGCATCATGGCTAATGTACCTATTTTATTTTGTAATATTATTTTTTCTATATATATATATATTTTTTTTTTAATTTAAAAATTGATATTTTATATATATATGTGATGATTTAAGACCATGGAATTGTTGTAAATAGTCTAGATATCTACTACCACATGTTCCACCCCATGACTGTATATAACTTCTTATGTACTGCAAATAGAAAGCCTCAACTAACATCAATCTGTACCGCGTAAGAATCTAATAAAGTATAGCAACTGTACAGATAGAAGGAATGGAGACTAACAGGAGAAAATTAAGGTTAAAACTAATCAGGCTTAGGTGAGAGTAGAAGTAAGACCTAGGAAGTAGGCTTAGAAGAGAACACACTATTAATAAATTTACAGTCAATTTTATGAATCGCGGAAATCATAAAAGTCGAGTTTAACGGCCAGTATTTCCTGGGCAAGGCCGGATATATCTTCCGACAAAAGACATATTCCTACCAATTAGGAAAGAATCACCTAAATAGGTCAACCAATAGAAAACGGTCATGTGACAGCTTCCTACCAATTAGAAAGAAGAAAGGTCTTGGTGTTAAATCGAGAACCTTGGTTAGGCAGTCTGCGCTTGGATCCCAACGGTAACACTTGCTCTAAAGATCTCTCTCTCCACTCATCCCATTCCTTCTTGACGTCAGACGCTTCTTAGTGGAATCTCTGTTTGTTTATTTCACCTTTGGCCCAGCTGTGTCGCCTTCCACCACGACTGCACGGTAGAGTTGACATCGAGGTTCGTCTAGCATCAGGTAACACTGGTCCCAGAGGTCCCAAGATATCACAGACTCCCGTCCGAAGAGTCGACAGGATTGTGGACGCCAAGGTACAAGTAAGCAAGTAGACCACTGTCTGTACAGAAAGATGGAACAGGGAAGAGAGGAGGATTCAAAGGAGCCCATGAAGACCGATCCCGACTACGAAAGTGGCGAAAACACTACTTTTCCAAAGAAAGAAACCACCCTCGGTAGGACGCAGGAAATCGCCCCCAGCCAGCAGGACGTCACGCCCCCGCCGCCGGTATCAGATGTCCTGGGGAGGTTGACCACGACGCTATATCAGCTCTCCTCGGCGACAGGACTATCGCGAGATGTGAAGCTACCGCGCTATGATGGTTCGTACGAGGCGCAGAGCTTCTTCACCAACTACGACGCCCAAGCAGATCGGGCCCAACTACAATACTCTACAAGACTGAGAATGCCAGCAAACCTCCTGCAAGCACCCCTCCGAGTTACCAACACGCGAGCGTATGTTACCTGCTCCCCCTACCATCTCTAAACCACGAGCCCAGCGCAAGCAGTGAACTCTTAACTGTCCCAATGAACCTCCAACCATGGCACAAGACCAGGACTGTTCCGACATACAAGACAGCACAACAGTAGGTTTCTCCTTCTATAATTTTTGTGGAACAATTGCTCGTTCGAGCTGAACTGTCCAATAATGTAAATGTCATAATTTGTATATAATTGTATGCACCCCGACCCACTATGCATGTACAATGTATGACTTTCAAAGATTTAATAAAGAATAAGGTAACTGGAGGAAAGAAAGTAACAAAAAGACATAGGAGGTAGATCTAGAAGAGAACATAATTATTAATAACGTCACAGTTAACCTTCTGACCCCGGAAACCCTGCGAGCTAAGTTTAAACCAATATTTCCGGACAAGACAGGACGTATCTGGTGACCAGAAGTTATAAAAGTTTGAGAGACGCCCAATTTCCGGAACAAGACCGGACGTATCTGGTAACCACGGAAGTAAATAGAGTCGAACTAGCACCCGACACTTCCTGACCAGGCCGGGCATATCTCCCACCAAAGAAAGCCGCCGGTCCAATTAGAAAGTACCCACTAAGTAGGTCAACCAATAGAAAAACGGGCACGTTCCATCCCTCGACCAATGGGAAGGAAGACAACTCGTGGTTTTAAATCGAGAAGCAAGAATAGTCAGTAGAGTTTTCGCCCCCATAGGAACAACACCTATGTAGTAACGATTTGGCTCTCATAGGAACAACACCTACAGTTGTGCTTTGGCTCCCAATAAGGTGACATCGGCTCTGGACCTCTCTCCCTCTGCTCATCCCGCAGCTAAGTACAATCACCACCATGTGATCAGATAATTAACAATCAAAACCCGCTCCGCCTCCTCAAGCTTTCTTTCCTCCAACCCAGTTGCCTTTTATTTTCAAACCTCATCACGTGTCCTGATTATTCCTAACTGTATGCTTCACTTGCCACTCAACGACTGCGTTTCAACCAAATCTCACCATTCTCATCGAGCAACAAGAAATTCCGCAACGATATTGTCACAGAACGGTTAAGTCGACAGGATTCTACAACAGTGTAATACATCAAATATTGCAATGTAAAATAACTTTGGATTATATATTACATAGAGTCGACAGGATAAAGATATTATGGAGCTTAATCAGGATCAAGATGGAAATTAGCCCAGACACCAGCAAATCAAACGGCAATGACAAACCCAGCGGAAAAGAAGCGGGCAAGAAGAGAGGCGACCAGGCGCCTTCTAGCGGCCATCATATGGCAGATGACCGTGGCCCTCCGACGTGTCAACGCCCCGCAAAGTGAGACGGAATTCCGGAGCGCCAGTCCCCGGGGAGGACGACGGACACAACCCCCGCCAACCCCAGGCGAGTGTCACCAAGGCCGGACACCGACCACCGAGGAGTCATCCACCGCCATGCCGTACACAGTCCCCGAAACCAATCCGCGCGATCCGGGACAGCACAAACGATCCCAAAACGATATTCCAGTACCGGACTTCACTTCAATTTCGCGGACGGTGCGAGCAGTCCCGAGCCAAGCCAACCACCCCAAACCAAGACGTCCCAGAGGAGGCCTGTTGAACTGAGGTAGGCACCCACCCTATGGCGTCAAGAAATTGACATTGGACTTCTATCTAACCTACCTACCCCTTTAATCATGTATCTAACCTTGTACTCAATGAATGCACGCACGGGCTAGGCCAAACCTGTCCGAAAGGACTCGCACTGCAACCAAATTTGTCACACAGGACAACCCTTGCCTACATTCATTGACCCCACCACCATGTTTATCACTCAACCCAATTACCAGTACTATAAGCCCTCAAATACAAGTCACAACGACTTCAACCATCACCATGCCCAAAAAAACGTGTCAGTACAGCTCACACACTTACCACACAAAATCCATGCATGACCATACGTCGCCACACCATAAAAATGTACCTCACAACAATCCCACAAACGTATTTAGCAACAATCACGACATTCGCAACAACAATACACCGACAACATCCATCCAAAGGACGGTTTTCACGCTAACAAACACGCACAACCCGCCCAACAAGCGCGACACTCGCGCCAAAAGACGACAACCACCAACAAACGCATGCACCGTCGTTAGTAACAATCATCTCGTCTACCCAAAACACTAAAAAAATGTTCACCTTAAAAGGTGCCATATACACTAACAATAGAAATTTCGATATATGACTTTAATAAATTTGTTGTTCATAGTGAGAACAGGTTAGATTTTGTACAAACAAGGACTTCGGGTGACACCTTTTCATTCACAATTTTTTTTTTTCGATTCGTGTCACAGGTCACCCCACAAAACGCTTCATTTCAGGCCACAGACGCCTTTCACCACGCCTGTGACACGTCTCCACTCAACACGTGTTCACGTCGTAAGCCTCATTTTCACTCAATTCCACTCTAATATCACTGAATAGCATTTTTTACTAAAGTCACAACGACCATTCGATTTAATAAATGGATACAACATCCGGCTTTTCAAAATACAAATAACGTCGAACTTACACCAACTCATCTCTTCACAATGTATTGGCAGAACATAACACACGACAATACAAAAACAGGTAAAAACCTGTCCCACCTGCCGATTATCTACAAGAATCGATGACCAACCAATGTCGGAGAAGTCACACTCCAAAAACAAGATGCAAATAGCAATTAGGCGGACAGGAAACGTAGTTCCCCCACTTCCTGATCCAATTACATGCAAACAGAAAGGAACGCCTCGTTTCCGATCTCCAATTACTTCGGACCCCTCTTCTGACCAACGCGTAAAATTAGGTCACCGCTCCCCGCACAGATTCCTCTCTCTATACCACCAATCTTGGATTCCAATTCAAGCCTGCGCATCGACTTTTACAAATCGACTGTCATTCGAAAATCAAACAAGGTACACGACACACATCTAAATGAGTTCCCATCCCTATTATAACAAATCAATTACTTTACAGACTTCTAACATTTTTCACAACACACACAAAGATAAAAAATTTATAGGGCATAATTGAGCAATTAAAAAAAAAATTATCAGGGCATATAGGTACAAAAGGGTTCAATTCAATACATTTTATTGTTTATACATTAATCACTTTTACTATTTTTCAATTAAATTCAAATTATTTAACCAATTAACAACTTATACAAATTATTATCATTTTTATTTATCAATTATCATTCTATTTACCACTTAGCTTATATTGCCATAACTTCAATTATCAACGAAAACTCATTGATTTTCGGTTAAACTAAAAACATTAAATCATCCTTTAATGTTGAAACCTTTTTATTTTTCATTTTTCTTTTTTTTTACCAAGCACTCAACTTTGATTTCGCTCAACCACTTTTTATTTTTATTTGATTTCAAAATACCTTATGAAATTTTATTTTTATTTTTGATTTCTCAAAAGACCTAATAGAATTCCCTCGATTTTTTTCCAATTTCGAGTAGAGTATAGTTAGGCATTTTTCCTTTTTTTTTTCTCACCATGCATCAAGCATTCACTTTGATTTCTTCCAACTTTTTATTTTTATTTTTATTTTTTGATTTCTCAAAAGACCTAATAAAAATCCCTCGATTTCCATTCCCAATTTCGAGCGAGAATATGGTTAGGCATTTTTCCTTTTTTTTTTTCACCATGCATCAAGCATTCACTTTGATTTCTTCCAACTTTTTATTTTTATTTTTGATTTCTCAAAAGACCTTATGAAATTTCCTCGATTTCTTTTCCCAAAATTCGAGCAAAAAATTAGTTAGGCATTTTTCTTTTTTTTCACCATGCAACAAAGCATTTTTTTTCTCTCACCATGCAACCAAACATTCACTTTGATTTCGTCCAACTTTTTATTTTTATATTATTTTTGATTTCTCAAAAGCCCTAATAGAACTCCCTCGAATTTTTTCCAATTTCGAGTAGAAATTAGTTAGGCGCATTTTTTTTTAAATCCACTATGTACCATAGCATTCATTTTGATTTCTTACAATTAAAAAATTTTTTGATTTCTATTAATTATACTCAACCTATATCATCAACACCATTCTATTTTACTTCTTATATCGCCACCAATGCTTGTATATAGACTCAATACCCACAACTAATTTTCCCACAAAATTATTTTTCACCTTACAGAATTCTCTCAGGCTAACCCCTTCTTGAATTCCTCACATGTAGGGGGCGCATCTGTCATAATTTGTATATAATTGTATGCACCCCGACCCACTATGCATGTACAATGTATGACTTTCAAAGATTTAATAAAGAATAAGGTAACTGGAGGAAAGAAAGTAACAAAAAGACATAGGAGGTAGATCTAGAAGAGAACATAATTATTAATAACGTCACAGTTAACCTTCTGACCCCGGAAACCCTGCGAGCTAAGTTTAAACCAATATTTCCGGACAAGACAGGACGTATCTGGTGACCAGAAGTTATAAAAGTTTGAGAGACGCCCAATTTCCGGAACAAGACCGGACGTATCTGGTAACCACGGAAGTAAATAGAGTCGAACTAGCACCCGACACTTCCTGACCAGGCCGGGCATATCTCCCACCAAAGAAAGCCGCCGGTCCAATTAGAAAGTACCCACTAAGTAGGTCAACCAATAGAAAAACGGGCACGTTCCATCCCTCGACCAATGGGAAGGAAGACAACTCGTGGTTTTAAATCGAGAAGCAAGAATAGTCAGTAGAGTTTTCGCCCCCATAGGAACAACACCTATGTAGTAACGATTTGGCTCTCATAGGAACAACACCTACAGTTGTGCTTTGGCTCCCAATAAGGTGACATCGGCTCTGGACCTCTCTCCCTCTGCTCATCCCGCAGCTAAGTACAATCACCACCATGTGATCAGATAATTAACAATCAAAACCCGCTCCGCCTCCTCAAGCTTTCTTTCCTCCAACCCAGTTGCCTTTTATTTTCAAACCTCATCACGTGTCCTGATTATTCCTAACTGTATGCTTCACTTGCCACTCAACGACTGCGTTTCAACCAAATCTCACCATTCTCATCGAGCAACAAGAAATTCCGCAACGATATTGTCACAGAACGGTTAAGTCGACAGGATTCTACAACAGTGTAATACATCAAATATTGCAATGTAAAATAACTTTGGATTATATATTACATAAACCTACCTCTACTACTTGATACAGAAGCATCTATCGCTATAATTAGGCAGAATACTTTTAAAATAATAGAAATCAGTTTGTAAAAGAAAATACCTGTCCATCCATTTAACTTAACTATTAATGCCATGGCTAACAATATTTTCACCATAGATTATATCTTTTTGATCTTAAAAATAAGTAACATAACGCGGAATCTAAAATTCCATATCATCGATACACCCTTGCCTTTTGGCATTTTATTCCTTAATTCCATAAAACGATTTCTACTAATTATAAACTGTTCTCAGCTACTCCTGTATCAAGATAATGTACCTCTACCAACTACCTTATACAAATTCACCTCGTGCAAGCAACACGTGTCCCATGGACAGGTTAATACAACTGTCCCATTTAATAAATTTTCCCCTCTTGGAACGGGTTACTCACACGTGGTGAACTCCAACACTCTTATTTAACCTCATTATAATGTTCCTAATCCCATTTTCAACGCCCCCATGTCCTTTTCTTTCATAGCTTTAGACAGAAATAACCTAAGTAACAGCCTTCCAAAACTATTCCAATCGTTAAATTCCCACATAACTACACTCCTTCCTTTTACATGCATATTTTAATCATCGACAAATCTCTCTCAACAAAAAAAAAAAAAAAAAAAAACACCCTCTCACATCACTTTTTCCAATTGACAACAATTTTAATGCGCGACTTAACACCCAAATCCAATTTCGAGCCACACAAGCTCCATAACGTCGCCCTACTAAACACACACAATCTTTTTTTTCTCACATTAAACGTGTCATATCCACTAACAATATAAAAATTATCGATATGTTCGTACAACCAGCACCCATGACTTTAGTAAATTTGTTATTCTTAGTAAAGCAGGTTAGATTTTGTACCAAACAAAGACTTCACGTGACACCTTTTCATTTACAATTTTTTCGCTTCGTGTCACAGAGCTACACCACAAAACTCTTTAACTTTTCAGGCCAAAGACGCCTTCATCACGCCTGTGACACATTTAACCACATATTGTTCACGTCGATAGTCGCAATTTCACTCAATTCTAACCTGATATCATTGAATAACATTTTTACTAAGTCCGCCAAAAACCATTCGATTTAATATCAATAGATACAATAACCGGATTTTCGAAATACAAACACAAATCGAACAAATGCTTGAACACACAGGATCATTACAACTTCTGTATCTCCCTATGTCAATCCCATAACGCTTGTCACCAAACGTGACAAATCAAAACGCTTTTGCGTTTACAATTTTAGAAATAATATCTCCGAACGTAGTTCGAATTAACAAATCCAATAAGTTGGAAGAAGCAAGCAACCTCGCAAAGGGCCCCTGACCTAAATCCGGAATCGCATTAAAAATAGCTTCGCTCCCTCCTCTTCCGCTGGAGATGGACAAACAAACAGCCGACATCTTGTTACGGCCCGTAGCCACCCCCATTTAGCTACAAATTATCCCATTTATCCCATTTAGCTACAAATAACTTGTATAATACGTCCATTCTACATTTACTAACATTCCTTTTACGCAGGGAACAAAAAATTGACAAGATTAGGACTCAGTAAGTTTCACAGTTAGAAACAATGTGATCCACGAGTCGCGTCAAACATAAAACAAATTCGATAAGTTTGATCAACTCATGCCAACAAGACCAAAGATATCGATCGAGAACAATTTAAAGCTCTCTCTACCCATCCTAAAAAAAAAAACAGGAACATTACGTTTGGCCTACAACTTTCCATTCTTTCACGATATATAATTTCTATGTATAATCTTACTTGCTCTTCTTTCTCGATGAACATTTTTTTTTCATTTTAATATTCTTTATATAATCATTATCTAGCTCTTATATTTTATTTACCTCACCAATCAGTTTAGATGAGTGTCATTTTATTTTATTTTTCTTTACCAAAACTAATTTACTTTTGCTTTATGACTCTATTCTATAATCAACTTTATATTTTATCTTTCATATCTAATAATCTCAAGTTTATATTTCATGCTTATATGACTAATTTGCATTTTGTCATTTTATATTTTCTCTCACTTTATAAATTAGATGTTTTATTTACATTGTTTCATCTTCCGCTACCATGTCAATGCTATCGAGTATATTACTGCTTATTTTTTTTCATTTAATATTTTCACTTTCTATTACCCCTTATATACTGCTGTAGTGTGTTAATCTTTGTATCATATCATCACTATTTTTACTTTTTTATAAAGATTACTTTGCATTTAACTTCGCAATTCTATTTTCGATTTTTTAAATCCTTTAACGCTATATGCAAAGCCTTAATTTCGCAATTTCACATCTCAATGATGTATTCTTTTATAATCAAACTAAAAATCATGATTAAAAACAGGGCAATCTTCAATAACCTCTTAAACAACCACTTTAAAGGTTACTTCTTAATAAATACTAACCCTTTTCCGCAGGAACTTTTAACTCCTTCGCAGGCTAGACTTGACCTACTTTGATTTCGTAATTAACAATTTTGACACACCGTCCCCCAGACTTACCTATCCCTACTTCTGGCTTGGATACGTGCAAATTGTATTTTTTTAAATATATTCCAGGGCACTCTCATGCCACACGCTGGCACATTTTTTTTTTTTTATTTTACTCTTTTTCTCGCTAAGCCCCTGACGACTCCAATTAAAACTTTGATTTCTGGTCACTGATCTTCGTCCTCATTTATCCTGCATGCGTACGTCTTAACGACTAATTACTAAAACCCATAACAATCACCCTTATCTTACTTTTCGATTGTGGTACTGTAACTTTATTCGGTCCTTAAATTTACATGTGAAACATGGCCTAGGTTCTCCGCGCCGTGCACATTAAATGGTTTGGGACTTGAGTCAAAGTGACATTGCCTCAACCAAGTAATAACTAACCCCTTAACCCATTCTAACGCCCATCACGAAGAGATCATGATTTTCCCATCCAATCATTTTTATTTTTACCTATCATCATTATATGTTCTCTATTAATTCTTTTATTCCTATTTTTGTTTTACTTGTATGTTTAGTATTAGTTGTTTATGCTTTATTATCTCTTATGGATATACAGAAATCAACCCCATGTTATATACCAACTCATTTCAATTAATTTTTAAAAAATTACTTCCTTAATAACAGTCTTCCTATTCCGCTCTCTTAAATCCCTCCATATGAACCCTCTCACATCCGGGGCCATCTGTGATGATTTAAGACCATGGAATTGTTGTAAATAGTCTAGATATCTACTACCACATGTTCCACCCCATGACTGTATATAACTTCTTATGTACTGCAAATAGAAAGCCTCAACTAACATCAATCTGTACCGCGTAAGAATCTAATAAAGTATAGCAACTGTACAGATAGAAGGAATGGAGACTAACAGGAGAAAATTAAGGTTAAAACTAATCAGGCTTAGGTGAGAGTAGAAGTAAGACCTAGGAAGTAGGCTTAGAAGAGAACACACTATTAATAAATTTACAGTCAATTTTATGAATCGCGGAAATCATAAAAGTCGAGTTTAACGGCCAGTATTTCCTGGGCAAGGCTGGATATATCTTCCGACAAAAGACATATTCCTACCAATTAGGAAAGAATCACCTAAATAGGTCAACCAATAGAAAACGGTCATGTGACAGCTTCCTACCAATTAGAAAGAAGAAAGGTCTTGGTGTTAAATCGAGAACCTAGGTTAGGCAGTCTGCGCTTGGATCCCAACGGTAACACTTGCTCTAAAGATCTCTCTCTCCACTCATCCCATTCCTTCTTGACGTCAGACGCTTCTTAGTGGAATCTCTGTTTGTTTATTTCACCTTTGGCCCAGCTGTGTCGCCTTCCACCACGACTGCACGGTAGAGTTGACATCGAGGTTCGTCTAGCATCAGGTAACACTGGTCCCAGAGGTCCCAAGATATCACATATATATATTTAAATAAATATATTATGTATCATAAAATCACCATTTGAATTTTGGTGTCACTGTGTGACTTCACAACTCTCTCAACTTTGATGTGAGGAAAAAAAAGGGGGATTCTGGAGGCTACTTAAAGTAGAGTTATCTCATTATTTACTTATCTAACCTTGTAGGAAGGTTGAAACACGTTCTGGAAAGATGAAAGACATGTCTGAGGAAAGAATCAAGGCTGAAGAGGCGGCAACCTGGTGCAACAATATATATATTTGAATAAATTGACATATATCTGATCGCTTCTCTTGTTTTACACGTTTTTGCTTTTACATGGTTTTCCAAATAAGTTTTTTTTTTTTTTTTATCGCACTATACTAAAATGCGATATTCTACTCTATACTACCTATGTTGAAAAAAATATTGGGAGGCTCTGATTCATGAGGGGGCGAACACCTATTCAGATTTGACAGTTTAATATACACCTATCTCTCGATTTACACGTTTTTCTCAGGAACGTATCTACCGTGCAAATCGGGGGATAGGTGTATTTACATATTTCTTAATGGAAGAGTGGTATAAACCGTCAAGTTTTGACAGCCACACGACCCAGGATCGAATTCTGCATTGAGCTCTTTTCTTCTTCTCAATGGCTCCCAATTCTTGTAAAATTCCAACCCCACCAGTGAGTGCAAGTAACCACAAATGGGGCTCTTCTACATTGGTATGGTCACAAAATTCAACTGCTTTCTACATGTTTTAAACCGGTGGTGAATTACATTATAAGTAGTTGCTAACTACCCACCATGATTATCACTGCCTGTAACACATGTACTAGGAATAAGCAAAATAATAATAATAATAACAATAAAGCATATCTTTTCCATAGTTATTTTTGGAAGGATAAGGCACAATTTGAATTATAGATTATAAAAACAAGATAATAAGACCAAATATAAATAAATAAATAGTGTGTGACGTTTTGGTAACAATGCTGTTACCGAAACGTCACACTCTATTTATTTGGTCTTATTATCTTGTTTTTTATTTTTGGGATGATTATCTCTTTGTAGTTTTATATTGTGTTGTACCTTCATTATTCTATTTATGCTTTCCCCCCCTAGATACCAAGATACAAGTCTTTGATGCACACCATAGTGGGGACATTTACTAACTACAAAGTCAAATGTGTCTCCCATTCTCTACATGGCTACAAATTTGTGATATTTTTAAGGAACTTCCTTTTATGTTCATCTACAAGGATTTGGCCTACACGGCCATATGTATGCTACAAACTACCAAAACCCCACCTAACCTGAAAATGTCCTCTTCTTCGCCGTCAAAGCTACAAAAGTGCTCTCTCTTAGAGTAACTGCTTGATTTTATTATCATTATCCAATGTGTTCATAATTACAGTATTTTTACCTTTATCTGACAGAGAATTATGAATAGAATAGATTATGGTAATCAAGCAGTTACTCTAAGAACAAAACATCTATGAACTCTTAACAACCCTAAGCAAATATAATTAAAGAGTATTCAATAAATAACTGAATAAAATATTGTTACGTCGTACCCAGACGTTGTTTGTGTTCTTTGTATACTCAGCATGCCACAAAGATACACACGTGAGTTTGAAGGGATTACAGCTAAAGTTAGCGCTTTATTATGTCTTACTTAACATAAGGAATACAATGAGTTGGACTTGCCTTCAACCTCCTCGTCAGAAGAATCCTTGGCGCCGCGGATGTCATTCTTGTGAAGAATTCCCGCTCCACACTATACACGTCCAGCCTGGACTACACCGTCTTATAGACCGCTCCGATGTCAGTCTCTTCTGGCACCGCCTTGCAGGATCATCCACACGCCTCGAGGCAAGTCGCCACGTCTTCTCCTTCCCGCAGATGTCACCAGACTCCATCCTCCCACATACAGGAATGCTGTTTTTAGCGCCTGGTACATGGCAGCGGGGGCGGCTGGAGTCCACCCCTCTTTCCCCAAATTTACTTTGGAATCTTGGCCTTGTCAATTATGTTACAATATATATACAAATTGGACGGCAAAATATTTGAAAATCTAAAAGCAACAAATGCTAATTTACCAATATTCAATGGCCTACCAAAGGTATACAAACCAAACAGCCCTCCACGTACCCATTGTATCTTACTCTGGCAACCCCATATACCCCTTGTCACAATATCTTTCCTCAATGGTTTCACCTTTTCGGAAAGAACAACTATAGAAATAATTTCAAAAGAACTCAAATATCAAAGAACAATCACCTGGTCTACCATTTTGATGTTGAATATTGTTGCACTAAGTTGCAGCTTTGTAGGGTCGTCGATCTTGGTTTCCTCCTTCTTGGTGTTATACACATTTCCCGAGCAGGTTTCCATACTTAAAGCAAATAAAGAAAAGTAAATAAAAGTAAATTACATTTTAAAGTTATTGTATTTATTTATTTGTTGTCTTCCTCGTAGGTCGTGATCCTCAGTCTTCGTCTAGGTCCTCTCTCACTCCAATCACCAATCAAGATATATGTACAATAACAATATTACAAAAGAAATGAAACTATAAAAAGGAATGATACCATAGTATACAATCTGTTTTAAATAAATATCATAGAATATCTATATATATAAAAATCAATGTTTGTATGTTTGTTTGTTTGTATGTCCGGTATACAAATTCGCAGTAGTTCACTAATTCAAACCAAAATTTCCATACATAGGTAGAAAAATACGGGGAAGACGATAGGCTATTTTTAAAAATATATAAATCAATTATTAAAACTATATATTCAAATTATTCTACTTAGCTCACGAACAGCGCCCTCTATCAAAGATTAGATTAAATTATGCTGATGCAAACAAATAGATAATGCTAATAACAAACAATTATTTAAAAAAATCTTATCTAAATATATATCACTCGGGTAGATATGCACACGGGTCAATCCCGGGGCGAAGCCCGGGTCACCCGTCTAGTTTTGAATAAATGTAGGGCACATTGATGCAACAATATATACTACTAATATACTAACCTATACTAATCATACAAAGAAGGAAACTGACAAAATAGGAAACATATTGTAAGAGATGATAAGGCACAATTTGGATTATAGATTATAAACACAAGGTAACAAGACCAAGTACTTTTGTCTGAAGATGGTAACAACGCTATTACCGAAACGTCACACACTATTTATTTATTTGGTCTTATTACCATGTGTTCATTGTAAGAGAGAGAGAAATCTTTGTAGTTTTTTAAATTTTTTCAATTCTTTACTGCAACCTTTTTAAAAATAACATATACAGTGAAACCCCGCTGAAACAAACCTGGGATATAGCAAACCTTTCCTTATAACAAACCTGAAATAATATCTCCATTTTTATTTTACAATACAGTGAACTATGGCTCTACCAACCATGGCTATAGTGAATCACAAGTTCAGTCCCATTGAGGTTCAGTATAGAAGGTTTACTGTACATATGTTTTATATTTTGGTATGTATATTAGAGATGTTTCCTTAGTCACAAATTGACATCCTTTGACACTTTATTGTTAGCCTTAGATGTGCCATAGATATATAAATTTGTGACCAATGTTGCCTATCTTTGAGATATGAAATAATTATAAATTCAATATTGTGTTGTATATATATATATATATTAATTAATTAATTGTTCCCACAGAGTATATGTGTAAGATCACAAGTAAATTATTGCTAACCATAAAAAGATAAGTTTCTCTTTGTTTACAATGTTATAAGTTGCTCTTTTATTTTGTTCCCTCTCTTGTAAATCAATAATGTTTGATTAATTTTCTTGGAGTCAGTATCTATCGATATAATTTGTAATAATTATTTTTGGCAATGTGTTTCTTATGATCAATATTATCTCTACAGACCTTACTGCAATGAAAATTATTAGATAAGTAGGGGAATGGCTCATCAATGAACTCTCAGCGGTTTGCCTAAATTAATCTCCAGAGGCTGCTCTCTACTATTGTATTGATTATTTTTCTATATACCCTACATTAACTAAGGAAGGCAGTTTAGGAAACCTATGGACATAAGCATGTGCCTAGATCTTGGTACCACGATCAAAAAAAGCTGCACCCCATTCCATGAATCATGGAATTGGTGTAATCTTTACACAATGGGATAAGAAACAACAACAAAGGACATAAGCTTATAGATCTGTAGAGGTGTAATACATAAATTACAAGAAATTACATCAAGCAATGCTCTTCCACAAATATAGTTTTATATTCAAACTATTAACACAAGGTAATAAGACCAAATACAAATAATTAAATGAATAGTGTGACGTTTCTGCAACAATGCATTTACTGAAACATCACACACTATTTATTTATTTGGTCTTATTACCTTGTGTTCATAATCTATAATCCAAATTGTACCTTATTATTCAAGCTATTATTAGAAAATTATGGTTATTTAATCAATTGCTGAAACTGCTGAGAGGGTTTACCACTGATGAGCCAAGCCCTCTCATTTAATAACTTTCATCATTGTAGTAAGGTCTGTAGAGTTATTATTAGATAATATTTATCTCTCATAAGAAACACACACATATTGCCAGATAAGAAATAGTTTAAGTAAAAAAAAAAAAGCTCATATATAAATTACTTAACACACACACACATTCCTGTGTCATATTGCCTGGGGTCTAGAGTGGTCTAAATTGTTGGTTTTCAACCACTACAACCTTGGATTGAATCCTGCATTAGGCACCTTTTCCTAATTCAAAAAAATATTCCAATGGCTCCTGTAAAAGTCTAACCCTACCAGTGAATGCAAGTAACCAAAAAGAGCTCTGGCACACTTGTAAGTGCCCAAGTTGAACTGCTTTTCATATGTGTAGACCTGTGGTGCATTTACATTAAAAGCAGCTGCCAACTTCTATCCACCATGATTATCATGGCCTATACTACATGTACTAGGGTTAATAATTCAAAGTGAAAACATTGGGATTCCAAGCATAAGTTTCTTTAAAAAATTTAATTCAGATCTCTAGCTTTCTGGAATGAAAGCCTTTCTATAGGAGATTCAATTATAATACGATACAATGTATTCCACTTATCAATGGAAGAGCTTAATGGCTTAATGTTGAGGACCTTTGGAAGAGGCCGCTGCTGATCATAAAACAGCTCGAGGAGCATGAACTCGTGGAATTTTTGTAATCTTTATACAAGGGGATAAGAAACAACAACAACATAGCCTAATGATAAAGCACAATTTGGATTATAGATATAAGAAAATAAGACCTAATCCAAATAATTTAATAGTGTGTTAACACACTATTAAATTATTTGGATTATGCCTTATTTTCTTGTAACAGAGCATGTTTCCACTCCAATACTGATACAAGGGATTATTTTTATTGAAGTAATTTTTTTTTTAAATCTTGTTTTCCCTCTATGGTTCTATACATCTCATCCTAGTATCCAACTTGATATCCTTCACCAGAGAAGCAAGCCATAAACAACCAACCAGGCATGTGTTTATACAGGGAGAATCTTTATACATATATGAGGCTGGGAATTGATAAGTCATCCCCTATACATATCACACTAGATTTTTATTTGTCCTCACATCTTTGAATATAAAAAAAAAAAAAAGAAATTTAATAGTTGAGAAGGTATCCAAGAAACTATGGAGTTTTCAGCCAAGACAAAAACTCCATTTGAAGAGTAGAGCAAGCTTGTAAAAAGAACAGGTTACAAAAATCAACATTATATAAAATAAAGATATATTTAGATTTATACATGTGTCATTTATACATCTTGTATTGTAACTTGTCATCCAAGTGTATATTTGGTTAAATATATTGTCGCCCCTTGGTCCTTTATGTGACAACAATTCTTCTTCAGCCGTGGATCCCCAGCCATGATGCTGTTGCCTCCCCTCTGTAGCTCTTGGATCCCAAACACTTTCTATCACTTCTAGCTTCCAAAACAAGAACAGTTACTCGAATGCAAGCGTCGTGTGACTTATCCCACACTTCGTTCAAACCAAGGGAATCGGTTAAAGTTTTGAAATGCGTCATCTGTTAACAAGAGTTTGTAACTGTTTTCTTTTCTAGGCCAATACCTGTAACACTATTTAAAAAAATCCAAAAAAAAAGCTATCACTTGGATAAATGATTTCCTTAAAAATAGATAATCAGGGTCAAATATAATGGCACTCTATCTAGAACCTTCAAATTGTACCAAGGATTACCACAAGGATCAGTCCTTTGCCCAACTCTCTTATTTATTGCAGGCATAGAAGAAAAAATTTTGCATAAAACCAATATTGGACTTTTCGCCGATGACATTATTCTGTAGAGCAGCAATACTAACTGAATAAAAGCTGAAAGAGATTTGAACAAGACTCTTTTCCACCTAGAAAAATTTGCTAATAAACATAAATTAGAATTTAATCCCCATAAATCTGAAACCTGTCTTTTTACTACCGATAAGAAACTATACAAAATAAGACCAAAAATTATTCTGAAAGAAAAACAATTACAATATAATAAACATCCTAAATATCTCGGCTACACCCTGGATCCAGAAATTAACTCCAGTAAACATATTGAAGTTATTAGAAAAGGAAGAGACCGACTAAAAATCCTGAAATATATTTCAGGAAGAGAGTGAGGAGCCGATGCAACCACACTAAAATTAACTTACACATCTCTAATTAGACCTATCCTGGAATATAGATATCAAATCTATGGTACAGCATCTGAAACAAATCTAAAATCACTTGAAAGGATACAACTAAGTGCAGCTAGAATTATTACAGGTCTTCGAAATACCTGCCCTAACGATATTGTACTTTACGAGGCAGACATTATGCCCTTAAAGGATAGAAGAAGCTACAATCTGCCAAAATATATAAACAAAATCAAAAGTTATGGAAACAAACACAGAACTTCCAATCACATACTTAATTGGGAATCCAATTTAAGACTCAAAAAAGAAGGCCCTTTACACCTGGCCAAAAGAAATAGATTTTTAAAATATAAAGTGGAATTTTTAATGACCGTTTAAATGAACCCACCAACAAACAATACCAAAATCCAGAATACCTAAAACAATTATCATTAGAAATAATTAATAACACATTCCTAAAAATGCAATAACTATCTATACCGATGGTAGCAGAGATGAGTTGGGACACACTGGCAGTGGCTGTCTCATTAAAACCACAAATGGCATTGAGAAAATGAAAAGAAGAAACCCAAATTTTTGTTCAGTCTTCAGATCAGAACTTATAGCCATCTATGAAGCCTTAAAATCCATCGCATTGAAGGCAATGAAGCTGCTGATGCGCTAGCGAAAAAAGGCACAAAAGAACCCTTGCCACAGAAAAATAAACTTACTTTTAAAGAAATAGAAACAGTAGCCAAAACAAGAATAAACAAGAACTGGAGGATCCCAACTAAGCACAGTTGGTACAGTGGAGTGAACCCAGGAGGAGCTCTGAACATCAGAAATAGACAGCATCAAACAACACTAACAAGGTTTAGAACAGGCCATCTCAAGCCATTGAAGATAGAAAATAATAACAAAATTTATCCCACTTGCCCAAAATGTAGCTTGGCACCTGCAGCTCCAGAACACATTTTGGCTTGCATTAGATGCACTAAACAGGACCTTTGGTAGAGGCCGCTGCTCATCATAAAACAGCTCGAGGAGCATGAACTCATGGAATTTGTGTAATCTTTACACAAGGGGATAAGAAACAACAACAACAACAAAAAAAAAAAATCCAAAGATTACAAAGCCACCTAGGCTAAACATTCTATCTAGAGTCCAGTAGCCACCATCAATATAGGCAGGACCACCCTGTTAGGCTTAGATGCAACCTTTCCGGCCATGTCCCAATATAACTGAGGGGAACAGTTTGAACCATATGCACTCAAGGCCGTTAGCACCAGAGACCATATTCCCCTGGTTCTCTCTCTCCACAGTTGTGTGAGGTTCTCCCTCTGAACCTCCTGCAACATCTCTTGACTCATCACATATATTCATTATTTAATTAATTTGACAAAAGTTGATACATTTTTATTGACCCATGTGTAAAAGAGCACTTTTCCTGCAGCGCTTCTGTTAGAAGTTATAAAAATGAAAACATTGAGAGAAAATTGTGAATTAACCAGCAGGCATTTTAATAATAATTGGAGAGGGGTGGGATGTCCCGGGGGCTATATACACCACTGGGGGGGGGGGGGGGTTACTTGAGTTTGAGGAGGAGGGAGGTGTTGAGGAGTTCGAGGTCCTTCAGGGAGGTGCTGTCATCACTCAGCTCACGCATGGGGTACTGAGTGACCAGGCTGAACAGCTGGCTGCCGTACTCTGGTCGGGCACTGGATACACTGGTTAAGGAACTTTGGAAACACAGAAGTGGATGAGGTGCAGTAAGGGGCTTCATACAGAAGTGGATAGAAAGGTAGAGGTGCAGTAAGCAGTAAGGGGCTTCATACAGAAGTGGATAGACAGGATAGGACCAATTGTGGCAAAGTAAACATATAGGATATAAAATAAGAAATGGATAGACAGGATGTGACAGAGGAGGTTTAAGTTGAGCGAAATGAGTAAGAGCGCTAGAGTTACTGATAAACAATTCACAAACTAGCACCAATCCAAGAATGAGTTAGGTTTGACAAAAGTGATTTATCAGATAACTCAGTATAATGGTTATCACTCACCAGAATCTTTTAATTCCTCAGAAGTCACTAGGCAAATTTTGATTCGTAAAGAAATTGAGTCATACCTACTGGTAATGAGATACCAAGACCCATAAGGACATCATAAACTTATTTGAATTTGGTCCTGTTACTTTTTGGAGGACATATAAACACAGAACTACCCTGGGTCACTTTATGTCACCTTTAGTTGTGTTCTGGCAGTAAAGTACATTCCTCTCACCAGTCTGGTGCTTCAGGCCTGAAAACCTCCAGGCAGTAGTGTGTGGTACAAGGCCAAAGTTATCTTCAAATGGTGACCAAGGAATGTTGTGCACATACATGATAATGACAGAGTTGAAGGATACGTCACAATGTACTGGCGGATGTCTGCCAGGGTGTGGGTGTGATTGCAGCGGATGACCACCCGGGAGCCATCAGCCAGCCGGATCTGAATGTTGGTGGTGGGTTGGTCGGGGTTGAGAGCCAGTCCGGACTCTGCTTGTTTCTGGCAGTCCTTCAGGTCCTGGGCAGGATGCTCAGTGGGCAGGGAGGGCATGGGGCTGCCGAGGCGGTGTCCTGTGCCCGCAAACATCTGGGGCAAGCTGGGTGGGGCAGTGTAGCTCTGGTGCCGGTTGTCCTTCATGTTGACATTCACCTCACGCCGGAGGTGCTGAGCTCTGATTTCCGCGGGGATTTCTCTGTACCAACACAATTTTAAGTAATGCTACTTGAAAACTTTTTTTTGAAAATATTTTAATAAGAAAACATTTTGCTGAGAACATCGAGTTAACCTTTTGAACACCGATGCCCCATCTCATGGGACAGATCACGGGCGCGCAAAAGCCCCAGTGCCCTGTCAAACAAATCGGCTTATAAATTCTCAGAAAGAACCACTACAGTCCTATTTTTTTTTTAAAGAAGCCTTGTAAAGTGTATGACTCATTCAGGGTTCGTGGACATTCCTGCTTGCTGCCCATTTTATACCGATTTTGTGTTTGTAATTTCACGCTTTTTAGGGGGTGATTTTTACAGATCGCGTTAGTGTATCAACATGTTTTTGCATCCGATTTTTGGAAAAAAACTTTTGATTCATCTTCAATTGATTCAGAATATACAGAAATTTATTCCTTTGATGGAAATAATGATATTTTAGCCAATTCTGATTATGAATGGGAGGATGCAACAGAAGATAATAATAGAGACGCATCATTTTCCACACCACCAATGAAAAAACACTCAGTAACAAGTAAACCATTTGATAATTTTTCCATATTTTTAAAGAGCCTTTTTGTTACCAAATAAATGAAGAAACAAATAAATGTGCTCAACAAGAAATCTCGAAAAAATCACAGTTACCCCCATTTAGGCACAAGTGGAACCAAGTTGAAAATAAATGAGTTCTATGTATTTCTTAGTGTCATTTTGATCATGGGAATGATTTTTATGCCCAGAATTTCTGATTATTGATCTCAAGATTGGATTGGCATCATGCCATTTTTTTCATGTTGCACCTCTATTCTCCAAAAGTAAGATCCTTAAGGATTGCAACAAAAGGTCAAATCACTGGGGGGTCGGTGGAAGGCTGGTTAAACTGTTTGGTTTTCAACCACTACGACCCGGGTTCGATTCCCGCATTGGACACTTTTTTCTGTTTAAAAAAAAAAAAGCTCCAATGGCCCCCGATTCTTGCAAAAGTCCAACACCACCAGCGAGTGCAAGTAACCAAACGGGGCTCTGGCACATTTGTAAGTGCAAAGTCGAACTGCTTTTCACATGTGTAGACATGTGGTGCGCTTACAGTAAAAGCAGTCGCTAACTACCCACCATGATTATCATGGCCTGTACCACGTGTACTAGGGATAAGCAAAAAAAAAAGAGTAATAAATTCCTCTCTTATTTACATAATAAATGATAGAAAAATAGAGTAATGAAAGGAGTTAATTAGAAAGGAATTAATTAGAGATCTTGTTTTATTTCTACCAATGAAGATGCTCAAAAGAATTTGTGTGAGCTCACTCAATGAAGAAAGGCTAAATAACAAGCTTCATGTACTAGATTTTGACCCTAAACATGATTGAAAGTGTGATTGTATAGTGACCTCAAAACACAGAGGGGTAGGAAAAAAAACCTTTGCCTTCTAAGAACCTGTACCATATGACCAGACCTCCCTCTTGGGAACTGTTTACAAAAAATATCATACTTTGCAGGCATACAAATTTAAAAAAAAAACAACATATTTTTGAGTAATGTTTGTTAAATAATATTTAATTGAATAATTTCAATCCCAAAGGTTTTTGTATTTTAGAGTATTGTGTCTATATAAATAATCATGAATACAAGATCTGTATTACTGTATTCACTGTAATTTACACACATTTTAGGGCTAATCCACTAGGTGTTCAAAAGGTTAATACATTGTCAAAAATAAATAGCACTGCTATTACTTTTAGTAAGAAGTGGAAGAGTTAAAAATATATATATATAAAAATACACCATTAATAGTTCCCCTCCCATTCTATTGACTGTAGCAAATATCTTTTGAGCATAAAATTTATTATTTAAAAATTTTGACTTTTGGAATAATCTTTCTCAGGCTGTTGCAACTGGAATTTCACACATTTGGCTTTGGTCATTGCTGTTGTGGGACACATTCAATTTGTGACACATTCTTGCTTTTATAGGCCTAATAAAGTTTTGTATGGCTTTTGACCTCGTTACATTTAGGTAACAAATATTTTACAAATCAAAAAGTCATTTTAATGATGCTAATTACAGAACACTAGAGGAAAATGAGCAAGTTTTATGAAGATGTAAGCCATTAGACACATACAGGGAGGATCACTGAAGAGTTTGTTTTGTCCTAAATATAGTAGCATTACAAGTTCCACATCAATCTACTGACCCCCGCCGGACGGCCTCCAGAAAGGCCATGCTGGATGGATCGGAGTAGGGCCGCAGTGGCCCAGAGTCCAGGGTGAAGCCATTCTGCCAGAGCACTAGGCTCACCTCCACTGGTTCATCTTCCGGACTTTGAGGCACTACTGGCGCACTTTCCTCATTTAGGGATGATCCCAGCCTGTGGCCTTGACCTTGGAACAGTGGCTTGCGCTTTGGCTGCGCAGAGTCGACCAGTTGGGCCCCACGGTTCTGAGCTGCCTTGAACATCTGCTCTACAATCTCGGGATAGTTCTTCTTTGAGGGCCCTATCACCTGTTGGCCACTGCACAGTTCACTTGGTAAGACCCTGCCTGAGCTAGCTAACATGGACCACACTCACCTCCTTTCAGAACCTCCTGCATAGAAGGCCTGACCCTCCTCATCGTCCTCATGTCCTCCACCACCACTCAGGAGGCTGGTGAGGGTGGTTATCCTGGACAGAAAGACAAACCTCCACCGTGAGATGGACTGACATACGAGATGAAATGTTGCATGTAGATATAAGATGTTTGGGATATAAAATGAATAAGATTTCAAAGCCAACAAGGATGTATACATAAATATTTTTATCTGTAACCTAATACAAAGTCCAGTGATGCTCCCTGTGAGTAATCCCATCTGTGAGATGAAACCAAGTACTGTCTAGAAGAAACCTGTCTCTAACCATTCAACGGGTGAACTAATTATGGGGAAAAAATAAAATTTGCCTTTTTATGAATATCACGCACACATCTCTCCAATAAAATAATCCCTTGTATCAATATTGAGTAAAAATATCAGGCTTCCTGGGAAAAGTGTTTTTCAAAAACCTTTTAATCTCTATATTTCGTGCACAAATTTTCTTCTAAGGAGAAAACAGGGTTCCATGTTTCTTTATTTCAACTTAGAGCGCTATGTCCCCCTAGGGACACTTGCACTTTAAACATAAACAAAAATTTTGAAAGAAAAGAAAGATATTTAAATATGTACAGAATTAGTATGCAAGTTAGTTTGATGAAAAGATTTAAAAATATATATATATCAACATAATTGATATATGTACAAAGGGTTGGTATGCAAATTTAGTTAA
>CP092864.1:60771123-60804470 GCA_030710605.1 Cordylochernes scorpioides
GATCGAATTCTTCATTGGGCACTTTTTTCTAATTAAAAAAAATGCTCCAATGGCCCCCGATTCTTGCAAAATCCAAACCCACCAGCGAGTACAAGTAACCAAACGAGGCTCTGGAACATTTGTAAGTGCAAAAGAAGAACTGTTTTTCACATGTGTAGACATATGGTGCACTTACAGTAAAAGCAGTCGCTAACTACCCATCATGATTATCATGGCCTGCACCACGTGTACAAGGGAAAAAAAATTGTCCTCTCTTTAGTTGTTTCAACAGTTGCTTCGATGAAATCTCTAAGTACCGGTCTAATTAAAGTTATTTCTGAAGCCCTCCATCTGTTGACACCATCCTTGTCAGGTATTAATTCTTTCATGACCACAATAGGCCGAAGGTTACGTTTTCCATCTCTTCCAATTGGGGTTCTTGTTGGTAAAGTCTCTTATTCCTTTAGACCAGGAGGGGCAAATACTATTTTCTGAACAGTGATTTAAAATCCTTTTTATACTTGTTAAGATAAAGAAGTTTCCATTATAATGAATTAGGTTCTATTTTCTGTGACTCGAGAAATTCAACATTGGTATGATCTCGTGTAAACACAAAAGGGATCATTGTGTTACAAGATCATTTGGATCTTCTATGACATAAGTCATCGCTCGTTCGCTCATCACGGATTCCGCATAATTCAAAAGTGTTAACAGGTGTGGGTATGTCAAGGTTGATCTATCGAGCATTCTCTTCAGAAAGTCATTTAAGGATCGAATCAGTCTCTCTCTCTCCCCCCAGACAGCTCTGTGGGAGGAATGGATTTCTATTCAATACATTGTACTCCTGCTTCGTGTGCTCTTGAAATTTTTTCTAATTCATTTTTTAAGATGTTATCACCTCCGGCGAAGTTTGTCTCACTATCATTGAAAATGACCAACCTCTAATCTTAATAAATCACTCCAATGCCACCAAGAAGTATTCCGTGTTTTAAGCAAAGTTTATAGATAGACGCAGAGATAAATAAGCACAAGGGAAGAAAATGATGAAGACTTCATCAACCTTTTTATAAACCTGATAAGGCACAATTTGGATTATAGATTATAAAACAAGGTATTAAGACCAAATCCAAATAAATAGTGTGTTTTATTTATTTGGTCTTATTACCTTGCTTTTTATAAACCTTTATTGTCCTTTGATATTTCGGCGACCCACTGTCGCCTTTTTCAAAAAAGATGGAATTTATATTAGTGAGGTATTGTAGTAACTGTTGATGAGAAGTCTTCAACTTAATCAAAACCCAACCTACAATTATTTATTTATTATCAAATCAGACGCGATATCCCCACAAAGAATGCTTGCTTCAAGCAACAACACCAAAATCAGAGAACTATTTCACAGAAACATCCTTGTATTCAATGTCTTTCCGATAAACAAATCAAGGATTATAAAAGATAATAAATAAAGACAACTGATAAGGTATAAATAGAAGTATTTTCCCGTTGAAGAACAGAAATTTTTCTCGAAAGCTTGCAAAATCAATATTAAAAGAAACATTTTACCTTAATTTTATTTATTCTTTCTTTTTCAAATATTTTCTAGGTAACTATTACTCACATAAACTGATAAGGTACAATTTGGATTTTAGATACGAACCACAAGATAACAAGAGATAACAAATAAGTAAATTATACATATCAATATGATAGTTTTTACTGAAATATCGTGTTAAATTTACCGATATGTTGTTGTTACTTCGTGAAATCGGGAAGTGTTCCATCCGGGAAGTATTAGTTTAGCCAAGTGAAGCCTGTACATTATGGTGGTGGTGTCTTGTCCATGGAGCAGATAAGATCGGTCCATGCACCCTGATCATAATACCGGCCAACTGAAGTGCCCTGTCCGTATGAATGTCCTCTTCTGGATTGATGTCTGCCATGCCATATAGAGGGTTGCAAGGATGGCCGGGAAACTGTATACATGGTCCGGAGTGAGTTGGGTGTACATTATAAGAGTAGAATATATTGTTGCGAGTATCAGCCTGAGAACAGCTACAACCTCCTCCAATAGTGGCGCTTTGGCCTATTTCTAGTCTGGGACTAATGTGAGGGTCGCCTACTGCTGTGGTCCTGTTTCTTGGGGCTAATAATTGTAAATACCAGTTTATATTGACTCTTGGATATAAATTACTGTAAATACCCGTTAATTGATATGTTCGAGTTCTTATGTAAAGTGGATTAAAGATGACAATAAAAGAAAAGGTGTGTTAGCAGACTTGGTGCCGGTTGGAGTTGTGACTTTCTCTCCAGCATTACAGTAGCTACTCTTTTGGTAAGTCTCTCGCGTCCCCCACCAGTGGTAAGGTCGAGAGATACTGCCAGAGGAAAGGAGATCCACGTGAGTGGTAGTTCTCAGGAGGTCTTTGGGCTGTCTGCAGGGTAGAGCTGCAGAGATGAAGCAACGTAGCCAGGGTAGGTGATCCACGGTGGAGGAAGCGGCGTCGTCGCGAAGAACCAGAGAGGAAACGCGCGACAATATACACATAAGTAATATACAATAGTAATACATTAGTAGTACATAACATAGAGAATAAAATCTTAATTCAGACGTCACACATTGTAAAACTACATGGAGTATTAACTAAGAATAGAGGAGTAGATATGTACAATACTTGTTTATGCAATGTATATTTGCCTTGTCAAAAGCATATTCAATTCGTTTTCGATATTATACTCATTATTAAAATTGACATTTTTCCAGAAACGATATAGTGCTATATCCTTTATCTAATGGTAGCTCTACCCCATTATTACGTTAAATACGTGTTTACACAATTGTAGTATTTTGGCTAGGCAGGGTGGTTGAGCATCAGGTGTTATCATCATATTTTGGTTACCATTAGGTGCTGCATGTACAATGCTCCTTATATATTGTTGCATCATGGCTAATCTACCTATTTCATTTTAATTTGTAATTTTATTTTTCCTATATTATAAATTCAAAATTCATATATTTTTTTATATTTATTTATTTTAATAAATATATTATGTATCACACACACACCCAAAAGCCTTTATTAGGGACTTGCCCCATACAGATTCTCTCAATTGGGTAAGGTAATAATCATCTTGTGTTATTTACATAGGTAGTAAGATAGAAATTGAACTGGCTTTACTTTTCATCTCAGAGTCATTCATATATTATGTATCATAAAATCTCAATTTGTATTTTGGTATCACTGTGTGACTTCACAACTCTCTAAACTTTGATGTGAGAGGAAAAAAATTATTCTGGAGGCTACTTAAAGTAGAGTTATCTCATTATTCACTTATCTAACCTTGTAGGATGGTTGAAACACATTCTGGAAAGATGAAAGACATCTCTGAGGAAAGAATCAAGGCTGAAGAATCGGCAACCTCGTGCAACAATATATATTTGAATAAATTGACATATATCTAATCATTTCTCGTGGTTGACTTTTTTAAATTAATGTTTCAACTATTTACATATGTCTTATTTGAGGAGTGTAATAAACCGTCAAATTTTGACAGCCACACGACCCAGGATCGAATTCTGCATTGAGCCCTTTTCTTCTTCTCCCAATTCTTGCATAAATCCAACTCCACCAGTGAGTGCAAGTAACCACAAAGTATGGTGGTATGGTCACAAAGTTCAAATGCTTTCTACATGTTTTAACCGGTGGTGAATTACAGTAAAAGTAGTTGCTAACTACCCACCATGATTATCACTGCCTGTACCACATATACGAGGAATATGCAAAAAAAAAAAGATAAAGCATATATTTTCCATAAGTTATTTTTGGGATGATTATCTCTTTATGGTTTTATATTGTACTAGCCGAATGACCAGGGCAACGCCCGGGTTTTACACGATTAAATGTTTTTATTCAAACACTATTCGTTACAATTATAAATTGGAGTCTTGATTTCACTCTTGTGAAACATCCCGCTCCAAACTTTGTCTGAGAAGCGATATTTTTATAGAAAGATGATCTGGCTTTGTGTCTTCTTCTCGAATGAATGTTTTTCTGTTAAAATTTTGTTCCTGCATACTAAGAGTGAACTGGCTTCACCCCTGGTCTTTTCTTTTTGGAATTTTTCCCGATATAATTTTGTATCTGCTAATCAAACACGATACAGCAATATTGTCATCATCATTTACTGACTAAAAAAAAAAAAACTATTTTTGCCCAGAACCTGTCAATTTCAAATTTTCTTGGCTAAAAATCCGATAAATGTATCAACCAGATTTTTCTCTATGTCCTATTAAAACACGTTTTACATGTACATTAGGTCAGCTGATATTACCTCCCATCTTCACCGCTAGAAGCGCTGCTTGCGAGCGAAAGGTCAAATTTGCAGCGCAATTTGCAAATAACTCAAAGAATATTCGGGATAGAGACCTGAAATTTTCACTATAAATTTTTCCAGATTCTACTCTATATACTGTAAAAATTTCAGGCAGATTAGTTACGTATTGTGGACGTGTATAGCCGACATAGGAACAAACACACATACATACGTACATACATACACTGACTTTTATATATATAGGGATTGTAGCTTCATTATTCTATTTATGCTTTCCACCCCTAGATACCAAGATACAAGTCTTTGATGCACACCATAGTGGGGGGCAGGTGATAAGGCACAATTTGAATTATAGATTAGAAACACAAAGAATAAGACCAAATCCAAATGAATAAACAGTGTGTGATGTTTCGGTAACAACGCTGCTACCGAAACATCACACACTATTTATTTATATTTGTTTGTATTACCTTGTGTTTATAGTGGGGGCATTTACTAACTAAAAAATCAAATGTGTGCCCCACTCTCTCTACATGGCTGAAAATTTGTGATATTTTTTAGGGAATTCCTTTGTGTTCACCTACAAGGATTTGGCCTACACGGCCATATGTATGCTACAAACTACCAAAACCCCACCTAACCTGACAATGTCCTCTTCTTCCCTGTCAAAGCTGTAAAAGTCCTCTCTTGGAGTAACTGCTTATTTTTATTATCATAAACCATTGTGTTCATAAATACGATAATTTTTTTACCTTTATTTGACAGAGAATTATGGACACAATAGATTATGGTAATATCAAGCAATTATTTCAAGACCAAAAAATTTCAGATATAGGATAAATTGTAATTTACTATTATAAAATATCAAAACCTTTCGCAATAAGTTTCTTTATTAAAAACAGTGCGAGCTTCCGCTCTTCAACGGGCAAAGTTACAATTATTACTTATAATTATTATTATGGTTATAATTTATAAGTAATAATTGTAACTTTGCCCGTGAAGAGCGGAAGCTCGCGCTGTTTTTAATTAAAAAAACTTATTGCGAAAGGTTGTTGATATTTTATAACCAAAACATTTATGAACCATTAAGAAACAATCCTCAAGCAAATATAATTGAAGAACATTTAATAAATAACTGAATAAAATATATATAAAAATTGGACGGCAAAATATTTGAAAATCTAAAAACAACAAATGCTAATTTACCAATGTTCTATGGCCTACCAAAGGTACACAAACCAAACAGCCCTCTACGTACCATTGTATCTTACTCTGGCAACCCTATATACCCCTTGTCACAATATCTTTCCTCAATGGTTTCACCTTTTCAGAAAGAATTACCCCATACTCTTCTTAACTCCACTGCAACTATAGAAATAATTTCAAGTACTCAAATATCAAGGAACAGTTGCCTGGTCTACTCTTTTGATGTTGAATATTGTTGCACCAAGTTGCAGCTTTGCAGGGTCGTCGATCTTGGTTTCCTCCTTCTTGGTGTTATACACGTTTCCCGAGCGAGTTTCCATACTTAAAACAAATAAAGTAAAGTGAATAAAAGTAAATTACCTTTTAAAGTTATTGTATTTATTTATTGGTTGTCTTCCTCGTATGTCGTGATCTGCAGTCTTCCCTAGGTCCTCTCTCGCTCCAATAACCAATCAAGATATATCCCTATATATATAAAAGTCAGTGTATGTATGTATGTATGTGTGTTTGTTCCTATGTCGGCTATACACGTCCACAATACGTAACTAATCTGACTGAAATTTTAACAGTATATAGAGTAGAATCTGGAAAAACTTATAGTGAAAATTTCAGGTCTCTATCCCGAATATGCTTCAAGTTATTTGCAAATTGCATTGCAAATTTGCCTTTTTGCTCGCAAGCAGCGCCTCTAGCGGTGAAGATGGGAAGTAATATCAGCTGACCTAATGTATATGTAAAACATGTTTTAACAGGACATAGAGAAAAATCTGAAAAAGATATTTATCGGATTTTTAGCCAATAAAAAATAAAATTGACAGGTTCTGGGCAAAAATAGTTATTTTTTAGTCAGAAAATGATTATGACAATATTGCTGTATCATGTTTGATTATCAGATACAAAATTATATCGGGAAAATTTTCAAAAAGCTGAGACCACGGGTGAAGCCAGTTCATTTTTAGTGTGCAGGAACAAAATTCTAACAGAAAAACTTTCATTCAAGCAGAAGACACAAAGCCAGACAATCTCTTTATAAAAATATCGCTTCTCTGACACAAAGTTTGGAGCGGGACATTTCACAAGAGTGACATCCACGGCGCCAATTTATAATTGTAATGAATAGTATTTGAATAAAAACATTTAATCGGGTAAAACCTGGGCGTTGCCCGGGTCATTCGGCTAGTGTACAATAAAAATATGACAAAAGGAATGATACCCATGTAAATAATCCGTTTTAAATAAATATTAAATATCATAGAATATTTTGAATAAATGTAGGCTGCATTAAAATTGATGCAACAATATATACTACTAATATACTATTAACCCTATACTAATCATACTAAGTAGGAAACTGACAAAATAGGAAACATATTGTAAGAGATGATAAGGCCCAATTTGGATAATAGATTATAAACACAAGGTAATAAGACCAAGTACTTTTGTCTGAAGATGGTAACAACTCTATTACCGAAACGTCACACACAATTTATTTATTTGGTCTTATTACCTTGTGTTCATTGTAAGAGAGAGAGAAATATTTGTAGTTTTTTAATTTTTTTCAATTCTTTACTGCAACCTTTTTAAAAATAATGTATACAGTGAAACCCCACTAAAACAAACCTGGGACATAGCAAAACTTTCCTTATAACAAACCTGAAATAATATCTCTATTTTTATTTTATAATACAGTTTTTTTTTTTTGCCTATACCTAGTACACGTGGTACAGGCCATGATAATCATGGTGGGTAGTTAGCGACTGCTTTTACTGTAAGTGCACCACATGTCTACACATGTGAAAGCAGTTCGACTTTGCACTTACAAATGTGCCAGAGCCCCGTTTGGTTACTTGCACTCGCTGGAGGGGTTGGACTTTTGCAAGAATTGGGGGGCCATTGGAGCATTTTTTTTTTTTAAACAGAAAAAAGTGTCCAATGCGGGGATCGAACCCGGGTCGTAAACCAAACGGTTTAACCAGCCTTCCACCGACCCCCTTATAATACAGTGAACTATGTCTATAACCAACCATGACTAGAGTAAACCACAGGTCCTGTCCCATTGAGGTTCGGTATAGAAGGTTTACTGTATGTATGTTTTATATTATTGGTGTGTATATTAGAGATGTTTCTTTAGTCACAAATTGACATCCTTTGACACTTTATTGTTAGCTTTAGATGTGCCATAGATATATAAATTTGTGACCAATGCCGCCCATCCTTGATTTATAAATTCAATTATGTTGTATAAATATTTTAATTAATTAATTGTTCCCACAGAGTATATATATAAGATCACAAGTAAATAGGAGCTAACCGTAAAGAAGATAAGTTTCTATTTGTTTACTATGTTATAAGTTTCTCTTTTATTTTGTTCTTTCTATTGTAAATCAATAATGTTTGATTAATCTTCTTGGAATCATTTTCTTTAAAGTCTAAGCAAAGTCAGCAAATTTCCATCTATTGATATAATTTGTAATAATTATTTTTTGGCAGTATGCTTCTTATGATCAATATTATCAAATATTATCTCTATAGACCTTAATGCAATGAAAATTATTAGATAAGAAGGAACTTGGCGCATCAGTAGTGAACTCTCAGCGGTTTCGCTAAATTAATTTTCACACACAAGACCGCTCTACTATTGTATTGATTATTTTTCTATATACCCTGTATTAACTAAGGAAGGCAGTTTAGGAAACCTATGGACATAAATTTATAGATCTGTAGAGGTATATACATACATATAACTTCAAGAAATTGAATCGAGCAATGCTCTTCCACAAATGTTTTATATTAAAGTTATTATTAGCAAAAAATTAGTCATAAATTCAATTTCTGAAACTGCTGAGAGGGTTCACACTACTGATGAGCCAAGCCCTCTCATTTAATAACTTTCATCATTGCAGTAAGGTCTGTAGAGTTATTATTTGATAATATATTTATCTTCTCTCATATAAGAAACACATTGCCAGATAAGAAATAGTTTAAGTAAAAAAAAAAACTCCTATATAAATTACTTAACACACACATTCCTGTGTCATATTGCCTGGGGTCTAGAATGGTCTAAACTGTTGGTTTTCAACCACTACAACCCGGAATTGAATCCTGCATTGGGCACTTTTTCCTAATTCAAAAAATGTTCCAATGGCTCCTCTAAAAGTCCAACCCCACCAGTGAATGCAAGTAACCACAAAGGTCTCTGGCACACTTGTAAGTGCCCAAGTTGAACTGCTTTTCATATGTGTAGACCTGTGGTGCATTTACATTAAAAGCAGCTGCCAACTTCTATCCACCATGATTATCATGGCCTATACTACATGTACTAGGGTTAATAATACAAAGTGAAAACATTAGGATTCCAAGCATAAGTTTCTTTAAAAAATTTAATTCAGATCTCTAGCTTTCTGGAATGAAAGCCTTTCTATAGGAGATTCAATTATAATACGATACAATGTATTCCACTTATCCATGGAAGAGCTTAATGTTGAAGACCTTTGAGAGAGGCCACTGATGATACAGCTTGAGGAGCATGAACTCTTGGAATTTGTGTAATCTTTACACAAGGGGATAAGAAACAACAACAGAGCCTAATGATAAAGTACAATTTGGATTATAGATACAAGAAAATAAGACCTAATCAAAATAATTTAATAGTGTGTTAACACACTATTAAATTATTTGGATTATGCCTTATTTTCTTGTAACAGAGCCTAATGTTTCCACTCCAATACTGATACAAGGGATTATTTTTATTGAAATAATAATTTTCAAAAAATCTTGTTTTTCTCTATGGTTCTATACATCTCACCCTAGTATCCAGCTTGATATCCTTCACCAGAGAAGCAAGCCATAAACAACCAACCAGGCATGTGTTTATACAGGGAGAATATATATATATCAGGCTGGGAATTGATAAGTCACCCACCATACATATCACACTAGATTTTTATTTGTCCTCACATCTTTGAATATTAAAAAAAAAATAAATTTAATAGTTGAGAAGGTATCCAAGAAACTATGGAGTTTTCAGCCAAGACAAAAACTCCATTTGAAGTGTAGAGCAAGCTTGTAAAAAGAACAGGTTACAAAATCAACATTATATGAAAAAGATATCTTTAGATTTATACATATCATTTATACATCTTGTATCCTAACATGTCATCCAAGTGTATATTTGGTTAAATATATTGTTGCCCCTTGGTCCTTTATGCGACAACGACGCTTCTTCCTCTGTGGATCCCCAGCCGTTACCTCCCCTCTGCAGCTCTTGGATCCCAAACACTTTCTATCACTTCTAGTTTTCAAAACAACAACAGTTACTTGAATGCAGGCGTCGTGTGACTTATCCCACACTTCGTTCAAACCAAGGGAATCGGTTAAAGTTTTGAAATGCATCATCTGTTAACAGAGTTTGTAACTGTTTTCTTTTCTAGGCCAATACCTTTTTTTTTTTTTTGCTTATCCCTAGTACACGTGGTACAGGCCATGATAATCATGGTGGGTAGTTAGCGACTGCTTTTTTACTGTAAGCGCACCACATGTCTACACATGTGAAAAGCAGTTCGACTTTGCACTTACAAATGCCAGAGCCCGGTTTGGTTACTTGCACTCGATGGTAGGGTTGGACTTTTGCAAGAATCGGGGGCTATTGGAGCATTTTTTTTTATTTTTTTAAAAAGAAAAAAGTGTCCAATGCGGGAATCGAACCTGGGTCCTAGTGGTTGAAAACCAAATGGTTTAACCAGCCTTCCACCGACCCCCCAATACCTGAAACACTATAAAAAAAATTCCAAAGATGACAAAGACACCAGGCTAAGCATTCTATCTAGAGTCCAGTAGCTACCATCAATACAGGCAGGACCACCCTGTTAGGCTTAGATGCGACCTTTCCGGCCATGTCCCAATATAACTGAGGGGAACAGTTTGAACCATATGCACTCAAGGCCGTAAGACCATATTCCCCTGGTTCTCTCTCTCCACAGTTGTGTAAGGTTCTCTCTCTGAACCTCCTGCAACATCTCTTGACTCATCACATATATTCATTATTTAATTAATTTGACAAAAGTTGATACATTTTTATTGACCCATGTGTAAAAGAGCACTTTTCCTGCAGCGCTTCTGTTAGAAGTTATAAAAATGAAAACATTGAGAGAAAATTGTGAATTAACCAGCAGGCATTTTAATAATAATTGGAGAGGGGTGGGATGTCCCGGGGGCTATATACACCACTGGGGGGGGGGGGGGAGGGGTTACTTGAGTTTGAGGAGGAGGGAGGTGTTGAGGAGTTCAAGGTCCTTCAGGGAGGTGCTGTCATCACTCAGCTCACGCATGGGGTACTGAGTGACCAGGCTGAACAGCTGGCTGCCGTACTCTGGTCGGGCACTGGATACACTGGTTAAGGAACTTTGGAAACACAGAAGTGGATGAGGTGCAGTAAGGGGCTTCATACAGAAGTGGATAGAAAGGTTGAGGTGCAGTAAGCAGTAATGGGCTTGTGATACAGAAGTGGATAGACAGGATAGGACCAATTGTGGCAAAGTAAACATATAGGATATAAAATAAGAAATGGATAGACAGGATGTGACAGAGGAGGATTAAGTTGAGCGAAATGAGTAAGAGCGCTAGAGTTACTGATAAACAATTCACAAACTAGCACCAATCCAAGAATGAGTTAGGTTTGACAAAAGCGATTTATCAGATAACTCAGTATAATGGTTATCACTCACCAGAATCTTTTAATTCCTCAGAAGTCACTAGGCAAATTTTGATTCGTAAAGAAATTGAGTCATACCTACTGGTAATGAGATACCAAGGCCCATAAGGACATCATAAACTTATTTGAATTTGGTCCTGTTACTTTTTGGAGGACATATAAACACAGAACTACCCTGGGTCACTTTATGTCACCTTTAGTTGTGTTCTGGCAGTAAAGTACATTCCTCTCACCAGTCTGGTGCTTCAGGCCTGAAAACCTCCAGGCAGTAGTGTGTGGTACAAGGCCAAAGTTATCTTCAAATGGTGACCAAGGAATGTTGTGCACATACATGATAATGACAGAGTTGAAGGATACGTCACAATGTACTGGCGGATGTCTGCCAGGGTGTGGGTGTGATTGCAGCGGATGACCACCCGGGAGCCATCAGCCAGCCGGATCTGAATGTTGGTGGTGGGTTGGTCGGGGTTGAGAGCCAGTCCGGACTCTGCTTGTTTCTGGCAGTCCTTCAGGTCCTGGGCAGGATGCTCAGTGGGCAGGGAGGGCATGGGGCTGCCGAGGCGGTGTCCTGTGCCCGCAAACATCTGGGGCAAGCTGGGTGGGGCAGTGTAGCTCTGGTGCCGGTTGTCCTTCATGTTGACATTCACCTCACGCCGGAGGTGCTGAGCTCTGATTTCCGCGGGGATTTCTCTGTACCAACACAATTTTAAGTAATGCTACTTGGAAACTTTTTTTTGAAAATATTTTAATAAGAAAACATTTTGCTGAGAACATCGAGTTAACCTTTTGAACACCGATGCCCCATCTCATGGGACAGATCACGGGCGCGCAAAAGCCCCAGTGCCCTGTCAAACAAATCGGCTTATAAATTCTCAGAAAGAACCACTACAGTCCTATTTTTTTTTAAAAGAAGCCTTGTAAAGTGTATGACTCATTCAGGGTTCGGGTGGACATTCCTGCTTGCTGCCCATTTTATACCGATTTTGTGTTTGTAATTTCACGCTTTTTAGGGGGTGATTTTTACAGATCGCGTTAGTGTATCAACATGTTTTTGCATCCGATTTTTGGAAAAAACTTTTGATTTATCTTCAATTGATTCAGAATATACAGAAATTTATTCCTTTGATGGAAATAATGATATTTTAGCCAATTCTGATTATGAATGGGAGGATGCAACAGAAGATAATAATAGAGACGCATCATTTTCCACACCACCAATGAAAAAACACTCAGTAACAAGTAAACCATTTGATAATTTTTCCATATTTTTAAAGAGCCTTTTTGTTACCAAATAAATGAAGAAACAAATAAATGTGCTCAACAAGAAATCTCGAAAAAATCACAGTTACCCCCATTTAGGCACAAGTGGAACCAAGTTGAAAATAAATGAGTTCTATGTATTTCTTAGTGTCATTTTGATCATGGGAATGATTTTTATGCCCAGAATTTCTGATTATTGATCTCAAGATTGGATTGGCATCATGCCATTTTTTTCATGTTGCACCTCTATTCTCCAAAAGTAAGATCCTTAAGGATTGCAACAAAAGGTCAAATCACTGGGGGGGTCGGTGGAAGGCTGGTTAAACTGTTTGGTTTTCAACCACTACGACCCAGGTTCGATTCCCGCATTGGACACTTTTTTCTGTTTAAAAAAAAATAGCTCCAATGGCCCCCGATTCTTGCAAAAGTCCAACACCACCAGCGAGTGCAAGTAACCAAACGGGGCTCTGGCACATTTGTAAGTGCAAAGTCGAACTGCTTTTCACATGTGTAGACATGTGGTGCGCTTACAGTAAAAGCAGTCGCTAACTACCCACCATGATTATCATGGCCTGTACCACGTGTACTAGGGATAAGCAAAAAAAAAAAAAAGAGTAATAAATTCCTCTCTTATTTAGATAATAAATGATAGAAAAATAGAGTAATGAAAGGAGTTAATTAGAAAGGAATTAATTAGAGATCTTGTTTTATTTCTACCAATGAAGATGCTCAAAAGAATTTGTGTGAGCTCACTCAATGAAGAAAGGCTAAATAACAAGCTTCATGTACTAGATTTTGACCCTAAACATGATTGAAAGTGTAATTGTATAGTGACCTCAAAACACAGAGGGGTAGGAAAAAAACCTTTGCCTTTTAAGAACCTGTACCATATGACCAGACCTCCCTCTTGGGAACTGTTTACAAAAATATCATACTTTGCAGGCATACAAATTAAAAAAAAAAAAAAACATATTTTTGAGTAATGTTTGTTAAATAATATTTAATTGAATAATTTCAATCCCAAAGGATTTTGTATTTTAGAGTATTGTGTCTAAATAAGCATGAATGCAAGATCTGTATATACTGTAATTTACACACATTTTAGGGCTAATCCACTAGGTGTTCAAAAGGTTAATACATTGTCTTAAATAAATAGCATTACTTTTAGTAAGAAGTGTGGAAGAGTTAAAAAAATATATATATAAAAATACACCATTAATAGTTCCCCTCCCATTCTATTGACTGTAGCAAATATCTTTTGAGCATAAAATTTATTATTTAAAAATTTTGACTTTTGGAATCATCTTTCTCAGGCTGTTGCAACTGGAATTTCACACATTTGGCTTTGGTCGTCATTGATGTTGTGGGACACATGCAATTTGTGACACATTCTTGCTTTTATAGGACTAATAAAGTTTTGTATGGCTTTGACCTCGTTACATTTAGGTAACGAATATTTTACAAATCAAAAAGTCATTTTAATGATGCTAATTACAGAACACTAGAGGAAAATGAGCAAGTTTTATGAAGATGTAAGCCATTAGACACATACAGGGAGGATCACTGAAGAGTTTGTTTTGTCCTATAAATATAGTAGCATTACAAGTTCCACATCAATCTACTGACCCCCGCCGGACGGCCTCCAGGAAGGCCATGCTGGATGGATCGGAGTAGGGCCGCAGTGGCCCAGAGTCCAGGGTGAAGCCATTCTGCCAGAGCACTAGGCTCACCTCCACTGGTTCATCTTCCGGACTTTGAGGCACTACTGGCGCACTTTCCTCATTTAGGGATGATCCCAGCCTGTGGCCTTGACCTTGGAACAGTGGCTTGCGCTTTGGCTGCGCAGAGTCGACCAGTTGGGCCCCACGGTTCTGAGCTGCCTTGAACATCTGCTCTACAATCTCGGGATAGTTCTTCTTTGAGGGCCCTATCACCTGTTGGCCACTGCACAGTTCACTTGGTAAGACCCTGCCTGAGCTAGCTAACATGGACCACACTCACCTCCTTTCAGAACCTCCTGCATAGAAGGCCTGACCCTCCTCATCGTCCTCATGTCCTCCACCACCACTCAGGAGGCTGGTGAGGGTGGTTATCCTGGACAGAAAGACAAACCTCCACGGTGATAGACTGACATACGAGATGAAATGTTGAATGTAGATATAAGATGTTTGGGATATAAAATGAATAAGATTTCAAAGCCAACAAGGATGTATACATAAATATTTTTATCTGTAACCTAATACAAAGTCCAGTGATGCTCCCTGTGAGTAATCCCATCTGTGAGATGAAACCAAGTACTGTCTAGAAGAAACCTGTCTCTAACCATTCAACGGGTGAACTAATTATGGGGAAAAAATAAAATTTGCCTTTTTATGAATATCACGCACACATCTCTCCAATAAAATAATCCCTTGTATCAATATTGAGTAAAAATATCAGGCTTCCTGGGAAAAGTATTTTTCAAAAACCTTTTAATCTCTATATTTCGGGCACAAATTTTCTTCTAAGAAGAAAACAGGGTTCCATGTTTCTTTATTTCAACTTAGAGCGCTATGTCCCCCTAGGGACACTTGCACTTTAAACATAAACAAAAATTTTGAAAGAAAAGAAAGATATTTAAATATGTACAGAATTAGTATGCAAGTTAGTTTGATGAAAAGATTTAAAAATATATATATATCAACATAATTGATATATGTACAAAGGGTTGGTATGCAAATTTAGTTAAATTAAATCAAATTGTAAAGTATTGTGTGTATTCGAGAAAAGCAATGTACAGATTTAAAAAAAAAAAAGTTTTGAGGAATATATGTTGAATATGGATACTTTTCTCTAGAGAGGCCTGATATTTTTACTCAACATCTCTCCTTGTCTCCCTGTTTGTTTAAAATTGATAGCAAGCGTAGATATGTAACAAGACAAAAGAATAAACCATCTGCCATAAACTTATCTTTAAGAGTCTCTTCATTCTTTGTGTTCTTGTGTACAAGTAAAATAAGATGATCTCTGTAATGTAATGATAGAGTAACAAACACAATTATCCAACATCTAGGGCTGTCTGGAATTATCCTTGCTTCAAGTGAATGTGGGCAAAGGAATAATTCAATAATAAGGTGGCTGTCACGACTTCCCCTTCCAAGAGAGCATTTCTGTGGGTTAGTTGTAGTATTTAACTCACTAGGAAGGGACGTAATGATCAAATTGGACAAGATTATGAAAAAGATATTTTATTCAAGACAAAGAGGATTGTAGAAACATTAGTATTCCCTGTTGTAACTTATGGATGTGAGAGCTGGACTCTCAGAAAAGAATAAAGAAAAATTGAAGCTTTTGAAATGGAGACATGGAAGTTACACAGAGAGCCATGGACAGATAAAAGGACAAATATTTCAATCTTGAATGAATTAATCCTGGTAGATCTTTAGAATCCCAAATATATAAACAAAGACTGACCTAGTTCAGACACATTATGAGCGCAAATGGTTAAGAAAATGATGTTAGGAAAAATTAAAGGAAGAGAGAAAGACCAGCAATGAGCTGGCTAGAAGGAGACAAGAAACTACCAGAAGGTCACTAGATGAGAGTAATGGTTATTAACAGATCAAATTGGAGAATACCTGTCCACAGTTACCAAGATTCAAACTCTACCTGATGGATGCTAACAAAAACTTTGAAATCACTGTTTGACAAGAACTTTTGATCAAAATGGGTAAGTGGAGAAAGGCCACCTTGTAACATGACTCTGAGCGGCTGGGAACCATGATTAGAAGGGATGATAGTGCAACTTTGTTATCAGCACATATACCCTCCTTTCTTATTGGCAAATGGCTGAACAGGAAATGAAAAGAATGTGTACATTTTCAATGACTCTAAGACATCAACAGCTGTGATGACAGAATGGCAGCCAAGAATGATGAATCACTTTTTCTCCAGGTAACATTCCTTCCCCAGTTCTCCCAGTCAATCCAACATTGTACCAAGGACATGAAGTCATCTAGTCAGGAAGGTAGGCCTGTACCTTGGACCACTAGGAGGGGCACGAGGTCGTGAGGGGCCGTTGTAGCTGCCACACACATCAACATGTCACTTTGGTCACTTCTGACTTGGTATACTATAGAGAAATGGTAACTTTAAAAAAAAGTGGAGCACAAGGTAATAAGATCAAATCTAAATAAATAAATAGTGTGTGATGTTTTGGTAACAGCGTTGTTACCGAAATCTTTGGTTCTGCAACTATGCGTTGTCCTTAACAGAGAAGTTCTACTGTATATAAGAAAATGGTTTATTAGAAAAATATTTATAATGTCATGTAAGAAACTAGGAAAGATAATTTTCAAGATGACACGGTTAATTTATTTAAGACAAGAACAAATCAAAATTTAATAAAATACAGCAGAACCTCCATATGAGGACACTCACACTAAAGGTCAGCTCTCTCTTTATAAAATTACCATTTTTACTATTAAGCAACTCTCCGGTAAGAGGAAACCTCTCTGTAAAGGACACTTTGGCTCTGAAACTAGGTGTCCTTTACAGAGAGGTTCTACTGACAGAGAAACAATGAGGAGAGTTTATACAGATTAGCAAAATATACAATTAGTCTCATACATGGGATAATTCACCTGGCAGGTGGAAAGAAAACCCACTACTTGAAAAAAAAAAAGGAAAAAAAGTATTTACACATAGTAAGTAATAAAGTGATTAAATATAGCGAGAACACGAGAGTCGAGTTAACATTTGCTGTGCTTTCATCCCTCATTTTTACAGCAGTAACATTGGGAAAATACAAATAAAAGCAAAAGATTTATTGGACAAAAAAAAAAGCATCAAATATTCGTAAATTGTAACCTAGTTGTATTGGTTGATGTGAGAATTTTGTTTCTTTTTCCTTGTTGCACAGGAGATGGTAAAAACAATATGGCTGACATCTAGTTTCCTCCATCCCTCTAAACAAATAGAAGACCAATTCTCTTTCCAGACTGCTGAGCAGCTATTGGGGGAAATAGTCAAAAGTATTCTTTGCCGTGCAAAAAGTCTTTTAATTGGAAATGACTATAGAGTGAGAAAAAATTTAGTAGATTTACAAAATCCTTTTGGATAGATTTGAGTTTCAAATGATACTGGGAATTTCTTTTTTGGAGAACAAGAGGGTCATATATATATTAAAAACAAAATAGGTATATCCTGACCAGGCTCGCATGAGCATTTTAGATGGCAGAATGCCATGTAGTGGAACAAAAATAAATGTTGATTTAACTTATAAACACAAGGTAATAAGACCAAATCCAAATAAATAAATAGTGTGTGACGTTTTGGTAACAGCGTTGTTACCATCTTCAGACAAAAGTACTGAATGAGAAATTTTACCACATTTGGTCTTATTACCTTGTGTTTATAATCTATAATCCAAATTGTGCCCTATCGTTGATTTAACTTGTTCTATGATATTTGACCAACCCAATTTCTTGATAAATCAAGAAAAGCCATCCATGAACACCTTTCGGGGCTGTTGGCCCTCATCAGTGTGGTGCAGACTGTACCTCTACAACCAAAAACTTGGTCCTAGAGGCTTCTTTAGAAATCAAGAAATGGGTATTTAAGGCCAAATTTGTGTAAATATGCTGTTCATGCGAAAAAAAAAAAAAAAAAAAAAAAGGTCAGGTGTTGATATTCAAAACATTGATTTTTGTTCCAGTAAATAGTGCCATTTAAAATTCTCATGTGAGTGGTCAGGATATGCTTTTTTGTTTTTAATGTATATATATTTGTAATTATTTTTTCACACATATACATTATATATATACAGTAGAACTTCCCTGTAAAGGACACCTAATTGCAGAGCCAAAGTGTCCTTTAGAGAGAGGTGTCCTCTTACTAGACAGTTATAAAATTTTAAAAAATGGCAATTTGCAAATGAAAACTGTCCTTTGTAGAGAGGTGTCCTCTAGCTTGAGTGTCCTCTCATGAAGGTCCTACTAGATATATAGAATTATTAGATAATAAAAGGCATATATTGGATTTGAAAAAATATTTATTTTGCCAATTTTTATTTTTTAATTGACTTATTATGTACTATTTTAAAGGGAGAGGTGCCGTTTTTTAAATTTCATAACTTTGCTTTTTTATTTTTATTTTTATTTTTTTTTGCTTTAACTTTACTTTATATTTTGTTGTAATACCCGCGATTTCTTAAATTATATTTTCACACATTAGTAATTACCTGTAATTAATACATACCACTTGTTTAATTATTTTTACATTTATCGCTTCAAAACGCAAATGTATTGATACATTAAATATATAACATTTTACATGCAATAATTTAAACTTTTTAGTTTTCATTTTTAAATCATTTTCTCATTTATTCATCCTAAATTGTTTTAACTTCCATTTTAATGCATTTTTATAAAATATTTTTTACTTATTTTTAAATCGATCTCCTAAATTTTTAAATGAATTTTTTTAATACCCACATTCTTAAAACTTTTTATAAGGTTCTTACAGTTTATTGTTTAAATCATTTTAAATTTATTTTCAAATGTTTTAATAGATACATACATTTTTTACATTTATCTCTTTATGAGTTATTAATGAATTATTTTTATGTACTTATTACAATTTTTTTTAAATATAAGATAGAACTTTTTTTCCTTTTATTTTTAAAGATATTTTACATTTTTAGTTGCATTTTTTATTTTTTATAATAATTTTTTCATGCACAAATTTCTCCCACCTACTCTGTATTTTAATTGATTTCAACTGTGATATTATAACACTATGCGGCGCTGAGTTTGTGTATACAAAAATGTAATGCCTCGATAAAGGTTGGCGTTCAGCCAGCCGAAATATTGGCAAAATAAATATTTTTTCAAATCCAATATATGCCTTTTATTATCTAATGAATTAAGTATGGATTGCTCTATTTTCAATATAGAATTATTTCGAGTCCAAAAATGTGAGCAAGACAGTGTGTAAAGGTTGTTACACCTTTATATAATTTTTGTTCAATATTTCAAATAAGTTTAATAACTTCCAGTGAAATTTCCTCATATTCTGCCTGTAGCAGGAACTGGGAATTAAATTCAGGTGTGTCAGAGAATTATGGTTTGATTCTGATCAAGTGACTTTATTTGGTTCACTACTGCCCATATCTGCAGTGCAGTAGATAAACATCATTTCAACTGCACATTAAAATAAAGGGTAACAACTTCACACAAATATAAAAAGCTTCTCCTGACCCTCTTCGTTCTATGGGCGCAGTCTACTCCGTCTCATGTGAACAGTGTCCTGCCACTTACGTTGGTGAGACAGGTAGATCTTTGGCCATCAGGATGACTGAACATTCCCGTAATATTTCCAGGCAAGATACCAAATCCCTCATTTATCAACATATGGAGAGCATAGGCCACACTTTCAACATCAAAAACCCCACCATACATTACAGACACATACATATCTTACACCAAAGACTTATCCTAGAATCCATAGTATCCCACAAACTGAACAGTATCAATAGAAAAATAGATCTTCCAGAAGCTTATCATCCTCTTCTGTCCTTTATTTAAACCTCCCACATATTTATTTCAATAGCCCTAATCATGCGCCGTCTCGTGGTTTCACAGACTGCAGATTTAATATTTACTTTTCTTAAAAATTGGTCATCTGTTAAGATTAACATATAAATAGTTTAAAAACTTTCCTTTTTTATATATATACTAGCCGAATGACCCGGGCAACGCCCGGGTTTTACCCGATTAAATGTTTTTATTCAAATACTATTCGTTACAATTATAAATTGGCGCCGTGGATGTCACTCTTGTGGAACGTCCCGCTCCAAACTTTGTGTCTGAGAAGCGATATTTTTATAGAAAGATGATCTAGCTTTTGTTTTCTGCTCGAATGAATGTTTTTCTGTTAGAATTTTGTTCCTGCGTACAAAATAATGAACTGGTTTCACCCGTGGTCTCTGCTTTTTGGAATTTTTCCAGATACAGTAAAACCCCTCTATAGTGAACCCCAATGGGACAGAGCTTTTGGTTCACTATAGCCACGGTTTGGCTATTTTTTTTTACTTTTCAAAAATTTTAGACCGTATAATTAAAAAACAGCCATACACACAAGAAGAGGCTGCCTCTTAATAGTGGTCACTTTATTTTAATTCCCTTAATTGACAAATCTCCTTATATTAATACTGAATAATAATAGAAATCATTAGATAATAGGTTCTTCTTATGATTAACATACATGTACCTCTATGTCTAAGTTAAAAATCAAGACAAATCCTAGGCAAAGTTTTATTAAATATATATTCAAAGATATGAAATGATTTTAAAACATCATTATCACATTATATAATACAATTTTTACTTGAAAAAAATGGCTCTAATACCTTGTTGTTTCAAAGCATTCTTCCAAGCATTGCACCATTCAAATAAAGTTAGTGTTTTTCTTCCATTTCATGTTTCCCCATATTCTTCTAGGTCTAGATTTCGTTTTTTTTTTAACCTGCCATGCAAAACATTGCTGACTTTAAAATCACCATAGTTAATGGCATAAAAATAATTTTTGTTTCATCACGGGACCGTTTATTTGGACTTTTTTTTTTTTAAGTTCTAAAACGTACGATCGCGATCGCGGCAAAAGTTGAAGTTGATTCCTCTTTGTAACAATTTTTAATAACTTTATATTTTATCTTTTATAATAGAAAAGTTATATTCTCATATTTTAATATGTTCTTAACATTTTGCCTATGTTGTTTCACTTTGAAAAGTTCTGTAAATGGCCTTTTTTTTTTTTTTTTTATGAAATAATGCTTTTGTTTTTAAAATGCCTTTGTTTTCTTCATTTTGGAAGCCATTTGCATTTTTTATATTTCAAATTTAATGGATGCAAAGATATTCTAATTAATAAAAAGTATAATGTGTAAAAATTTATACAACATACAGCAAAAATAAAGTGCAAAAATCAAACAAACAATGCCGCTAAATTTATTGTTTTGAAATCGCGATCCGCGAGCTTTAAACATGCTCAAAATTTTGTTTTTTATTATTTTTTTTTAATTACAATTCTAAGTTCGTTATAAGCATAGTATTTTTAATAGATTTTATCATTTTGTGACCCGAAATTGGTTCGTTATAGGGGTAGTTCGTTATTCTAAAAATCGCAAAGTTCGTTATAACGATGGTATTTTCAATGGAATGGAATTGGGAATCGGCGTGGGTTCGTTATAAGGGAAGGTTCGTTATATCCAGGGTTCGTTATAGCGGGGTTTTACTGTATAATTTTGTATCTGATAATCAAACATGATACATCAATATCGTCATCATCATTTTCTGAATAAAAATATATCTACTTATATATTTGCCTTATTCTGTCTGTTTGTCTGTTTGAAGCTCACGGATGGGATTTTTCATAACCATCGGTGGTTCAGTGGTAGAATGCTCGCCTGCCACGCGGGCGGCCCGGGTTCGATTCCCGGCCGATGCATTTTTTTTTTTTTTTTTACAATTTTTAAAACTCATTTATATTAAAGGTAAAGACTCTTCTAGTAAGGTATATCAATTAAGGAGGATCAGAAGATGAGTTTCTTTTATTGTATGAATGCTACGAGCTTTCGGGCAAAAGCCCTTCGACAGGCAATAATATAACTATACAAAATATACAAAGAAAGATAAATAACGATTTATATATATGTTAATCTTAACTGAAAACCGATTTTGAATAAAGTAAATATTAAATCTGCTGTCTGAGACCACGAGACGGCGCATGGTTTGGGCTATTGAAATAAACATGTGGGAGGTTTAAATGTAGTTTGTGTAGGCTGCGGGGATGTCTATTTTTCTATTTATGCTGTGTAGCTTGGATGAAACTATGGATTCTAGAACCAATCTCTGGTGTAGGTTGGAGATATTTTTGTAGTGAATGGTTGGGTTAGCAGTGTCAAAGGAATCCTTCATAGAAAAACACACCTATTCACCTGTTCCTCTCAACCCTCCTGCAACTTACAAATCCACATGTGTGATCCCATTCTCTCCCCTCTCAGTTAACCTTTCCCGTTTTCTCAAACCCTTTGGCATCCGTACCTTTTTTACTAACACACCTAACCTCCACTCACTCCTTAGGCATCCCATCACAAAAACCGACTCCTCCACTGATCCTCTAACATCTTCTGGAGCAGTCTACTCGGTCTCGTGCCAACAGTGTCCTGCCACCTATGTGGGGGAGACCGGTAGAACCATCGCTATCAGAATGACCGAACACAAAGGCAACATCACCAACCGAGATACCCGTTCCCTTATTTTCCAACACATTGCATCTTCTGGCCATTCCTTTGACACTGCTAACCCAACCATTCACTACAAAAATATCTCCAACCTACACCAGAGATTGGTTCTAGAATCCATAGTTTCATCCAAGCTACACAGCATAAATAGAAAAATAGACATCCCCGTAGCCTACACAAACTACATTTAAACCTCCCACATGTTTATTTCAATAGCCCAAACCATGCGCCGTCTCGTGGTCTCAGACAGCAGATTTAATATTTACTTTATTCAAAATCGGTTTTCAGTTAAGATTAACATATATATAAATCGTTATTTATCTTTCTTTGTATATTTTGTATAGTTATATTATTGCCTGTCGAAGGGCTTTTGCCCGAAAGCTCGTAGCATTCATACAATAAAAGAAACTCATCTTCTGATCCTCCTTAATTGATATACTCATTTATATATTATACAAGAATGACATCCACGGCGCCAATTTATAATTGTAACGAATAGTATTTGAATAAAAGCATTTAATCGGGTAAAACCCGGGCGTTGCCCGGGTCATTCGTATATAATAATTGTATAAACGAATGCAAGACAAAATCACCGCGAATGTTTCTTTTTTTTAAGGCAATTTCTTTTTAAGGCAATTGTCGTTATTTATCGTTAATTTTTGTTTCGATTTTATTGAAAAAAAAAAACGATATGGTGCCTTTAAAAAATGATCTTTATTACTATGCAGTTTTCTATTTAGTCAATATACCTAAGTTCATGTTGCAAATGTAATTATCTCTATCGATTTAGTAGGTGAAATGCAAAAAGAAAATCGACATGAAATATTTATGAAAATTCACATTTTTATTTTTATATTTTCAAGACACACACAGTTTGGGGCGGGACGTTTCACAAGAGAGACATCCACGGCGCCAATTTATAATTGTAACGAATAGTATTTTAATTAAAACATTTTAAAAACACACAGTTTGGAACGGGACGTTTCACAAGAGTGACATCCATGGCGCCAATTTATAATTGTAACGAATAATATTTGAATTAAAACGTTTTTAAAATATATGCGCACTCGGCGTTGCCCGGGCCATTCGTCTAGTAGTTTTAATAATTGATTTATATATTTTTTAAAATAGCCTATCGTCTTCCCCGTATTTTTTTACCTATGTATGGAAATTTTGGTTTGAATTAGTGAACTACTGCGAATTTGTATACCGGACATACAGACAGACATACAAACATTCATTTTTATATATATATATTCCTTCCTACCATTTGTACCATAGTTCTTATAAGTCGCGCTTCATTGCTCGCCTGTTGAAGGGTTTTTACCCAAAAGCTTGCACCTATGCATCAATAAAAGAAACTCGTCTTCCTTCACCATGTTTTTTCGTCTAATATAATTACTTATTCAGGTCTTTTATATATTGTTTTATTAGACAAAGAGTAAAGACTGGCTTCCTCCATTCATCTCAAACCAGAGGCCACCAAAGTGGGAGAGAACCATAGGCTTTGTGCCAAAGTGGCAGAGACTTAGTGACAAATACCCACCATAAGAGGTAGTAGTGACCTAGTGTTACTATTTACACACACACACACTCCTCGGGAACAAAATCAACAAATATTCTGAAAGATATTCTGATCACTTTACAGCAGTCACCTCAAGAGACTGAAATCATTTTTCAAAATTGAACATTAAGCGCTATGCCATAAATATTTATAGAACAACTCTCCAAGCCTTCGCTAAACCCATCCAATACCATGATGGTGGTTTTTCTTTCTATCTCTAGGTTCAATCTGACCAATGGCCACGCAATGACTGAAAATATCTTAGAATGGCGGAAATAATCAAAATACTTCAGTTATAAGTATTTAGGGATACAATATTTGACTACACACAAAGCTAAGGCTCTCACCAAACATGTCACAATGATGTGATCCCACCAAAAGGGGTGATACTAACTTTGATGATGTATTATTTAACCTCTGCACACCCCATAGAGAGAAGATGACTGAACTGGCATTGAGATACTAGTGTTAGAGATGACAGTTTAATTTGAATCATCTTTTGGTGTCAAATAGGATGACTTACAAAAATTCCACAATTAAGCCATTCTCTGTCTAGACCTACCCTACAGCACCTGAACCAAGCATCTCTCTTAACAGCTTTTACTATTACAGTATAAAACCTCCCTGTATAGGACACCTAATTCCAGAGCCAAAGTGTCCTTTAGGGAAAGGTGTCTTCTTACCAGAGTTGCTAAATTGTAAAAATGGTAATTTTGTAAATGAAAACTGTCCTTTGTGGAGGGGTGTCCGCTAGCGGGGTGTTTGCTAAAGGGAGGTTCTATTGTACTAATAATTTAAAAGAAATATAATTCACAAACACCTGCCCCTCTAGTAGGAAATCTGCATAGAACCCCCGAAGTAACAGCTGCAAGTATTTATGATAGACACAAGTGGTTTTTCCATATAATGTGTATAAGTAAATATGGTGTAACCAATCTTTGACCTCATCTGCTTTTATGCAAATTAAGTTATTAGAATGATGTGTAGGTTAGAAGACCTAACCATTGGAAATGGTACAGAAACATTTTCTGTGGAAATTGATTGGAAGAATCAATAAAATTGTCTAAATTGTCCTAACCACTGAAAAAAGACCCATGGAAGAACCAAGTGGCCAGCAAGTTCAATTTACCACATGGGAATGAACTGACAGACTTCCAAAAAAAAAACAAAAAACAAGTATAACAATTACTGTTGCTCTTTCAAAATTTTATTTAATGTCCATTTGAGAAGATGGGTAGTCTTGTGGTTCTAAATTCTCACTGTTATCTTTCCAGAGATGAGTGGTATTTGCTACCACAACTTACAACCATGCAAGATTTATTTACTATTTTATACCCATTTACACAAATAAGTCTTGATTTTTCTTGATTTATCACAAAACTGTATATTTTCAATTAGAAATAAGGAGTTTAAACACAAGGTAATAAGACCAAATCCAAATAAATAGTGTGTATGTATTTAATTATTTGGATTTGGTCTTATTACCTTGTGTTTATAATCTATAATTCAAATTGTGCCTTATCAAATAGGAGTTTATTTAATAAATTATATTCAGGCAGTAGCCAATTATACACCATTCAGAGATGCCATCAAAGAAATACATTCCCAAAGTGGAAGAAGATGGTATCAAAGACACCAGCGTGTAAAAGACACTAATGAGAGGGGTTTACCTGGAGGGTTCTGAAGGAGTGGCTTGAGGCAAGGTTGGCTCCTCAGGGCTATCTGGGATGGGATTGTCGAAGTAATGGGACACCGCCTCCTGCACCCAACATCAACCATGTCTAGACAATTGACAATTTAAACAATTTATTGATTCTTCTAATCAATTGTTACAAAGGTGGAAAAAATATATAATAAGATAGTAAATAAAGGGTAGATAAAATGTAGGAGAATATAAATAGTTGTGTACAAACTTCTTCGGCAAGGAAGGCCACCTTGATCAACCATATCTAGATGTTAACCACTATCACAGCAAGGAATAAAGGGAACTTCGCTGAGGAGGGAAAACACTAGAATATAAACACTATTAGCTTGGACCATAACTGCAAATTACCAAATCTGAGTTGGTCTGTTTAGATTAATGACAGGTGATATTTACACTTTTCAAACACCTACAAGGTAATAAGACCAAATCCAAATAAATTAATAGGGTGTGACATTTTGTTACAAGGTAATAAAACCAAATGTGAAAAAATTAATAGTATGTGACATTTTGGTAACAACATTGTGACCGAAATGTCACACACTATTAATTTTTTCAGATTTGGTCTTATTTCCTTGTAGTTCTATCTATAATCCAAATTGTACTTTTTTTTAAGGGTTTTCGTCATTTTAGAATATTGTAAAATCAAAGCAACTATTAACTTGAAGTAAGTTTTCCAAATCTTTCAAAGCTGCGGCAATATTATCAACCTTGAATCTATAAGACTGTCATCTATCTGAACAAGTGTTGACAAATGTTTTTTTTTTATAAACCCAGGAACTGTCAACATTATTTGACTTGGTCTTCTCTTCACAACTGACCTCTAACTTTTTTTTTTTAAAGATAACGTGATAAAGCACAATTTGGATTATAATAAAAGAAAATAAGACCTAATCCAAATAATTTATTAGTGTGTGACGTTTCGGCAACAACATTGTCACCATCATTAGATTTTATTCTTTTGTCTGATGATGGTGGCAATGTTATTGCCAAAACATCACATACTAATAAATTATTTGGATTAGGTCTTATTTTCTTTTATTTTCAAGATAACAAAAAAATGTTCTTTGTTAGATGTCAAAAAACAACAACAAAGAACTATATGGTAAATATCACTCAGGGGAAAGTAAATAGTTAATAGATAACATTTAGATTTCAGATATAACATTAAAAAGTTATAAAACAACATTTTTTTTTTTTACTGTGTGGAAAAAAATATATATCTTAATTGGGCAACTGGACTAATGGATTGTGCCAACTATCAGAATAAATGTCTTTTTCCGTATTGTTCTACTTTCCCTAATTCTTATTAGATGAAAATGATAATGATAAGACCTTATCCAAATAATTTAACCCGGCATGGCGCGCGCTGGGTGAAAATTACCCATGGCAACATTTGAGTGGAGAATTAACCAATAAAAAATCGCTTGGCGAAAATGTGGTTTCGTTTAGCTTCCTGGCGCATCATCTAGTCTAAAGTTTTGGTTTCACATTTTGACAGCTGCCACTGAAATTCCATCTATTGTCACTGTCGGGTAAAAATCACCCGGTGCGCGCACTCACGTAATTTTTTTGTTGCATTTTTCTTTGATAACTTTTTTTTTGAGTGAGATAAATAATTCGAATTAATAATTTAAAAAATAACTATAATAGGTTGATATATTTATCAGCCTATAATTCTATATAAAATGGAGGGGAAGGTCATATTTAGTAGATCAAGAAGAGATTATTGTAGAAAGTGATATTGAAGATTATCTGAGTTAACATTTTTCTGGAAGTGACACTGGAATATATTCAGATATGGGAATTTTGTGGGATAATTCCCTTATCCCACAAACACATTTTTATATAGGGAGAGCCTCGAAAATCAAATGGTACAAAAATTGTCCTTCACAAACAGTAAAGCTGAGAACGCCTAATGTCATTACACATTTACTAGGCCTGAAAAGTAAAGAAGCAAAAAATTAAAATACACCTTTAGAAGAAAATTATTGAAATGTTTGGCCCTTGAACTCATCAAAGAGCAACTAAATCAAAGAAAAATCATTTCTTCACTGCCTAAAGGACTATAAAAAAATTTCCTTTTTTTACAGATAAGTTAATTTAAATCATAAATGTATACTCTAAATATTTATTTCAATTAATTTTTAGAAGGCACTTCAGGCCATAAAGAAGGTCAGGAACCGCAAGATAAAGCTTCCTACTAGATGTAGAGTGTGTCCCTCTAGTAAGGACTGGAAGACCCTCGACTTTGTGCCATAAATGTGCAAAGCCAATTTATAAAGGACATACAATTGCAGTTTGCAATGATTTGTCTAGAATATCCTCTTGAATTTTTATATTCTTAATATTGGAAAGGAGCAATAGTTTCATATTTTATATGCCATTACCAATTTTGAGCATTATTCAAGAATAGTTTTTAAAATGTTTAATTTGTGCAAAACATATTTAATTAATAATTGCCTTTTTTGAAAATTATAATGCTGTTACTTTGAAATAGAAAAGGTTTTGTTTTTCCTCAGTTAAAATTTATGTTCAAAATATGTAATTATAAAATCGGGTAAATTTCACCCAGTGCGCGCAAGTACGTTACATTTTTTGCGCGCGCGCTCGAGGGTTAATAGTGTGTGACAATGCTGTTGCCGAAACGTCGCACACTATTAAATTATTTGGATTAGGTCTTATTTTCTTGTATTATTATGTGAAAAAAAAATATATATGTGACGACTACACTTTGCTTCAGCGAGCCGAACTAGGACGGCCTCGGCAACCGCGGGCGTCAACCTGACTACGCATGCGCGCAGGACGTCATCAGAGACTCTGGCCACTGACGCGGTAAACATCTAGGCTAACTCCGGCGGCCGTTACTTCAACCGTTGCTTCTTTTCTATTTTTATATTTCTGGCTTTAAATAAATTGATTTTAATTATAATTTTATCAGCAGCCTTTCCACAAGCCACACAACACATCACGCAACAATCCTACATATATATATTAGAACCCCACACCTGTCTTCTAATTGACATGAAGGTGAACACCACTATCCTGTCCAGAGAGAATGGAATAAACCATCTGCCGCATTATATTGTAGTTGATGTAATTATTGAAAAAAAAAACTTATTGCCAGTAAATTTACAAACACAAGATAATAAGACCAAACCCAAATAAATGAAGAGTGTGTGACGTTTCAGTAACAGCATTGTTACCATCTTCAGACACACAACGTCACACATCAATTTTTTTTATTTGGATTTGGTCTTATTACCTTATGTTTATAATCTACTAGACGGGTGACCCGGGCTTCGCCCCGGGATTGACCCGTGTGCATATCTACCCGAGTGATATATATATAGATAAGATTTTTTTTATAATTGTTTGTTATTAGCATTATCTATTTGTTTGCATCAGCATAATTTAATCTAAATTGTACTGAAATAAAAATATTTATAACCTTTTAGTACTTGATAGAGGGCGCTGTTCGTGAGCTAAGTAGAATAATTTGAATATATAGTTTTAATAATTGATTTATATATTTTTTAAAATAGCCTATCGTCTTCCCGGTATTTTTTTACCTATGTATGGAAATTTTGGTTTGAATTAGTGAACTACTGCGAATTTGTATACCGGACATACAAACATTGATTTTTATATGTATAGATAATCCAAATTGTGCCTTATTATTTGAATATTACAAATTGAAAAAAAAAAAAAATGTTATAACAGTATTTTACAAACATAAGGTAATAAGACCAAATCCAAATAAATAAATAGTGTGTGACATTCCGGTAACAGCGTTGTTACCGAAACATCACACACTATTTATTTGGATTTGGTCTTATTACCTTGTGTTTATAATCTATAATCCAAATTGTGCCGTATCAGTATTTTACAAATTTTAATTATATATTTGGTTATCCTAGAGAAAAATATTCCTTAGAAATGAATGTTGTAATGAAATCATCTTACTTATATTCAAACACTTCCTTTAATTAAAGTTCAGATCCCTTGGGTTGTCAAATTAGTGGTTAGACTGTATATACTTGGTTGGGTTTGTTTAAGTCAACACAGCCATAACACAATATTTTTTGTTTAGAATCCACTCTTTCTAGTTGTTATAATGGTATAAATATATATTTTTAACGTTGGTATGACTTGAAAATAAGTAATGGAGTAAAAGAAAACATGATAAAGCTAATAAAAGAAAATAAGACCTAATCCAAATAATTTATTAGTGTGTGACGTTTCGGCAACAACATTGTCACCATCATCAGACAAAAGAATAAAAAAAATGTTTGGATTAGGTCTTATTTTCGTTTATTATAATCTATAATCCAAATTGTGCTTTATCATTCATGATAAAGCTAATTTTTATAAAATAATCAAGTACCAAAGTGGCATATCTTCCATTAAATTATGTGAATGGTTTAGCATGTTAATTGTGGCTAGCTGTACAAAACCTCCATTTAAATAACCAAGATAACAAATAAAAATTATCTGCGATTTTTTTTTTTCGTTTTATTATCACTTTTGCTGATAATACCATAACTATTGATGCTAATACCATATTTTATGAGATATGTCAAAATTTATTCAACTCGTGTTACCAAAATGGCGAAGAATGCCACAATTTTAAAGAGTAAAATATATATATATGTATAAAATGAAGACTGGGATGTAATCCTTTGTTATGCCTCATATATAGAAACTGCCGACTCAATGACTGAGTACATATAGCGGGAGGTAGATTTTGAAAATATTAATATAAATTTTATTATTCGTCGTTAAGAATAATTTTATTATGTGGATTTTCTTAAACGTTTGCTAAAAATTTTTAAATTAAGAAAAATGGGTTTGTACTTGCTTAAAAGCCAAATTAAAAAGATAGGGAAACTTACATCTAGATCCCAATTTCGTGTTGAAAGGTAATAATAAGCTCTTTCGTGATCACAGCCAGTGATTCGGCAAAATTCTTCAATCATTTCACTTTCGTTGGAATCGGCCATGTTTATTTATGCAAGTAATCACTTTTGGACAGCGGACCCAAAGATCGTTTAGAAAGAAAATAACAAAACCTATAAAATAAATAAATAAATAAATAAAAACTCAAAAGTTTTTAGGCATAAATTACCCGAAAATAAAACAGAGTAAAATTATAGGAATCAATTATTCTGTTTTTATCAGAATGTTTTTATTTTATTATGAGAAAATATTTTATTTTATTTTTTACAAATGTGTACTATATATTTTTAACAGATCAAATGAGATCAAACATTTTTTCCATTCACCCTAATTATTACTTCTCTCGCTTTTGTGGGCATTACTATAGTTTTTGCTTTTAACGATTTAAAAAGATCTGTTTTCACTATATTAATTTCAATAACTATTTAGACATGAATTTTTCAAGTTGAAAATATTTTATGGGATTGTATTTTTAAAATAATAATAATGAAAGGTAAATTATGATATCTAATGTGTTGGTTTTCTAGAATTGGCGAAGTGGATATTTTCTTGATATATAAAATAGTTGTAATACTATTAAAGGAAGATATTAAGAAGAATCAATAGTGTCCAATTACCTGAAAAAAATTCAGACGATGTACCAATCCCTATATATAGTCACGACCGTCTTTCCTCATCGGCCTCTGTCACGGATGCGCGCGCACGGGGAGGTCACGTGCTCGCCGGCAGCCAATAAAAATAAATAAAAAAAACTCCCTCGAGCCGGATTTGAACCAGCGACCTAAGGAATACCGTTGTAACATCTACAGTCCTCCGCTCTGCCAACTGAGCTATCGAGGGATACAAACTGTATGAATAAGTTTACCTTATAAAGTCAACTAATCCTATTTCTACACAAAATGTACTCATATATATATAGTCACGACCGTCTTTCCTCATCGGCCTCTGTCACGGATGCGCGCGCACAGGGAGGTCACGTGCTCGCCGGCTCCCTCGAGCCGGATTTGAACCAGCGACCTAAGGATCACCGTTGTAACATCTACAGTGGGGTAAAACACGGGCGTTGCCCGGGTCATTCGGCTAGTATAATAGAATAATAGAAAATTTGAAATTTAATTTTAAACCTGGTGTATGAGTTAGGTTAATATAATGGCTGTATTGATGGTTAAACTAAAATATGGTTTATTAAAGTATTTTCTTTTTATTTTGCTAATGTGAAATATACACATTTTAAAAACGAAATATTTCTTTTAATTGACTTGAGTTAATGTACAATTTTTTAAAACAAATGTATTTTTTTAGTTTTCACCTTATAAGTAGCCAGCTATTTTAAATGTTGCAATTCAACGACGATAATATTCTTGAGAATAATGCTTTTTGAAAACTATATGCACTTACATGTGATATATAGAATTTAATATTATATAAATACGTGAAAGCTAATTTGGCATAATAATTCAAATAATTACCCAAATCTTATAAATTTTGTTATTGAAATACCGATTTAAGAAATCTGTTAATTAAAATTATCATCATAAGAAGCTAGCTGTTTGTAAACGAAACTACCTTTAAAACATTTTACAATATGACATCTTGATATTAAAAGGTATTTATTCATTCAAAGTATGCACTTATAATTTTACTTTTTTTAAAGTGCGTTTTTACTCAAATATCGATTCATAATAAAATATATAAAAAGGAGTTTGTGGATCAAAAATGGAATCAATATGTAAACAGTTAAATATATGTGAAAAAAAAAAGTACAAATGTGAATTTATAAAGGGATCAGGTTAATAAATTAAGAAAGAAGCATCTCCTGGTCGTGCAACTGAAAGTTTCTGATGGACTGCACCATCTGTGGGAATAAATATCAACAAATCGTTGATCTTTAATTATTTCAGAATATATTGGCCAAATACCCTTTCTTGAATAACTCTTTGGTTGTGGAGGGCCAATATAATTGGCACAGCAATGTGAGCTGGTTAGTTTGGTGAAAAACCAATATTTTTGGCTCTTGAGAGGTAGGGAATAGTTCCCTCTGCCAGGATCATCTTGTTATTGGCCAGCCATCATAGGGTCATTGAGACAATAAAACACTCTTGTTTGATTCTGTTCACACCATGTCATCACTTTACACTGATTATTTTACATCATTTTTACACTGAAGCCTTTTTTCAATCTCATACATATCTGAAATCTTTTTTTTTTTTTTTAAACATAATATAAAATAAAAAATATATATTGTTTGAAAACCAACGTAAAGCAAACATTCAAATCAGTGATTTGAACAATGAGATGGGAAAGATCTATCCTAAAGTTCAAAAGAAGAGGTACAGTAGAACTTCCAGTAGAGCAG
>CP092864.1:60804570-60880822 GCA_030710605.1 Cordylochernes scorpioides
ATTAAATAAAATTGTAAAGTATTGTGTGTATTCGAGAAAAGCAATGTACAGATTTAAAAAAAAAAAAGTTTTGAGGAATATATGTTGAATATGGATACTTTTCTCTAGAGGCCTGATATTTTTACTCAACATCTCTCCTTGTCTCCCTGTTTGTTTAAAATTGATAGCAAGCGTAGATATGTAACAAGACAAAAGAATAAACCATCTGCCATAAACTTATCTTTAAGAGTCTCTTCATTCTTTGTGTTCTTGTGTGCAAGTAAAATAAGATGATCTCTGTAATGTAATGATGGAGTAATACAATTATCCAACCTCTAGGGCTGTCTGGAATTATCCTTGCTTCAAGTGAATGTGGGCAAAGGAATAATTCAATAAAAACAATGGTTGCCTGTAAAGTCGGTTTTACGGGCGAAGATTTTACATGACAACGGTAGAATATTTATTGATATGAATATAATTAAATTGCACAATAGGAACAAGGAATTGAATGAAAATAAGAATTGCACAAATTTTAACTATAGAAATATATTTTGTTTACTAAAACATTGTACATGTAAACTTAAACTTAACTAATTCCTATTTGAGTGATTTTGTTGAGGATAGGACGATGATAGGAGAAATATGAAATGAAAGGAAGTGTTTCTGCTGTAATGTGTCTTGCGAAAGTCAAGTCGATAGTTGTTCCTTTTAACGTAGTTGACTTAGAAACGTTTGATACGCAATCAAGATTATACGTATTTTTCATGTAATTAAGAAACGAGTTGTCAGGCTTTACGTTTTTGTTAAAATCACCACACAGAAGAATCGGTATACTAGAATCAATTTGCACGAACGGTGGCACGTACTGGCTGTTGTGAATGTACGGACCGAGTCCTTGCCATAGTAACATTCCAATATCCTGCATACTAGCTCCTGGATGAATATATACAGCACCGAGTATAAACTTGAAGCTAGTATTAGCGGCGAAGCAAGTAACTTCAGTCATGCACATGTCACCCTTGGTTTTAATGACACGAGTTACGTCTGTAATCGCAACTTGGAACACTTCCGCCGTAGATGTCGATGATAATTTACGATAGATCGCCACTCCACCAGCCGCGTTGGTATCCGAGTTAGGTCGATTATTTTCCCTGGATACGCACTCATAACCCTTGATTGGAGTTGGTTCACAAGTGTCGCGCATCCACGTTTCAGTCAATACTAAATAGTCTGATCGTGGTATCACTGTATCTGTTTCAATGTCCGCGGCATGGGCACTTAAACTTTGACAGTTGATGTTCGTTACAATAAGTTGTCCAGCGTCGGTTGCGTCGTCACAGAATTTTACGGCTTGTTTGGTAATTGTGTCTAGAGTGTGTCCACAAAGTCGTAAGTATTCATTGCGAATATCTCGAGTAGTCTGTGAGTCGTTTCCATCTCGGCCATGTTTGAAAACCAATGGAGAGTCCTTTTCTGTTATGAAAGGTACTGCAGACGTTGACGGCACGATATCCTCCGTCTCCATTGAAGTACTGGAAGTTGAAGGCACCGTTTCCATTGTTTTGAGAGTGGTGATTCCTGTTGAACATTTGAAATTGAATGGATGAATTTTTAATTTTAAAGAATCAATTTGAAAATCAAAACACTTATTCAGATCGAAGGTTCATATTTTTGCTAAATAAATTTGAAATTAAATAAAATTTGTAATTGTAAATGATGAAGTTGAAAATTAAAACATTTACTTATATTAGATGTTAAAATTCTTGCTCAACACAGTTTAAATAAAGTTTTCTTATATCTGCCACTTTTTCTTAATATTTGTAATTTTAAATAATCAATTCGAAAATCAAAACATTTATTCAGATCGAAGGTTCAAATTTTTGCTAAATAAATTTGAAACTATTTAAAATTTGTAAAATAATAATTAATTAATTAATTAATTTTAAACTAATAATTTACTTAACACTATCAACATTTATCAATAGTATGACATAACCTATAAACTCAGTTTCTCAACTTTTGTGTCAATCTAACAATTAATCAATCAATCATAGTTTACGATAATGAAATATCAGTGTACAATTATTTACCTTTATTGTTGTAGTTGTTGTAAATGACGAATCTAAGCACTCCACATTTTCACTACAGACACAGCTGACGATACTTTAACCACACGTGTGAACTTGTATTATGACGCTTTCTTGTTTTTCCAACGCCAAGAACGTTCGAGAAAGACAAAGACAGAGACAAGCATGCGCCGATTCAATGCGCCTAATTCTCTAGCGCTGCGCGCGCAGCACTCTCGTTCGATGACTCATCGTAACGTTACCGGGCGTTACACTTTTTCATAAGTGACTCCCAGCCGCAACCTAATTTAAGACGTTGTCACGTCAATAAGGTGGCTGTCACGACTCCCCCTTCCAAGAGAGCATTTCTGTGGGTTAGTTGTAGTATTTAACTCACTAGGAAGGGACGTAATGATCAAATTGGACAAGATTATGAAAAAGATATTTTATTCAAGACAAAGAGGATTGTAGAAACATTAGTATTCCCTGTTGTAACTTATGGATATGAAAGCTAGACTCTCAGAAAAGAATAAAGAAAAAAAACTGAAGCTTTTGAAACAAAGACATGGAGGAAGCTACTCAGAGTACCATGGACAGATAAAAGAACAAAAAATTTCAATCTTGAATGAATTAATCCTGGTAGATCCTTAGAATCCCAAATATATAAACAAAGACTGACCTGGTTCAGACACCTAATGAGAGCAAATGGTTAAGAAAATGAAGTTAGGAAAAATTGTAGGAAGAGAGAAAGACCTTAGAAAACAAATACGAGAATCATGGGACGAGTGTCTTTTGTAGGAAGCTTTATTTTAAATCGCTCAAGCTTTCGGGCTGACCGGCCCTTCTACAGGAGATAAGTGAACAATGGCACATCAGGTACTATATAATAATCGGACTATTTTACATATTCAAAAATTAAAATTTTAAAAACTTTTTATAGGGATTTTGCATAATCTGCTCCTTCAACTCCCAGTTTTTTCTACAGATAAAAGGGTCCCCAATGGGGAACCCTCTTTCCTCAGCTGCTGCTGAGATTGTTATGCGGTCTATAGATATGCAGATCACATCAGATTTTCCATCCGATATCCGCCTTTGGCGTAGATACATAGATGATGTGTTCTGCATATGCACAAAAAGCCAGGTTGAAAATATCCTCTCTAAACTCATTAGTTACCATCCTGACCTTTCCTTCACCCATGAAACCGAAACCTACAACGCCCTCCCTTTCTTAGATTTCCTAATCATCCGGACCCCAACCAGATACCACTCCACAGTACATTACAAGAACTCGTTCAGACCAAATTATATTCACTTCAACTCCTTCTGTCCCCTTAGTCACAAAATCAACACAGTCAAAACCCTGTCTAAACGAGTTCACACCCACTGTTCCACCTCTGATTTCAAAACCATGGAAACCAATAGAGTCATAGCTAATCTCATAAAATTCCAATACCCGAAGTCTTTTATATTACGCCATTTCCACAACCCCAACCACACTGCTCCCAACCCCGTGTATAAATCCATATGTGTCCTCCCATATTCCCCCACTAGCTCCTCCATAGCCCGAGCCCTAAGCAAGTTTGGAGTCAGGACCCTGTACTCCAACTCCCCTAACATCAGTTCCCTCATTAGGAACCCTGATACTAAAAGCAATAGCCCATTTAACCCATCTCTCTTGTCTGGCTGTGTCTACTCCATTCCCTGCGCTGACTGCGATGTTGTCTACGTTGGTGAGACGGGCAGGAGCGTAGGGACAAGACTCGAGGAACACAGAAAAAACATCTCCAGACAAGATGAGAAATCAGCCATATACCAGCATATCCGAACCACCAACCACTCTTTCGACCTGGCCAATCCATCTGTGCACTATAGCCGCATACACAACAAGCAGCAGCGCCTCACCTTGGAAGCTCTCGTTTCCCAGGGCTTCCACGCCATCAATAGACATATCGACCTTCCTGAATCCTACCAATCTCTGTTCCCATAGCCCTGTTTCCTCCATCTGTGTAGATTCCCCCCCCTCCTCTCTCATAGACAGTATAAGATATTACAGGCTTTACTATATCCAATATCTATTATCATACATTTCAATTTCTACTGTCCATAATTTACTATTATGTTAATTATTCCTCCCGACTTTGCTTAGTTATGCAAAATCCCTATAAAAAGTTTTTAAAATTTTAATTTTTGAATATGTAAAATAGTCCGATTATTATATAGTACCTGATGTGCCATTGTTCACTTATCTCCTGTAGAAGGGCCGGTCAGCCCGAAAGCTTGAGCGATTTAAAATAAAGCTTCCTACAAAAGACACTCGTCCCATGATTCTCGTATTTGTTTTCTAACTGTATTGAATGGGATGCCAGTACTTATAGAGAAAGACCTGCAATGAGCTGGCTGGAAGGGGGCAAGAAACTACCAGAAGGTCACTAGATGAGCTGCGAGGAATGGTAACTAACAGATCAAATTGGAGAATACCTGTCCACAGTTACCAAGAGTCAAACTCTACTTGATGGATGCTAACAACAATCACTGTTTGACAAGAGCTTTTGATCAAAATGGGTAAATGGAGAAAGGCCACCTTGTAACATGACTCTGAGCGGCTGGGAACCATGATTAGAAGGGATGATAGTGCAACTTTGTTATCAGCACATATACCCTCCTTTCTTATTGGCAAATGGCTGAAAAGAAAATGAAATGAATATGTACATTTTCAATGACTCTAAGACATCAACAGCTGTGATGACAGAATGGCAGCCAAGAATGATGAATCACTTTTCTCCAGGTAACATTTCTTCCCCAGTTTACCCAGTCAATCCAACATTGTACCAAGGACATGAGATCATCTAGTTAGGCAGGTAGGCCTGTACCTTGGACCACTAGGAGGGGCACGGGGTCGTGAGGGGCCGTTGTAGCTGTCACACACATCACCATGTCTGATGGTCTCTTCTGGCTTGGTATGCTACAGAGAAATGGTAACTTTAAAAAAAAGTAGAGCACAAGGTAATAAGATCAAATCCAAATAAATAAGTGTGTTACGTTTCGGTAACAGCATTGTTACTGAAACGTCACACATTATTATTTTTTTTATTTGGTCTTATTACCTTCCGTTTCTAATCTATAATTCAAATTATGCCTTATCATAAAAAAAAAAGTAGAAGATATTGAGATTTCTACACAAATATAATAAATATTTATATATGGAGCTTAGTTTTTGTGTCTATTTTGACGAGAGAGGTGATCTTTTTATTTAATACAATGTACAATTACAATGATACACTAGTGCAGTACATGAGAGGACACCTCTCTACAAAAAGAGAGGCAGTTTTCATCACCAAAAACTCTTCAGTAAGAGGACACCTCTCTCTAAAGTACACTTTGGTTCTGCAAATGGATTATTAGAAAAATATTTAGTTATAATGTCATGTAGAAAATTAGGAAAGAAGAACTTCAGGATGACATGGTTTGTTTTTTGCTTATCCCTAGTACACGTAGTACAGGCCATGATAATCATGGTGGGTAGAAGTAGGCGACTGCTTTTACTTTAATGCACCACATGTCTACACATGTGAAAAGCAGTTCGACTTTACACTTACAAATGTGCCAGAGCCCCATTTGGTTACTTGCAGTCGCTGGTGGGGTTGGACTTTTGCAAGAATCGGGGTCCATTGGAGCTTTTTTTTTTTTTAACATAAAAAAGTGCCCAATGCGGGAATCAAACCCGGGACGTAGCGGTCGAAAACCAAGGGTTTAGACCCTCCTTCCACCGACTCCCTTGGATGACAGGGTGACATGGTAATTTATCAAAGACAAGAACAAATCAAAATTTATAAAATATAAGAGAAACAATGAGGGGAGTTTACAAAGTAGCAAAATATACAATTATCCCATACATGGGATAATTCACCTGGCAGGTGGAAAGAAAACCCACTACTTGAAAAAAAAAAAGAGGAGAAAAGTCTTTGCACATAGTAAGTAATAAAGTGATTAAATATAGTGAGAACACGAGAGTCAAGTTAACATTTGCTGTGCTTTCATCCCTCATTTTTACAGCAGTAACATTGGGAAAATACAAATAAAAGCAAAAGATTTATTGGACAAAAAAAAAACCATCAACAAATTATAAATTGTAACCTAGTTGTATTGGTTGATGTGAGAATTTTGTTTCTTTTTCCTTGTTGCACAGGAGATGGTAAAAACAATATGGCTGACATCTAGTTTCCTCCATCCCTCTAAACAAATAAAAGACCAATTCTCTTTCCAGACTGCTGAGCAGCTATTGGGGAAAATAGTCAAAAGTATTCTTTGCTGTGCAAAAAGTCTTTTAATTGGAAGTGACTATAGAGTGAGAAAAAATTTAGTAGGTTTACAAAATTCTTTTGGATAGATATGAGTTTCAAATTATACTGGGAATTTCTTTTTTGGAGAACAAGAAGGTCATATATATATATATTAAAAACAAAATAGGTATATCCTGACCAGGCTCGCATGAGCATTTTAGATGGCAGAATGCCATGTAGTGGAACAAAAATAAATGTTGATTTAACTTATAAACACAAGGTAATAAGACCAAATTCAAATAAATAAATAGTGTGTGACGTTTTGGTAACAGCGTTGTTACCATCTTCAGACAAAAGTACTGAATTGTGCCTGCAACGTCCCACAATCAATGTCCCATATACTAGATGACTGCCCGCTGTACAAATTCAATGGAGGAATCTCCAATCTCCACTCTGTCACCCCGGAAGCCCTGAACTGGCTGAAGGCCTTGCCTCTCAGACTTTAATGACCGAGAAGTCCTCACTTCTTTTTTCTAGATTTGATTCATTTTGTCTCCTCTCTTATTGTAAAGACGTTGCTGTATCACCTCATAAGCATAAATAAAAGTACTGAATGAGAAATTTTACCACATTTGGTCTTATTACCTTGTGTTTATAATCTATAATCCAAATTGTGCCTTATCGTTGATTTAACTTGTTCTATGATATTTGACCAACCCAATTTCTTGATAAATCAAGAAAAGCCATCCATGAACACCTTTCGGGCTGTTGGCCCTCATCAGTGTGGTGCAGACTGTACCTCTACAACCAAAAACTTGGTCCTAGAGGCTTCTTGAGAAATCAAGAAATGGGTATTTAAGGCCAAATTTGTGTAAATATGCTGTTCATGCGAAAAAAAAAATAGAAAAAGGTCAGGTGTTGATATTAAAAACATTGATTTTTGTTCCAGTAAATAGTGCCATTTAAAATTCTCATGTGAGTGGTCAGGATATGCTTTTTTGTTTTTAATGTATATATATTTGTAATTATTTTTTCACACATATACAGTATATATATACAGTAGAACCTCCCTGCAAAGGACACCTAATTGCAGAGCCAAAGTGTCCTTTAGAGAGAGGTGTCCTCTTACTAGAGAGTTATAAAATTAAAAAAATGGCAACAAATGAAAACTGTCCTTTGTAGAGAGGTGTCTTCTAGCTTGAGTGTCCTCTCATGAAGGTTCTACTATATATATATAGAATTATTTAGAGTCCAAAAATGTGAGCAAGATGGTGTGTAAAGGTTGTTACACCTTTATATAATTTTTGTTCAATATTTCAAATAAGTTTAATAACTTCCAGTGAAATTTCCTCATATTCTGCCTGCAGCAGGAACTGGGAATTAAATTCAGGTGTGTCGGAGAATTATGGTTTGATTCTGGTCAAGTGACTTTATCTGCCCATATTTGCAGTGCAGTAGATAAACATCATTTTAACTGCACATTAAAATAAAGGGTGACAACTTCACACAAATATATAATTACTTATTCAGATCTTTTATATATTGTTTTATTAGACAAAGAGTAAAGACTGGCTTCCTCCATTCATCTCAAACCAGAGGCCACCAAAGTGGCAGAAAATCATGTGCTTTGTGCCAAAGTGGCAGAGAGTCATGTGCTTTGTGCCAAAGTGGCAGAGAGTCATGTGCTTTGTGCCAAAGTGGCAGAGAGTCATGTGCTTTGTGCCAAAGTGGCAGAGACTCATGTGCTTTGTGCCAAAGTGGCAGAGAGTCATGTGCTTTGTGCCAAAGTGGCAGAGAGTCATGTGCTTTGTGCCAAAGTGGCAGAGAGTCATGTGCTTTGTGCCAAAGTGGCAGAGAGTCATGTGCTTTGTGCCAAAGTGGCAGAGAGTCATGTGCTTTGTGCCAAAGTGGCAGAGACTCATGTGCTTTGTGCCAAAGTGGCAGAGAGTCATGTGCTTTGTGCCAAAGTGGCAGAGAGTCATGTGCTTTGTGCCAAAGTGGCAGAGAGTCATGTGCTTTGTGCCAAAGTGGCAGAGAGTCATGTGCTTTGTGCCAAAGTGGCAGAGACTCATGTACTTTGTGCCAAAGTGGCAGAGAGTCATGTGCTTTGTGGCAAAGACTTAGTAACGAATACCCACCATAAGAGGTAGTAGTGACCTAGTGTTACTATTAACACACACTCCTCGGGAACAAAATCAACAAATATTCTGAAAGATATTCTGATCACTTTACAGCAGTCACCCTAAGAGACTGAAATCGTTTTTTTTTTTTTTTAATTGAACTTTTCATTAAGCGCTATGCCATAAATATTTATGGAACAACTCTCCAAGCCTTCGCTGGACCCATCCAATGATGGTGGCTCTTCTTTTTATCTCTAGGTTCAATCTGACCAATGACAACGCAATGACTGAAAATATCTTAGAATGGCGGAAATAATCAAAATACTTCAGTTATAAGTATTTAGGGATACAATATTTGACTACACACAAAGTTAAGGCTCTCACCAAACATGTGATCCCACCCAACAGGTGACACTAACTTTGATGATGTATTATTTAACCTCTGCACACCCCATAGAGAGAAGATGACCAAACTGGCATTGAGATACTAGTGTTAGAGATGACAGTTTAATTTGAATCATCTTTTGGTGTCAAATAGGATGGCTTACAAAAATTCCACAATTAAGCCATTCTCTGTCTAGACCTACCCTACAGCACCTGAACCAAGCATCTCTCTTAACAGCTTTTACTAATACAGTATAAAACCTCCCTGTATAGGACACCTAATTGGAGAGCCAAAGTGTCCTTTAGGGAGAGGTGTCCTCTTACCGGAGAGTTGCTAAATTGTAAAAATGGTAATTTTGTAAATGAAAACTGTCCTTTATAGAGAGGTGTCCACTAAAGGGAGGTTCTATTTTACTAATAATTTAAAAGAAATATAATTCACAAACACCTGCCCCTCTAGTAGGAAATCTGCATAGAACCCCAGAAGTAACAGCTGCGAGTATTTATGATAGACACAAGTGGTTCTTCCATATAATGTGTATAAGTAAATATGGTGTAACCAATCTTTGACCTCATATCTGATTTTATGCAAGTTATTAGAATGAGGTGTAGGTTAGAAGAAGACCTAACCATTTAAAATGGTACAGAAAATTTTCTGTAGCAATTTATTGGAAGAATCAATAATATTGCTTTAATTGTCCTAACCACTGAAAAAAGACCCAGGGAAGAACCAAGTGGCCAGAAAGTTCAATTTACCACATGGGAATGAACTGGCAGACTTCCAAAAAAAAAAACAACAAGTATAACAATTACTGCTGCTCTTTCAAAATTTCATTTAATGTCCATTTGAGAAGAAGATGGGTGGTCTTGTGGTGCTAAATTCTCACTGCTATTTTTCCAGAGATGTGCTGTATTTGCTACCACAACTTACAACCATGCAAGATTTATTTACTACTAGCCGAATGACCCGGGCAACGCCCAGGTTTTACCCGATTGAATGTTTTTATTCAAATACTATTCGTTACAATTATAATTGGCGCCGTGGATGTCACTATTGCGAAACGTCCCGCTCCAAACTTTGTGTCAGAGAAGCGATATTTTTATAAAGAGATGATCTGGCTTTGTGTCTTCTGCTCGAATGAATGTTTTTCTGTTAGAATTTTGTTCCTGCACACTAAAAATGAACTGGCTTCACCCATGGTCTCAGATTTTTGGAATTTTTTCCGATATAATCTTGTATCTGATAATCAAACATGATACAGCAATATTGTCATCATCATTTTCTGACTAAAAAAACAACTATTTTTGCCCAGAACCTGTAAATTTTATTTTTTATTGGCTAAAAATCCGATAAATATATTTTCCAGATTTTTCTCTATGTCCTGTCAAAACACGTTTTACATGTACATTAGGTCAGTACATTATCTTCACCGCTAGAGGCGCTGCTTGCGAGCGAAAAGGCAAATTTGCAACGCAATTTGCAAATAACTCGAAGAATATTCGGGATAGAGACCTGAAATTTTCACTATAAGTTTTTCCAGATTCTACTCTATATACTGTTAAAATTTCAGTCAGATTAGTTACGTATTGTGGACGTGTATAGCCGACATAGATACCCACATACATACATACATACATACACTGACTTTTATATATATAGGGATTTTATACCCATTTACAAAAATAAGTCTTGATTTTTCTTGATTTATCACAAAACTATATATTTTCAATTAGAAATATGGAGTTTAAACACAAGGTAATAAGACCAAATCCAAATAAATAGTGTGTATGTATTTAATTATTTGGATTTGGTCTTATTGCCTTGTGTTTATAATCTATAATTAAAATTGTGCCTTATCAAATAGGAGTTTATTCAATAAATTATATTCAGGCAGTACCCAATTATACACTATTCAGAGATGCCATCAAAGAAATACATTTCCAAAGTGGAAGATGATGGTATCAAAGACACCAGCGTGTAAAAGACACTAATGAGAGGGGTTTACCTGGAGGGTTCTGAAGGAGTGGCTTGAGGCAAGGTTGGCTCCTCAGGGCTATCTGGGATGGGATTGTCGAAGTAATGGGACACTGCCTCCTGCACCCAACATCAACCATGTCTAGACAATTGACAATTTAATTGATTCTTCTAATCAATTGTTACAAAGGTGGAAAATATATAATAAGATAGTAAATAAATGGTAGATAAAATGTAGGGGAATATACAAGGTGCGTTCATTAATTTCCAGGACTGGTTAAAAAATAAAATAAATAAAAAAGCTAGAGAAAATATTTTTTTACAGAGTTGAATATTGGACATTCGACCACACCTGACTGAAAGCACGAGTCTCGTGGCGCACGCGCAGATCTAAAAATAGAACAAAACAACTTCCTTGTAAGGTTCGCATTTCTAATTTTAAAATGGCCATTTTCGAAGAGCAGAGAATCTGCATTAAGTTTTGTTTTAAATTGAAAAAAAGTGCTACTGAGACGTATGAATTGATTGAAGAAGCTTTTGGCGATGCAGCTTTATCCCGTTCAAGAACTTTTGAATGATTTTCACGCTTCCAAAAAGGTCGGGAAAAGGTAAACGATGATCAGCATACTGGGCGTCCAAGATCATTTCATTGCGAGGAAAACAAGCTCAAAATAAAGGAGTTAATTAATCTAACAAAGAATTTCTATTAAAGACTTATCTTCAGAGACTGGACTATCTGTTTATTTGGGGATAATGAGGTGCTTAAGGGAGGCAGTGCGCCTTAAAAGACCTGAAAGATGGCAAAACAATGACTGGATACTTCACGTCGGTAATGCGCGGCCGCACACAGCCCATGTTGTTTTGCAGTTCTTGGCCAAGCATTCAACCATACAGATCCCTCATCCACCCTATTCCCCCGACTTAGCCCCCAATGACTTTTTCCTCTATCCTAAATTGAAAATGAACTTGAAAGGACGGAAATTTGACAACGTTGATATGATACAAGCTGAATCGAAGGCAACTTTGAGGAACCTCTCAAAAAGTGATTTTATCTCCTGCTTCGACAATTGGAAAAAAAGATGGAACGGGTGTATTGAGGCAGGAGGGGCATATTTTGAAAAATATTGAATTAGTTTTTTTATTTGTTTTATTTTTTCAAAGATACAGAGCAGTCCTGGAAATTAATGAACGCACCTTGTATATAGTTGTGTATGTGTACAAATTTCTTCGGCAAGGAAGGCTTCCCATCTTGATCAACCATATCTAGATGTCAACCACTATCACAGCAAGGATAGAAGGGAACTTTGCTGAGAAGGGAAAACACTAGAATATAAACACTATTAGCTTGGACCATAACTGCAAATTACCAAATCTGAGTCGGTCTGTTTAGATTAATGACAGGTGATATTTACACTTTTCAAACACCTACAAGGTAATAAGACCAAATCCAAATAAATTAATAGGGTGTGACATTTTGTTACAAGGTAATATAATACCAACATTATTGACTTGGTCTTCTCTTCACAACTGACCTCTAACTTTTTTTTTTTTTTAAAGATAACGTGATAAAGCACAATTTGGATTATAGATTATAATAAAAGAAAATAAGACCTAATCCAAATAATTTATTAGTGTGCGACATTTCGGCAACAACATTGTCACCATCATTAGATTTTATTCTTTTGTCTGATGATGGTGACAATGTTATTGCCAAAACATCACACACTAATAAATTATTTGGATTAGGTCTTATTTTCTTTTATTTTTAAGATAACAAAAAAATGTTCTTTGTTAGATGTCAAAAAACAACAACAAAGAACTACAGTATAACCTCGTTAATTCGACACACCCCAATTCGACACTCGGCGATAATTCGACCATATTCCGATGTCCCGACCTCCGGCCTATCAAATAACAAACCGTAATTCGACAGTATCGATAATACGACAGTTCCGATAGTTCGACCATTTTAAAATTCGAATTTCGACAGTTGAATGTTATTTTACATGCAACTTTACCGCTAAACGGTATTACGGCGGCGACGATCGGCATCGGCGGGCGGCGCCGATACGATCGCGCCATGCGCACTTTTGGTTTCTGGTTAGTTTAAGTTTCACTTTGCAGTGCCGTTGCGCAATTTCGCGGATGTTATTGTTGTTTTTTTTTTACGCGGGAATTTCGGCATCATGCGCTAACTAATAATAATTTTTATTTTTTTATTTTTAACATTGAAATATTTTAGCTATTTTTAAATTTATAAATAATTTCTTTTTAAATAAATAAATCTTTATAAAATGATCCAACAATGATTATGATAACATTTTATTTCAATATTCCATTTCTGTGTTATTATAAAAGATTTAAACACAAAATCAATAACACCTGCAGCAGCAGTGGATGCCTTTAATACATTAAAATTTATTTATTAAAAGACATTTCAGAGGAAGAAAGGCATGCATGTTTTTTCAAAATGCCATCTGGAATACATCCTGAATAGGATTTCAGTGCAAAAACAGATATCTATAAAGGAATTTTTTAAAAGATCTCTTCATGATTATTTAAAAATAATATTTTAAAATTTTCTTTTTATATATTTACCATATTTATTTCCTTTCAACTGCTATATTTTTCAATTAGAATAAAATATTATTTAATATATTATATTTAATATTTTAATGTCTGTAGAGTTAATATTTGATTATTATAAAACTATTTTAGTGGCGTATTATTCTTTTTAAAATAAAACAATTTCTACTGTCCTTACTGCGATGAAAAAATTTTCATCGCAGTAAGGACAGTAGAAATTGTTTTATTTTAAAAAGAATAATACGCCACTAAAATAGTTTTATAATTTGATAACAGATGGCGCTCTAGTACATCATAATATTTGATTATATTACTGAAAAGAAACACATTGCCAATAAATTTATTTGTTACAATTATTTATGTTTCTAAAATATGTATTAACCCGGCATTGCGCGCGCCGGGTGAAAATTACCCATGGCAACATTTGAATGGAGAATTAACCAATAAAAAATCGGTTGGCGGAGATGTGGTTTCGTTTAGCTTCCTGACTCATCAATTAGTCTAAAGTTTTGGTTTCACATTTTGACAGCTCCCACTGAAATTCCATCTATTCTCACTGTCGGGTAAAAATTACCCGGCGCGCGCACTCACGTAATTTTTTTGTTGCATTTTTTTTATAACATTTTTTAAAATGAGATAAATAATTCGAATTAATAATTTAAAAAATAACTATAATAGGTTGATATATTTATTAGCCTATAATTCTATATAAAATGGAGGGAAGAAGGTCATATTTATTAGATCAAGAAGAGATTATTGTAGAAGGTGATATTGAAGAAGATCATCTAAATGAACATTTTTATGGAGGTGACACTGGAATATATTCAGATATAAGAATTTTGTGGAATAAGGGAATTATCCCACAAACACATTTTTATATAGGGAGAGCCTCGAAAATCAAATGGTTCAAAAATTGTCCTTCACAAACAGTAAAGCTGAGAACGCCTAATGTCATTACACATTTACTAGGCTTGAAAGGTGAAGAAGCAAAAAATTAAAATACACCTTTAGAAGCTCTTTTGAAGAAAATTCTTGAAAGTTTTGGCCCTTGAACTCATCAAAGAGCAACTAAATCAAAGAAAAATCATTTCTTCACTGCCTAAAAGACTATTAAAAATTTCCTTTTTTTACAGTTAAGTTAATTTAAATCATAAATGTATACTCTAAATATTTATTTCAATTATTTTTAGAAGGCACTTCAAGCCATAAAGAAGGTCAGGAACCGCAAGATAAAGCTTCCTACCAGATGTAGTGTGTCCCTCCAGTAAGGACAGGAAGACCTCGAATTTGTGCCATAAATGTGCAAAGCCAATTTATAAAGGACATACAATTGCAGTTTGCAATGATTTGTCTAAACTATCCTCATGGAATTTTATATATTTAATATTGAAAAGGAGCAATGGTTTCATATTTTATATGCCATTACCAATTTTGAGGATTATTCAAGAATAGTTTTTAAAATGTTTAATCTGTGTAAAAAATATAGATATTTTATTAATAATTGCCTTTTTTGAAAATTAAAATGTTATTACTTTGAAATAGAAAAGGTTTTGTTTTTCCTCAGTTAATATTTATATTCAAAATATGTAATTTTAATATCGGGTAAATTTCACCCAGCGCGCGCAAGTACGTTACATTTCTAGCGCGCGCGCTCGAGGGTTAATGCCATTTTGTCACTGATACTAAAAGTTAATCATGAAAATAATATAAAAACACACAATGGTTTCAATTAATATCATTAATTTATATTACAAAGCTATTTTAAAAAAAAATATTATTTTAGCGTGTTAGATGATTACCTAATCATATAACCTTAATTCAACACTTCCTTTAATTCAACCGAAAGCTCTGATCCCTTGGGGTGTTGAATTAAAGAGGTTCGACTGTATATGGTAAATATCACTCAGGGAAAAGTAAATAGTTAATAGATAACATTTAGATTTCAGATATAACATTAAAAAGTTATTATACAACTTTTTTTTTTTTTACTGTGTGGAAAAATATTTATATCTTAATTGGGCAACTGGACTAATGGATTGTGCCAACTATCAGAATAAATGTCTTCTTCCTTATTGTTCGACTTTCCCTAATTTTTATTAGGTGAAAATGATAAATGATAAGACCTAATCCAAATAATTTATCCCTGGCATGGCGCGCGCCGGGTGAAAATTACCCATGGCAACATTTGTGAGTGGAGAATTAACCAATAAAAAATTGGTTGGCGGAGATGTGGTTGCGTTTAGCTTCCTGACTCATCAATTAGTCTAAAGTTTTGGTTTCACATTTTGACAGCTCCCACTGAAATTCCATCTATTGTCACGGTCGGGTAAAAATCACCCGGTGCGCGCACTCACGTAATTTTTTTTTTTTTGCATTTTTCTTTGATAACTTTTTGAGTGAGATAAATAATTTGAATTGATAATTTAAAAAATAACTATAATAGGTTGGTATATTTATCAGCCTATAATTCTATATAAAATGGAGGGAAGAAGGTCATATTTAGTAGATCAAGAAGAGATTATTGTAGAAAGTGATATTGAAGATTATCTGAGTTAACATTTTTCTGGAAGTGACACTGGAATATATTCAGATATGGGAATTTTGTGGGATAATTCCCTTATCCCACAAACACATTTTTATATAGGGAGAGCCTCGAAAATCAAATGGTACAAAAATTGTCCTTCACAAACAGTAAAGCTGAGAACGCCTAATGTCATTACACATTTACTAGGCCTGAAAAGTAAAGAAGCAAAAAATTAAAATACACCTTTAGAAGAAAATTATTGAAATGTTTGGCCCTTGAACTCATCAAAGAGCAACTAAATCAAAGAAAAATCATTTCTTCACTGCCTAAAGGACTATAAAAAAATTTCCTTTTTTTACAGATAAGTTAATTTAAATCATAAATGTATACTCTAAATATTTATTTCAATTAATTTTTAGAAGGCACTTCAGGCCATAAAGAAGGTCAGGAACCGCAAGATAAAGCTTCCTACTAGATGTAGAGTGTGTCCCTCTAGTAAGGACTGGAAGACCTCGACTTTGTGCCATAAATGTGCAAAGCCAATTTATAAAGGACATACAATTGCAGTTTGCAATGATTTGTCTAGAATATCCTCTTGAATTTTTATATTCTTAATATTGGAAAGGAGCAATAGTTTCATATTTTATATGCCATTACCAATTTTGAGCATTATTCAAGAATAGTTTTAAAATGTTTAATTTGTGCAAAACATATTTAATTAATAATTGCCTTTTTTGAAAATTATAATGCTGTTACTTTGAAATAGAAAAGGTTTTATTTTTCCTCAGATAATATTTATGGTCAAAATACATAATTATAATATCGGGTAAATTTCACCCAGCGCGCGCAAGTACGTTACATTTTTTGCGCGCGCGCTCGAGGGTTAATAGTGTGTGACAATGCTGTTGCCGAAACATCGCACACTATTAAATTATTTGGATTAAGTCTTATTTTCTTGTATTATTATGTGAAAAAAATATATATGGCGACTACACTTTGCTTCAGCGAGCCGAACTAGGACGGCCTCGGCAACCGCGGGCGTCAACCTGACTACGCATGCGCGCGGGACGTCATCAGAGACTCTGGCCACTGACGCGGTAAACATCTAGGCTAACTCCGGCGGCCGTTACTTCAACCGTTGATTCTTTTCTATTTTTATATTTCTGGCTTTAAATTAATTAATTTTAATTATAATTTTATCAGCAGCCTTTCCACAAGCCACACCAACACATCACGCAACAATCCTACATATATATATTAGAACCCCACACCTGTCTTCTAATTGACATGAAGGTGAACACCACTAACCTGTCCAGAGAGAATGTAATAAACCATCTGCCGCATTATATTGTATTTGATGTAATTATTGAAAAAAAAAACTTATTGCCAGTAAATTTACAAACACAAGATAATAAGACCAAACCCAAATAAATGAAGAGTGTGTGACGTTTCAGTAACAGCATTGTTACCATCTTCAGACACACAACGTCACACATCAATTTTTTTATTTGGATTTGGTCTTATTACCTTATGTTTATAATCTACTAGACGGGTGACCCGGGCTTCGCCCCGGGATTGACCCGTGTGCATATCTACCCGAGTGATATATATATAGATAAGATTTTTTTTATAATTGTTTGTTATTAGCATTATCTATTTGTTTGCATCAGCATAATTTAATCTAAATTGTACTGAAATAAAAATATTTATAACCTTTTAGTACTTGATAGAGGGCGCTGTTCGAGAGCTAAGTAGAATAATTTGAATATATAGTTTTAATAATTGATTTATATATTTTTTAAAATAGCCTATCGTCTTCCCGGTATTTTTTTACCTATGTATGGAAATTTTGGTTTGAATTAGTGAACTACTGCGAATTTGTATACCGGACATACAAACATTGATTTTTATATATATAGATAATCCAAATTGTGCCTTATTATTTGAATATTACAAATTGAAAAAAAAAAAAATGTTATAACAGTATTTTACAAACATAAGGTAATAAGACCAAATCCAAATAAATAAATAGCGTGTGACATTTCGGTAACAGCGTTGTTACCGAAACATCACACACTATTTATTTGGATTTGGTCTTATTACCTTGTGTTTATAATCTATAATCCAAATTGTGCCGTATCAGTATTTTACAAATTTTAATTATATATTTGGTTATCCTAGAGAAAAATATTCCTTAGAAATGAATGTTGTAATGAAATCATCTTACTTTAATTCAACACTTCCTTTAATTAAAGTTCAGATCCCTTGGGTTGTCAAATTAGCGGTTAGACTGTATATACTTGGTTGGGTTTGTCAACACAGCCATAACACAAGATTTTTTTGTTTAGAATCCACTCTCTCTAGTTGTTAGAATGGTATAAATATATATTTTTAACGTTGGTATGACTTGAAAATAAGTAATGGAGTAAAAGAAAACAACAACAATAGCCTTTATTGGGCACACGTGCCATACAGGATTCTCCCTGTAGGTAAAAGAAAACATGATAAAGCTAATAAAAGAAAATAAGACCTAATCCAAATAATTTATTAGTGTGTGACGTTTCGGAAACAACATTGTCACCATCAACAGACAAAAGAATAAAAAATGTTTGGAATAGGTCTTATTTTCTTTTATTATATAATCTATAATCCAAATTGTGCTTTATCATTCATGATAAAGCTAATTTTTATAAAATAATCAAGTACCAAAGTGGCATATCTTCCATTAAATTATGTGAATGGTTTAGCATGTTAATTGTGGCTAGCTGTACAAAACCTCCATTTAAATAACCAAGATAACAAATAAAATTATCTGCGTTTTTTTTTTTCTCGTTTTATTATCACTTTTGCTGATAATACCATAACTATTGATGATAATACCATATATTATGAGATATGTCAAAATTTATTCAACTCGTGTTACCAAAATGGCGAAGAATGCCACAATTTTAAAGAGTAAAAAATATATATGTATAAAATGAAGACTGGGATGTAATCCTTTGTTATGCCTCATATATAGAAACTACCGACTCAAAGACTGAGTACATATAGCGGGAGGTAGATTTTGAAAATATTAATATAAATTTTATTATTCGTCGTTAAGAATAATTTTATTATGTGGATTTTCTTAAACATTTGCTAAAAATTTTTAAATTAAGAAAAATGGGTTTGTACTTGCTTAAAAGCCAAATTAAAAAGATAGGGAAACTTACATCTAGATCCCAATTTCGTGTTGAAAGGTAATAATAAGCTCTTTCGTGATCACAGCCAGTGATTCGGCAAAATTCTTCAATCATTTCACTTTCGTTGGAATCGGCCATGTTTATTTATGCAAGTAATCACTTTTGGACAGCGGACCCAAAGATCGTTTAGAAAGAAAATAACAAAACCTATAAAATAAATAAATAAATAAAAAAACTCAAAAGTTTTTAGGCATAAATTACCCGAAAATAAAACAGAGTAAAATTATAGGAATCAATTATTCTGTTTTTATCAGAATGTTTTTATTTTATTATGAGAAAATATTTTATTTTATTTTTTACAAATGTGTGTATACTATATATTTTTAACAGATCAAATGAGATCAAACATTTTTTCCATTCACCCTAATTATTACTTCTCTCGCTTTTGTGGGCATTACTATAGTTTTTGCTCTTAACGATTTAAAAAGATCTCTTTTCACTATATTAATTTCAATAACTATTTAGACATGAATTTTTCAAGTTGAAAATATTTTATGGGATTGTATTTTTAAAATAATAATAATGAAAGGTAAATTATGATATCTAATGTGTTGGTTTTCTAGAATTGACGAAGTGGATATTTTCTTGATATATAAAATAGTTGTAATATTATTAAAGGAAGATATTAAGGAGAATCAATAGTGTCGATTACCTGAAAAAAATTCAGACGATGTACCAATCCCTATATATAGTCACGACCGTCTTTCCTCATCGGCCTCTGTCACGGATGCGCGCGCACAGGGAGGTCACGTGCTCGCCGGCAGCCAATAAAAATTTAAAAAAAAAACTCCCTCGAGCCGGATTTGAACCAGCGACCTAAGGAATACCGTTGTAACATCTACAGTCCTCCGCTCTGCCAACTGAGCTATCGAGGGATACAAACTGTATGAATAAGTTTACCTTATAAAGTCAACTAATCCTATTTCTACACAAAATGTACTCATATATATATAGTCACGACCGTCTTTCCTCATCGGCCTCTGTCACGGATGCGCGCGCACAGGGAGGTCACGTGCTCGCCGGCTCCCTCGAGCCGGATTTGAACCAGCGACCTAAGGATCACCGCAGTGGGGTAAAACACGGGCGTTGCCGGGTCGGGTCATTCAGCTAGTATAATAGAACTAGACGAATGGCCCAGGCAACGCCCACCCCGGGCGTGTGCGTATAGATTTTAAAAACGTTTTAATTCAAATACTATTCGTTACAATTATAAATTGGCGCCATGGATGTCACTCTTGTGAAACGTCCCGTTCCAAACTGTGTGTTTTTAAAATGTTTTAATTAAAATACTATTCGTTACAATTATAAATTGGCGCCGTGGATGTCTCTCTTGTGAAACGTCCCGCCCCAAACTGTGTGTGTCTTGAAAATATAAAAATAAAAATGTGAATTTTCATAAAGATTTCATCATGTCGATTTTTTTTTTTTGCATTTCACCTACTAAATCGATAGAGATAATTACATTTGCAACATGAACTTAGGTATATTGACTAAATAGAAAACTGCATAGTAAATAAAGATCATTTTTTAAAGGCACCATATCGTTTTTGTTTTCAATAAAATCGAAACAAAAATTGCCTTAAAAAAAAGAAACATTCGCGGTGATTTTGTCTTGCATTCGTTTATACAATTATTATATATATTGGCATCATATATTAACTTTATGAACGGAAAAATATGTCCAGGGTAGCCTAGTGGTCATGGCATCTGCCCAGTAAGCGGAAGGTCGTGGGTTCGATTCCCATCCCTTGACACTTTTTTTATTTTATCCATTCTGACCAAAATCTATCCGTGGACTTCACACAGTGAACTTCACACAGACAGAATAAGGAAATTATAGTAGATGATGATGATTATGATAGCATAATGAATTAGTCAGTATTCCCATGGTCTCCAGCGAAGAGGTGTGAATTGACTTTTTTAAAATATACATAATTATAAAGATAGAAGCTTCTATAGAAATGAATAAAATAAGCCGAAATAGCTCAGTTGGGAGAGCGTTAGACTGAAGATCTAAAGGTCCCTGGTTCGATCCTGGGTTTCGGCATCTTTTTTTTTATGACGGCTGATTTTTTATGATGACAGAATTGATGACTCTGACCAAAATCTATCCGTGAACTTCAGACAGTGAACTTCACACAGACAGAATAAGGCAATTATATATAATAGAATAATAGAAAAGTTGAAATTTAATTTTAAACCTGGTGTATGAGTTAGGTTAATGTTATGTCTTTATATTTAAATTACTGACATTTGTTTACACACAAATTCAAAAACAATTTATTCTCGAAACATGTTTTGATTACCACATGGATGATGATGATAAAACAGAATATAAAAAATCAATGATAATTAATACACAACAACTCCTCCCCATTAAGTCAAACACCAATCAGATGTCAAAAATCTTAGTAGGCTTCCTTATTCTTGAGGACCTCCTCAAGACAGGCTGCGGAGTCACTGCAGGAGTCTCTATTGCTGGAGCATCTTGGGTTTCTTCGCTCTCAGGTGGCACTTGTGGAGTCGACGATGTAGAAGGCAAGGGTTCATTTTCTCCACAGCTCCTTACCTGATCCAAGTGTCTATTGATAACTCTTCCATCATCAGTTTCCACTTTAACTGAGACAGGACCTGTTTTTTCACAGACCACTCCAGGTAGCCATTTAGGACCATGGTAATTCCTAGCCACAATCTCCTGTCCTTCTTCCACCGCTCTATGGGGTCTCCATGTTCTCATGAATTTTTCTTCTTGTTTATTCCTCTCCTCAGAGACAATTTCTGGATGACATTTATTCAGAAGACATTTTAAATTCCTATTCATTAGAAGCTGAGCTGGATACTTTTGGGTTGTGTTATTGATAGTTATTCTCATTGTCAAGAGAGATCTAGCCAACCTGGTTGACCAATCACCATTGTCATTTTTTCTAAGAAGATTTTTCAAAGTTTGTATGGCTCTCTCTACCTGGCCATTAGAGGCAGCGTGATATGGAGCACAGAGAATGTGTCTTATACTGTTTCTTTTTAAGAATGTCTGAAATTGATCGGAAGTTAAAAGAAGTTCCGTTATCCGAAACAATTACATCTGGCAAACCATGAGTAGCAAACATTTCTCTTAAAACTTTAATGGTAATTTCAGCAGAGGTTGATGGCACGATTTTTGCTTCTGTCCATTTTGAAAAAGCATCTACTGCTACTAAAAATAATTTTCCTTGAAAGGGACCAGCATGGTCGATGTGTAATCTTGACCAAGGTCTGGAAGGCCAAATCCAGGGGTATACACTAGTCTTTGGTGGATCATGACTACAAGACAAACAGATTCTACAATTAGATACCAATCTCTCAATGTCCTTGTCCATATTAGGCCACCAGCATAATCCTCGAGCTAATGCCTTAGTTCCCACTATACCAACATGGGTGTCATGCAAGAGATTTAAGATGTCTCTTCTCAACTTTTCAGGAATTATCACTCTGCTCCCCCACAGCAAGCAATCTTTGTGAACTGAAATCTCACTAGACCTGTTGGAAAAATCTTTAAATTTCTCCTCATACCTCTGCTCAGGCCACCCATTCATTGCCCAAAATTTTATCCTAGACAGAATAGGATCCTTATTAGTTAACTTTGCAACTTCAGAAGAACTAACAGCAGCATTTTCTGACTCAATGAAAAATACTTCAGGTGGGTTTGGAACTTCACTTGGTGATTCATTCAATGGAAGTCTACTGAGTGCATCTACATTCCCATTTGTTCATCCTGGTTTATATTCTATAGAGTATGAATACGCAGACAGAGTTAGGCACCATCTTAACATGCGAGGTGATAAAACTTGAGGTATCGGTTTACTAGGGTTGAAAAGGCCAATTAGAGGTTTATGGTCTGTCAAAATTTTGAATTTCCTCCCCAGAAGATACTGATAAAATTTAGATACAGCAAATATTACTGCCAATGCTTCTCTATCAATCACAGCATATCTTCTTTCAGTTTTATTCAAGGTCCGGGAGGCGAATACAACTGGTCTTTCATCTCCATGATCTACTTGGGACAATATGGCTCCAATGCCATACTCAGAAGCATCACAGCTGACCAGAATAGGCAGATTATCATCAAAATGAGCTAGAACAGACTCAGAACTGATTAAGCTTTTAGCTTCTTTAAAGGCTCTTTGATGCTCTCTGTTCCATTTCCAAGGATTATTACTGTCTAAAAGTCTATGAAGAAGTTCAACTACTGTGGCTTTATTTCTTAAAAACCTCTCATAATAATTTAAAAGTCCTAAAAAAGACATCAATTCTTTTTTATTAGATGGTGGTCTGGCATCTTTAATTGCTCTCAACTTTTCTTCGGATGGATGAATTCCTTTATTGTCAATTTTCATTCCTAAAAATTCAATTTCTGGAACATAAAATTTACATTTATTTCTTTTAAGTCGGAGTCCTGCTTCCTTGAAACGCAAAAGAACTTTTTCTGTTTTTTTCTTAAGGTCACCACAATTTATTCCTGATATAAGGACATCGTCCAAATAAACTGCTACTCCATCAATCCCCATTAGAAGAGTGTCCATAAATCTTTGGAAGGTTCCGACTGCGGAATTCAATCCAAAGGGAAGACGTTTAACTCTATACAATCCTCTGGGCGTATTAATGGTAAGAATTTCAGAAGATTCATCATCCACCTTTAATTGTTGATAGGCTTGGGCCATATCTAATTTAGTAAATACCTTACCACCTCTTAGCCTGTCCAAAAGTTGTGGAATTGTGGGCAGTGGATATTTATCTGGGTTGGTATATAAGTTAACTGTTGTCTTGTAATCATGACAAATCCTTATTGTTCCATCATTTTTTAGAACCGTAACAATTGGTGATGCCCATTTAGAAAATTTTATTGGTTCAATAATTCCTTGCTCTTCCAGGGATTTCAGCTTTTTATCCACTAACTCTCTTAGAGCAAAAGGCACTGCCCTGGCCTTTACAAATTTTGGCACAGCATTTTCAGGAAGATCAATGTGAATTAAAGGGCCATTGTAAGCATCTATTTCTTCCTTGAACAATTCCTCGAATTCAGGAGATATCGGATTACTTCCATTTATATTCAAGAAATTTATTTTTAAATGGAACGCTCCGAACCATTGTCTTCCTAGAATATTAGGACCCAGTCCATCAGCCACCAAAATTGTCATGCTTTTTGTGCAATTTGCGACTTTAGCCATCACATTGAGTTTTCCTAGAATTTTTACTTTATCTGATGCCCATGTTCTTAAAGAAACATCAGATTTACTAAGTTGCGTCATTTTCCAGTACTTTAAATAGGTTTCTTTATTCAGTATTGAATACATACTACCTGAATCTATTAGCATTGCTATTTCATTTCCATCTAAATTTGCTGTAATGTAGAATGGACAAATTTCATCATCTGTTTTGAGGTTATTCAAAGATGGATCACTAAAACTATTATTTTTATTATGTAAATATGTAAGGTTATTTGCTTTTGTTAAACAAGCCTTTTGTAAATGACCTATTTTGCCACACTTAAAACATTTAGCATTTTGGAATTTACATACTTTTGGCAAGTGGTTGCCCTTGCAACGAATGCAAACCAGTTCGTTTACACTTCTTTTAAAACTATTAGAATTGACTTTATTTGGCTTAAACTTAGGCGATTCAAATTTATTTAATTTACTAATTACATTTAATTCTGGCATTTTTTCCTGTAGAATACTTGCATCTGCACTAGCCGATTCATCACACAGTGCCAAATTCACAGCTTTTTCAAAGGTTAAATCTTTTTCAGACAATAGTCTTTTAACCAGAAATTCATTTCTCAGGCCACATACCAGTCTATCTCTTAAGCGATCATCTAAATCAATAAATTCACAGTTTTCGCTTAATTTTCTTAGTTCAGCCACATAGGCGGATACAGATTCTGTGCCTTGATTTCTTTTATTGAAATGGTATCTTTGTACAATTACGTTTGGTTTAGGGCAGAAATGGCCAGTCAATAGCTTGATCAATTCGCTATAATCAATATCATTTAAAGGCTTAGGTGCGGCCAATGATCTTGCCAAAGAAAAAGTTTCAGGACCTATTAAAGTCAATAATATTGCCTTCTTTTGTTCAATTTTTTCAATGCCATTTGCCACGAAATAAAAATTAATTCTTTCGAGATATGCAATCCACCCTTCAGGCTTAGATAAATCGAAATTTTCAAGCTTGCCAAAACTCGCCATTTTAAAAATATTTCTACTTAAAAACTTTAAATATTTTATATTTAAAATTACTAACATATTCAATTAAGAATCGACATCCTCGTCGCCAATAATTGTTATGTCTTTATATTTAAATTACTGACATTTGTTTACACACAAATACAAAAACAATTTATTCTCGAAACATGTTTTGATTACCACATGGATGATGATGATAAAACAGAATATAAAAAATCAATGATAATTAATACACAACAGTTAATATAATGGCTGTATTGATGGTTAAACTAAAATATGGTTTATTAAAGTATTTCTTTTTATTTTGCTATTGTGAAATATACACATTTTAAAAACGAAATATTTCTTTTAATTGACTTGAGTTAATGTACAATTTTTTAAAACAAATGTCTTTTTTTAGTTTTCACCTTATAAGTAGCCAGCTATTTTAAATGTTGCAATTCAACGACGATAATATTCTTGAGAATAATGCTTTTTGAAAACTATATGCACTTACATGTGATATATAGAATTTAATATTATATAAATATGTGAAAGCTAATTTGGCATAATAATTCAAATAATTACCCAAATCTTATAAATTTTGTTATTGAAATACCGATTTAAGAAATCTGTTAATTAAAATTATCATCATAAGAAGCTAGCTGTTTGTAAACGAAACTACCTTTAAAACCTTTTACAATATGACATCTTGATATTAAAAGGTATTTATTCATTCAAAGTATGCACTTATAATTTTACTTTTTTTAAAGTGCGTTTTTACTCAAATATCGATTCATAATAAAATATATAAAAAGGAGTTTGTGGATCAAAAATGGAATCAATATGTAAACAGTTAAATATATGTGAAAAAAAAAAGTACAAATGTGAATTTATAAAGGGATCAGGTTAATAAATTAAGAAAGAAGCATCTCCTGGTCGTGCAACTGAAAGTTTCTGATGGACTGCACCATCTGTGGGAATAAATATCAACAAATCGTTGATCTTTAATTATTTCAGAATATATTGGCCAAATACCCTTTCTTGAATAACTCTTTGGTTGTGGAGGGCCAATATAATTGGCACAGCAATGTGAGCTGGTTAGTTTGGTGAAAAACCAATATTTTTGGCTCTTGAGAGGTAGGGAATAGTTCCCTCTGTCAGGATCATCTTGTTATTGGCCAGCCATCATAGGGTCATTGTGACAATAAAACACTCTTGTTTGATTCTGTTCACACCATGTCATCACTTTACACTGATTATTTTACATCATTTTTACACTGAAGCCTTTTTTCAATCTCATACATATCTGAAATATATATATTTTTTAAACATAATATAAAATAAAAAATATATATAGTTTGAAAACCAACGAAAAGCAAACCCTCAAATCAGTGACCTGAACATTGAAATGGGTAAGATCTACCCTAAAGTTCAAAAGAAGAGGTACAGTAGAACTTCCAGTAGAGCAGACTAGCAGACACTTCCAAATAACGGATGCTTTCCCATTGTATTACACTTTAACTTCTTTAATTAAACATCCCAAGGTTGGTTATTATAAAGCATAATTTGGGTGTTAGATTATAATACAAGAAAATAAGACCTAATCCAAATAATTTATTAGTGTGTGACGTTTCGGCAATAGCATTGTCACCATCATCAGACAAAAGAATAAATGAGAAAAAATATCACAGCAAGTTTTTAAATAGTTTATTAAACTTAGAATAATATATCAAGTTATCTTAAAAACAATTTTTCTTTATCTGTTACCATGTTTAAACACAGTACTATTTAAGAACTTACTGTGATATTTTTCTCAGTTATTCTTTTATCTGATGATGGTGACAATGCTGTTGCCAAAACGTCACACACTAATAAATTAGTTGGATTAGGTTTTATTTTCTTTTATTATCCCAAGGTCTGTGTTCACCATTGACCTAACTTTATGATAGTTCTAACTCTTCAACCACTAGGTTTATGAACTGTTTTCTTTCTTTTGAAAGAACATACTGATATGATTTTAGATTTTAAAAAACCTGAGGAACAAATTGCTTTGTAGATTTAGGTATTTACAAGGTGAGTGACTTTTTCCTTCATTAACACCTCCCACCCTCACTATGGCTCCACCATGGGATGCTGAACCTATAGTCCAGGCAGTTTTACACAATAGATGTCATAGAGAATGTTGTGAGACAGACTAATATTTATGTTCAGCTGGTCATTGATGCTAAAAACAGTAGAACCTACCTTTAGAGGACACCTCTCCACAATGGACAGTTTTCATTTGAAAAATCATCATTTTTACAATTTAGCAACTCTTCGGTAAAAGAACACCTCTCCCTAAAGGACACTTTGGATCTGCAATTACGTGTTCTTTACAGGGAGGTTTTACTGTATCTTGTTATAGAGAATGGACCCCCCAAATTTGGAAGCACTAAAGAGGTATCAACAGTTGCTGGATGTAAAGTTGAAATTCCACCAATGGTTTAAGTTTATAATCAAAACATGGGAGGTGTTGATCTGTCTGATCAGTACATATATTGATGGAAGAAATTCCATGAAGTGGTGGAGAAAGATTTGTGAGAGCATGATTATGACATCTATGTTGAATATTCTCAAGGAGCATGAACTCATGGAATTCATGTAATCTTTACACAAGGTGATAAGAAACAACAACAACAATCAAGACATGGGAGGTGTTGATCTGTCTGACCAATTGATCTGTAAATATATTGATGAAAGAAAGTGCAATCAAAACTCATTTTCCATGTAGTTACACTGTGTACAAGTCCCTTTGTGGTTTGCAGCATCAACATTACTTGTCTTCCAGGCACTTATAATATTCAATGTTTACCAGAGGGGTAACCACGTCTACTGTGTACCACGTGTACTAGGGATAAGCAAAAAAAACAGAGGGGTTTCAAATACTATAGCACAAGTATTATGTGCTACACCACCTACTAAACATTGTACGCTATAGTTGGGTAGAAATGATTTGAGTATACAATCACTTTCTGAAATCATGCCCCTAATGCTTTTTAGTGATCCAGAGCTGGATACAGGAATAATAAAAAAAAAATTGAACCTAAGTTACAGACAGTCTGTCATTAACCCAACTTGTAAAAAGAATAAGGATAATATATGTTTACCCTATACACATCCACTGTTGTGTCCACCTACCAGAGTTTTATTTTTAATGTCTTTCACAACATCCTGCCAAATTCCAATTTGTGGTGGTGGTGGTGGTGTCTTGTCCAAAGAAACGTGGAGACATGCTACATAAATGTGATATTCATACCGCAGTCTACTCAGCTCTCCTCCTGTGTTCCATTTACAGTCGACCTTCTTTAATTCAACACCCCAAGGGATCAAAGCTTTCGGTTGAATTAAAGGAAGTTTTGAATTAAAGTTATTCAGATGATTAGCTCCAGAATGGTTGCAAGGTTTTCCCACTATGTACTAAGTGCAATTCTCAGCCTGCAACCCCAAGACATATTATTGAGTGTATTGACTCATCCATTGATAAGATCTACTCTTCCCCGGCAGACACCATCAAAAATCTCAAGCTTTACAAGCTTGATACCTTAGTGTGATTGAGTGGAGATAAGAAAGAAGAAGAAGATGATTAGCTAATCATCTAACTCAGTAAAATAATATTTTTTAAAAATAGCTTTGTAATATAAATTAATGACATTAATTGAAACCATTGTGTGTGTACTTTTTTGTATTTTATTTTCATGTTTAACTTTTAGTATCAGGGACAAAATAGCATTAATACATATTTTTGAAACAGAAATAATTACAAATAATATTTTATTCTAATTGAAGAAGAGCAGTTGAAAGGAAATAAATATGGAAAAGAAAATTTAAAAATAAAAAGAATCATCATCTTTTAAAAAATTCCTCTATAAATGTCTGTTTTTGCTCTGAAATTCTTTTCAGGATGTATTCCAAACGGTCTATTTTTAGCATATTTCCCACTGGTTTCCCGGACTGCAGACGCGTTGGCTCCCTCAGACACAGTAGCATGGGCTGTCAATTTCATTCCAACTTATAATTAAATGATTAAAAAGAAGGATAAGGCACAATTTGGATTATAAACACATGTTGTTATTGAAATGTCACACACTATTTATTTATTTGGATTTGGTCTTATTACCTTGTGTTGATGAAAAATAATTTTCCTGATTGCTCAAATGAGCCATTAAAGATGGCATCTACATTTCGCAGATATTTATTCTGAAATGTGCTTTTACCTCTTTAAATCCTAATTTGAGCTGTCAGGTAAAATGTCTTTTACATAATTTTAAACACACACCCGACCTTCTTCACTGTTTTACACCTCTTTTGCACCTAAATATGGGTATGAGATTTAAGCTACTATTGATCCCGGAGTAATCTATTTAATTCAATCTTGTCTGTGCAATAAAAAGATATTGTTGCTGCTAAAAAGGCCTTTGTGTACTAGCGGTGTAATGGTGGTGGTGTCTTGTCCAAAAATTTTGTTGCTCCCATGGAAAGGGGGGTGCTATTGCCTTGTTAGTCAGCCACATTTCAGAGTTCCCTGTAGGCCTTCATGGTTACCGTAGCAGCTTGGGGCTCACAAAGTTCCCATTGTACTTCGCCCTACGGGACAGTCCCTTGTGGTATTTCTCCCGCCCGCCACGTAGAGGAGGGGTTGGACTTCTGGGCAGGGTGTACTAGCGATGTAATTAAATCACTTATAGAACATACAGTATAACCTTGTTGATAAGGCACAATTTGGATTATAGATTTGGTCTTATTACCTTGTGTTTATAACCTTGTTAAAATTCAACACCTTCACCTGTCATAATATGACCAATATTTCATGTTCTGACCTGCAACCTATCAATTAACTAACGCTAATTTGACCAAACAATAATTCGACGCTCAAAAATTCAACCAATTTTTTTTTTAAATCAAATTTTGACAACATTAGATAATTCTTGTTTAAATACAACTCGCACCACACTGATGAGGGCCAACAGCCCGAAACGCGTTTGTGGTTGGCTTTTCTTGATTTATCAAGAAAATGGGTTGGCCAAATATCAGGGAACAGGTTAGATAAATGTTTAGTTGATTTCTGTTCCACTAGATGGCGCTCTCTGCTATCTAGAAAACGCTCATGTTAGTGGTCAGGATATGCCTAATTTATTTTTAAATACAAATTTATGGCTAAAAATTCAATACTTTGGCATGCGGGGCACAGGGCCGTAGTTATAGCATATGCGCACCATGCTTAAAAGTGTCAATGCTTCATAAGTATCGGCACCGACGATGGAAGATTTTGGCACTAATTGCAAGCATAAACAATGAAGTGTTTTGAGCCTTTTCTTAATTTTGTTTCTATATAAAAAATGAAATTTAAGTTACAGAAGTGCTGTTAATGCTTCGAATGGCATTCAGCGAGACATGTAAAGCCACAGTTTATGAATGTTATAGCCACTTTGAAAGTGGACAATGAGCTCAATCTAAGATGATCCAAGAGATGGAAGACCTTTAGAGAAGAAAACAGAAATATCCACCAAATTGTAGAATCTGTATAATGTATAAGATCTTAATAAAGATGTTTGGGTGTGGGAAAAATAATTTATATCTCAAGCTGTGAATCTCTTCCACTGCCCAGTGGTCAAAGCTTGCCATTCATTAACTAAATATAGACATTGTAAGAAATATTTGTGTGAAAAGAGCATTTTTTAAAACATATTTCCTACAATTATTTAGTATTATAGATAGATGGTGTGTTTTATTTGTATCGATTCCAATTTTTTAATAATGTTTATGATTCATCTTAGAAAATTTGGGAACAAAAGACTGAATAAGTTCTCTCTGTCTAATTCTTTATTATCAGAATGCTTCTAATATCATCAGGTTAAGCCTTAAAGTTTGTCAACCACACATGCAGTTTCTGACCACTTTCTTGCCTTGTGTATGTGGTGTAAGGAGAAAGAGAAGCCTGTGGCTTCAGTAAACTAAGTTTAAAGAAAGAATAAGGAAAGGATTTTACAGGAGGATTGTGCTGGGAGATGGACTGAACTCTGGTGTGTGTGCAGGTAGAGATGAGTGTGTTTGTCGACTACCAGCTACCGACTGAGGGAGAGGTGACATTGAAGACACATGTGAGCTGGCACACAAGGCACCCACTTCTGGCTGTGGCCAGCTTCGACCAGGACAATGGCGGGCAGCTGGCTGTGTACCAGGAGGTGGAGGGCTCTGTGGCACCGATAGCCACTGGCCTTACTGGCAGTGGGTCCCACCAGATCATGGCTGTATCCTGGAACCCAGTCCACAAGCTGCTGGTCCTCAGCTGGGAGTCTGCTGAACTGAGTTACTGGACAGAGTCCAAAAAGGACATTCTTGATATTCCCTCTAGTCACAAGCAAGCAGTAAACCTAATGTGCTGGAACTCCACTGGCACTCGCTTCCTCTCTATTGATGTGGAGGGGACCTGCATTGGCTGGAGGCTGGATGGAGCTGACCAGCTTTCCTCTATCTACCACCATGAGCTCAAGGACTCTCTCACTGATATTGTCTTTAGGCGGGAGAGATCTCGTGGGAATGAAGACGATGATGAAACAGAGTTTGATATGATTGAGGACACTATGGCTGGAGAGGAATCCCTCTACAATCCCTCAGCTCGCTGGAAAGACATGTCCCATGGAGCCAATGACTTTTATCTCTCTTCTACCTCTGGTGTCATTTTTTATGTCAATGAAAATGGCAGCTGCGGTGATGTGGCTCAAACTGATGGTTCCATCAAGAAATTGCTTCACAATGCAGAATTAGATCTCCTGATTGCCGTCACAGAATCCCTTTCCCTGGTGATGTTCCACATCCAGGATGATGGCACCCTAGAGCCTCATTCCAAGTTCAAGCTGAGTGGACGCACATCAGATATTAATGTTATCTGGGCAGGACCTCTGACTCTAGCCCTCAGCTGCGGAGAGAGTTTGGTTAGGATGTGGCATGTGGGCTCCGGCCATAACTTTGTTCTCTCCCTGGATGACTACCACCTCCTTCAGACTGCTGAGATCATCACCAGCTTGGCATATGAGAGCAGCAAGAAACTCCTGGTAGTGTCCACTACCCATGGACAGATCCTGGCCTGGAAGAAAGCTGCAACTCACAAGTCCAACCTCCCAGAAGAGGAGACCTGGAAGCCTCAGCTCCTCACTCAGCTTCACGGGGCCGTGAAGACCATCACCACCAACAGGAGGGTCCTGGCCATCATGACCACTACTGACATCTTTCTGCTCCGGGAGCAAGAGCAATGCTTCCATCTCAAAGATGAAGTAGCTCTGGTTCAGATTTCAGCCCAGAGCCTTTATGTGGAATCACTTGGAAAGGAAGCCTTTTTTATGCTTAATGCCGAAGCTCAAGTGAAAAAAGCTGTGACTGCTGGCTCCAATGCCATTGCAATCCTTAGTGACAAAAAGGTTCTAGTATATGAGATTTCATCAGGCTTTGACTCTGCCAAGTTGGTGGGATCCTTTGAGAGTGTTGCCAGGGAGCTGCAGCTCCATGAGCACAGCCTGTACCTCCTCAGTTCTGACAAGATTGAAGTGAAAACTTTCCAGGGCACACTAAAGCAGAGTCTGACCTTCACTGAAGAAGAAGGCCGGCCTATGTGCCTGGATATCTGTGGCAGCTTCTTAACTTGTGGCACAGAAGGAGGCTGGATCAAGATGTGGAACCTGAGCCGGCGGGAGGCTCGGCCCCATTCTCTGCCCAAGCACATCCTGGGCAAGAACAACAACCTCTTCCTCAAATCTGTCAAGGCCAACTGCAAGGGCAACAAGGTTTCCTTTTTACTTGACAAGCGTTTCACAAAAGGATTTTTCTCTGATTTTATGATCCATGTCTGGGACCTGGAGCAGGACCATGTCATGCATATGGATTTTTCTGAAAAAGACTTTCATCATAGCACCTCCGAGTCCCAGAAAGGCTCCCAGGGTGATAGTCATATTTATGGCAAGATTCCATTTTCTCATCACTGGGATCCAGATGATCCCAAATTACTTATTTGTGAAGCTGGGTTCCCTTTTCTCAATGAGGATGCCTCTACTGCGAACTTCACCAATCTGCTGGTCTCTCTGTACGTGACGGTTGACCATGGCATCCTACTCAAGGACACTGTGATCATGGCCTCCAATCACAGGCTGCTCGGTGTCCACATCCCCCAGTTCTACCTCTGGTCTCACACAGCAGGACTAGGCCTGGCTCCAATAAGTCGAGCCAAGAGTGTTTCCATCTTTGGAGAAATGATCCTGCAGGAACAGCCCAAACCAAAAGCTAGGGTGATCAAACAGCCCATGAAGGAATTTGAGGGATTAAGTGAGTGTGACAAGTCTACACGAGAAGCCATCATGAATTTTAGCTTTTATCTGACATGTGGAAATATGGATGAGGCTTTCAAATCCATCAGAGTGATCAAGAATGAAGCTATCTGGAAGAATTTGGCCCAAATGTGTGTGAAGACACGAAGACTGGATGTTGCTATGGTCTGTCTTGGGAAAATGGGCAATGCTCGAGGTGCTCGTGCTCTGCGCCTGGCTGCAGACACAGAAGATCTACCATCCAAAGTGGCCTTACTGGCTCTTAATCTTGGAATGGTTTCAGAGGCTGAAGAGCTCTACCGGGCTTCAAACCGTTTTGACCTCCTCAACAAACTCTATCAAGATATGGGCCAGTGGGATAAGGCCATTGAAGTGGCCCAGAAGAATGATCGGATCCACTTAAGAAACACCTACTACAATTATGGGCAATGTCTTGAGGCCAAGGAAGAAATTTGGGATGCCATTAGTATGTATGAAAAGTCTGGAACCCACCACTTTGAAGTTCCCCGCATGCTCTTTGAAGACCCCCAATCCCTAGAAGCCTATGTGATAAAGAGCAAAAACAAGAGTCTGTACAAATGGTGGGCCCAGTACCTGGAGAGTGTCAGTGAGATGGAGGCTGCCATTCACTACTATGAGCTGGCACAAGACTACCTCTCCCTGGTCCGGGTCTACTGCTACTGCAACAACCTCGAGAAGGCTTCAGAAATTGCCAATGAATCTGGGGATAGAGCCGCTTGCTTTCATCTTGGAAGGAATTTTGAAAATCTGGAAAGAATGCAGGAAGCCATTCATTTTTTCACCAGAGCTCAGGCATATTCCAATGCCATGAGAATTTGCAAGGAGTGTGAGTTGGAGGACCAGCTCCAGAATTTGGCCCTGCTGGGCTCTCCCAGGGAAATGGTGGATGCAGCCCAGTACTACCAGGATAAACCAGGCTATCAGGACAGAGCGGTCCTCCTCTACCACAAAGCTGGATACATTAACAAAGCTTTGGACCTGGCCTTCCAACTGAAGGACCATGCCTCCCTCCAAGTGATTGCTAATGAGTTGGGAGACCAAACTGACCCAGAACTTCTAAAGAAATGCTCGCATTTCTTCCTGGAACACGGTCAATATGAGAAGGCAGTAGATCTCCTAGCCCTCTCCAAGAACTATGAAGAGGCCCTAAACATCTGCATGCAGCACTATGTGCCCATCACTGAAGAACTAGCCCAGAAACTCACTGTGGATAAAGAAGATGCAGCAGACCCAGAATTCAGAATCCGTATCCTAGAGAAGATAGGGGAATGTTGCTTGCTGCAAGAGAACTACCAGCTGGCAGCAAAGAAGTTCACCCAGGCTGGCAACAGGGTCCAGGCCATGAAGGCTCTTCTCAAGTCTGGAGATGTAGAGAAGATTGTTTTCTTTGCCAATGTCTCCCGGCAAAAAGAACTCTACATCATGGCTGCCAATTACCTCCAGTCAGCAGACTGGCGCAAGGACCAAGAGCTCCTCAAGCATATTGTCAACTTCTACACCAAGGGCAAGGCATTTGACATGCTTGCTGGCTTCTATGACACATGTGCTCAGATAGAAATTGATGAGTACCAGAACTATGAGAAGGCTCTGAAGGCCGTTACAGAGGCAGCAAGAACCTATGCCAAGTGTGATGACCCCAGTCTGGCTGACACCAAAGAAAGAGTGCAGATGAAGATCAAGCAACTTACAGAGTTTGTGCAAATTCAAAGGCTCTATTCCACCAACCGGGATGAGGCTATCCAGCATTGTCAGCACCTGTTGATGGATCCCAACTTGGACCTTGCAGTGCGACGAGGTGATGTGTATGGGTTCATGGTGGAGCACTATGTGAAGGAGCAGAACTTCCAACAGGCCTATTCCCTGCTGCAAGAGATGCAGGAGCAGATCCCAGGAGTGAACCTGCCCTATTTTGTGGATGTGGAGGTGCTGAGAGCCATCCCAGGTATGCAGCCTCCGGCACCCCCAGAGTCTGACCAGGAGATTGAGGAGGAAATCTAAACACCTTTCGCTGTGACACAAGCGCACCAAGTGCCCATGCAACTGAACACTGTGCCTTTGATATTTTTTAATTTTATACTGTGATATTTATTTTCTAGTGTACCACTTCTAGTCATTTATAACACTGTTTTATTTAAAGTTTTTATTCTCATATTGTTAATGCTTATTGGATGTTATATTTTGTCGCATGTGAGAGAGCACATTAAAAGCCTATTTATTTTACCTTTTCTCCCATATTCTTGCTGGGTCAAGAACACATTTTCATCACAACTTTTGATTGCTGACTGGACTATTATGACAGCACCTTTTTAGATAAGAAATTAGTTACAATTATAGAAAATAATTTTTGGCAGTAATTGCATCTGGCCATTATAGGTCAACATGTTCAATCATTGGTAATAGACTTGATTTTATTAACAATATTTTTTTATTCAACCCCTCATTTATTTATTTTTTGAAGAGCTAAACCCTATTACATCACATTCAAGTCCTTGTTATCTGGAAACAGTTGCACTCACAAGCCTTCTGACCTAGGATTACAATGCCCTGATGTATCCTATTGTGCCATAGTATATTATATACTCCCAAGAAACACCTTCCAAAAACAAGGATACACCTGGTCCTTCCTGGATATGGTTGCTTATTGGAGGTTGAAATAAGTATGACTAAGTCATATTTTATTTTGCCAAGGTTCAGGAAGATGAATCAGATGGGCCCTCATTGGGAGGATCATTGTAAAAGCATCCTTCAGTCAATATAAGTAAGCTGCTACTCTAACTATCTCTAAAATCTGTCAATATGACTTCTAGTCATAGGCTTGGATATTACACTTGCAAATTGTTACATGAAAAACATCTGGATGTTAAAAAAAAAAAACATTTATTCTAGCTTCTTTGTACAAAGCAGAATAATGAATAAATCACAACCCTTTGTCAAATTCTGAAAAAAGCCAACCTGTATTTGAACTTTATTTGATCATCAAACAAATATGCAAATGCTTTATTTTATTGAATTTTTTAAATATGTGAAAAGGTTCTCCTTTCACACATGAATACCAAACTCCCTTAAAATTGCTAATAGAGTTTGTTACCATATATTGATATATATGGTTTTATTCATTTTTCTTTAGATAGCTGTTAGTAAATTGGGTAAGATGTTTTGGAGAGGCAGGGGATATATATTATTCAATTATTAAAACTATATTTTAAAAGGTTAATTGTTAGAGAAAAACTAAGCAACACACACACACAATTTGGATAAATGAAAAGATTATCTTTTAGATAGCTAGTTACTAGAGACAGTTAATAGGCTTGAGACCAAAGTCCATTGAAATAGGAAGAAAATATTGGCCATAAAGGGTTATGAAGATTTCAAAATGTAGCTCTCTATAAAAAATTAACAATGGTATTAAGCTCTACTTTGTGTGAGAAGACCACACCAACTGCTGCTTGATCTGGCCACTGATTTTAAAGACCTCACATTATGAAGGCTCAAAGAATTGACCGCGGGCGACATCTCTACTAAAAGATCTTATCATGGGTTCTAGAGGCTACATGCTTCAAAATATTAATCAAAGCGGCACCATTGGTTTTAGAGGCCGCATAGGAATTGATCAGAGCGGCACCACAGTTGCAAGATCTGGCCGCAGTTTTTAAAGACTGTATGTTGCAAAAGCTCAAGAAATTATCTGGGCTGGCCCAAAATTTCAAGATCTTTCCCTGATTCTAAGGGCTGCAGTCTGAAAAAGCTTTAATAATTGATCAGGGCAGAACCCCTACTGGAAAATGGCCGCTCGTCTTAAAGGTGGCATATTTAAAAGTTTAAAGGAATTGATCAGGGCGGCAGCATATTACCTTGATGTTAAAAAGGCTTGATGGGTTCCCCGGTTTGGATAGATGAAAGGGGAGAATACACGATGTGACTTATTAAAAGTTTCCTTACTTAAGTATATATATATGTAGTAAACCCGATGTGGAATGTGCTGGGCAGTCATGGTAGTGGGTGCGTGATGGGATTCCCGCACTGGGACAGCAAGAGACAGAGGCAGGTCTAGATGGTAACTTCAAGAGGAAGAGGTAGACCACGGACGAAGGTAGTCGAACCACGGGTGTCGCGGACGCCTACATCGCGGATAGGGGTGAGAAATCCGACCGTATAACGGCGTGGCTCTGAAAACACTACCTGAATAACTCTCTTTGTCCCATTGCTGGCCTCTTTATATACTCTGGGACGCTCGCATATGTGGCGATTCCTCATTGGCTACTGTAATCACGTTACTTTATGGCGCCAGGTTGTTTTTCGTCTGGCCTTTGTCATCTCTGGTCTACCTCTTTCTTTGTTTTATTTGCTTCCATTGTTCGATACATATTTTAATATATAGATATGGGGTTATATAATGAATATCAGAAGAAGGTTGTGAACCATATAACTCAAAATATACTACAGAATGTGCCCCCGGTGATGAAGGTTTGGTTGGGGGAATGACATGTAATGAATGATAACCTAACAAACCTATTATAAAAAATAAAAGAAATAATTTGTATACAAATTAGTTAAAATTATTATAAAGTTACAAGTTAAAAAGAGAAAGATGTTGTAATGGGGGTGTATCAATGAGAAAAAAAAAATCAAGGTTACAAAAATAAAAACGCACAAAATGAATGATAAAAGATTAGGAGAAAGTATATAATACAACATGGTAAATATGGTAAAATGAATCGTACAAGAAAATAATATCGTATTGCATTAAAGATGAGCGGAGAAAAAGTTAGTTTATTGATGGAACATATAATGTGACGCTAAGGTTGAAAAAGGGAAAGGGGGTATCTGAGCATGTTTCTGTAAAGTAGTATCCCAAGCATTCTGCAATGCAATGCGAACTTGTTTAAGTGAGGCATTGTTTTCATTAACAGAAGGCCCAAGATACTCCGCCTGCATCATTAGCTCAGATAGTGAAAAGAAGTGGGAAGAGTGATGGGGTAAAAGGGAGAGGTAGAGGTAAGAGGGGTAAGAGGGATCCCTGTTGTCCATAATGATTGTGCCCGGTTGAATTATGAGAAAAAAAATGAAAAGTTGAAAAAAATGGTGAATTGATATGATGAGTCGGGCGATGAGAGAAAAAAAAAATATCGCGCTGGATATCCTGAACTCATTATGGGGAATGGGTGTAACGAGGAAGGATTGTTCCAGTCGGATTAATCAATGAAAAAAAACACAAATGTTCGGCAAACTGGAATCCCTTGGAAGGTAGTTGGAGGTTTGAAGGATGTGGGAAAGGAGAGGTGGATGCAAGAGATTTATTGCTGTCATTTTGATTGTGTCCGGCTTGTGTGATGAAAAGAAATGTTGAAAAATGAAAAAATGATGAGCCGGACGATGAGAGGAAAAAAAATAAAAATCTAACAGGGTCTCCTGAGCTCACTGTGGGGAAATGTACAGCGAGGAAGGGTCTTCTAGTTAGTTTAATCAATAAAAAAAAAAGAAAATGGCTGACGAACAATAAACTCTTGATGGATGTAAAAGGTTGGGAGGAAAGGTTCATGGGATAGAGTTAAGAGGTTGTAAGGGAAGCGTCAAAAAATAACATTTTGAAAATCTATTAAGAAAAATAAAAATGATAAATGTTTTACCTGTTTAAGAAATATTATAAATATTGTTATTTGTAGGTTTTTTTAAAAATGGTGCCTAAAATAGTTGAAGTTGTAAAATGCTAAGTCTAAAAATAAAAATATTAAAGGTAATAATATATAAAGGGTTGGTTGGTAGTTGAAGGCATTAATATAAAAATGATATTATCGATTAATAGTGAAATGTTTTATCTACATCTGTAAGTTAAAAAACAAAGTCCAACACTACAAAACTAATAAAACTGTAAGTCTATTTACAAATAAATGAGAGGAAAGTTAGCAAACCTATTAAATGGGGAATAATTTGGGGCACAAATTAGTTACTATAATAAAAATAAAGATAAAGGGGAGTAGTGGTGACACACTGATATAATATTATAAAATTACAAAAAATATATAAGAGGAGTACATAGGGAGGATAAATTTAAAGTAAACACACACAATAGCGAAAGTAAATATTTGGGAAAGTTGGTATACTAGTTACAGTTTTTTGTTACTTAAGGTGCCTTAAGTATTTACAACATAGTTTCAGGGATGTAATACAGGAAGGATGAGAAGTAGAGAAAATAAAAGTGAAATTAAAATATAAAAGAAAATTGACTTAAGCAAAAGGTTTGCGATAGGTAGTGACGCAGTGAGGAATAAAGGAAGAAGGTCTGAATTGGTTTCTGCAAAGGACATCTCAGGAGTCCTGCCCTGCAATACGAGCTTAGAAGCGAAGTATTGTTTTCAGGGTTCAGCATTCTCAAGATGTTCAGTAAGTAGCATTAGATCAGATGGGGAAGGTAGGTAAGTTGAAAGAGTAGAAATGGGAAAGGTGGAGTCAAGAGTTGTCTGTTGCCAATGATGATTGAGCTCGGATTAAAAGTTAAAAAAAAAGTAATAAAATGGTAAAATGATGGTTGTGATGATGATCCGAGCGTTGAGAAAAAAAACAAACAAAAAAAAAAACTCGAACTGGTCGCCTGAACTCATTGTTGGGAAATGTACAGTGAGGAAGTTAGAGCCAGCTGGTTGAATCAAAATAAAAAAATAAAAGTTTGTTTGGCGATCAGGAGACTCTTGACTGCGGGAAATATGGAAGGTAAGGAAGGTAAAGGGTACTGTTGCCATTGATTGATTGAACCCGAGTTTGAGGAAAAAATAATGAAATAAAGAATGCTGGGACGGCGACCTGGGTGTAAATTAAAAAAAGTCGGCAAACAGGAACTTTGCGATGGACGAGGGGTGGTTAGAACGAAGGCAAAGAAGGCCAATGGAGAATGATCAAGAGACGAGAGAAGTATGGAAGGCAGAATTGGAAGGATCAAGATATAAGAAGGGATAGTTGGTATAAGGCGTCACTGTTAAAACAAAATGTTTAAATTAAATTAGCTTAGACGTAGGCCATGGAAAATAAAAACAAATGATGTCAAAGAATATAAGGTTTCAGATTATATTTATATAGGTTGGCTAATTGTTTAGGGATGGAAGGAAAAGAAATATCTTAATGTAAAATAAATATCCTAAAATATATGGATTGATTCTAAAATATAAAATGGCACACATCAAGGATCGTAAAAATATAAATGAATAAGATTTTAAAATATATTAAGTATTTAGGTTAGTGTGTTCCCCACGTGATGCAATACTTATAAACGCAAATTAGACGATGTTTGGAATAGTGTCGTGGCGATGGACGCCATTTTGGGGATTTAATTTTTAAACGGGTTGACAAAACAATAAACTATCCTAACATTATAAAAATAAGATTTGCTATAAAAGGGATTTTATATAATTTTCCTATCCGTTTTAATCTGGCAGGTTGTTTGGTGGACACGAAGTCTAGAATACCGGTGTGCCAATTGCACGTGTTTCAAGTACAGGTGAACTGAAACTGGAGAGGTCAACATGGCCGCGCTAATCCTTTGTTGCCGGCAATGAAAACAAACAGGAGATGACACCGCTGTGGCGGGAGGACAGTAATATGATAGCTATTTATATAACATGGATTGTTTGCCAGTCTTTCAGGGCCTAGATTCCACTAATTCTATGCAAATAGTTGGGGGGACAAATGATTAAAAGGTTCGGAAAACCGATGAGCTATACTTTTTTCTATTGGACTAAACAAGTTGGGGTCTAAATGTCGGAAAGGCTCTATTATTCTATTTATTTTTAGGGGTTCTAATTTGGGTGGTGAAATATAGAGGACCTCTTCATTATAATATTGTAATTTATTTACATGCACAGTATCGCTATCATTACCTGTAATCCTTTTGGGTCTATTTATACGTACGACATTATCAGAAATTATTTCAGTAATTTTATATGGACCTGTAAAGTAGGGTACTAACTTACCGCTATTTGGATGATGATACACCTTTACTAATACTAAATCTCCTGTATCAAAGTGTGGATTTTTATGTTTGTCATCATATTTAAGTTTCTCTTTGTCGTGTCTGTCATTTGTACGTTGTATTGCTAGTTTTCTACTTTCTATTATATTGGGATAGGTGGTCATTTAAGTCTGAGGGGATTATTAGCGGTGATTAGGTTTAGAAAAATTATAAAATAATGAATTTACGAATTTTTTTTTTAAGAGAAAAGGTTATGGCATGGGTACAAAATACGATAGAGTTTCGTAAATAACAGTTTAACGCAGGTAGGAATGAAATGCGATGGGGTATGGAAATTTTAAGGTATGATATTTAGTTTTCGCATATTACATTTATAGTTGTATTTGTAATTGTGGGAAAAATGGGAGGCACATTTTGAGATGAGATGATTTAAAATTGATATTTATAAAAATACAAATCTAGGACTAGTTTTTAAAACTTTTAAATATTGAGAAATATCAATTGGAATAGTAATAAGTCAAGTAAAATAAAGAGCGTAATAAATTTAATTATTAATACTATGGCCATAAATAAGGTACTAAAAAAAAACATACAAATAAGTTTGCTGTGATGATATGAAATAATATGATTCGAGTAATTAAAATATAATATGATTTTTTATGTAAAATTGAAAGTTGCATATTTGGATAATGCCATTTTAGGTGACTTTAAGAAAGGCATGTAAGATTAATAAATTGGCAAAAATGCGTGATTGAATATTTCTTAAAATAAAATTGAAAATGATGAATTAAAGTTTATAATTTGATTAAAATAAAGTACAAAGGATAAATGAGAGTGTGAAAGTCTTAAAAATTGAATAAAAATGCTATAAAAAAGGTTATAATTGATTTTAAAATGCTTAAGGTGAAAATATAAGAATAAAATTTATGGGGAAAATGGTAGAAACAAAGTTTAAAGTACCTTGAAATGGCTGATGCTGGCTGGAGTTGATCTCTGGAGATGGCTGTATGGAAGAAGGCTGATTGTTGCGTGGGATACGTCGAAAAGGGAGATGATGGCTTCCTCCACACGTAGCACGGCTAGTCCCCGAATGGCGTCTGCTAGGCGGCTTACTAGTTCGTCGCAGTGGGGCTGCATGTTGGTGAGGGCATCCGCGACGTGTTCGTCTTCGACCTTCGTCATCCTCTGCTTGTCCTCAGTCATCCTGTCGACTTTAACGGATTCTGTAGTAAACCCGATGTGGAATGTGCTGGGCAGTCATGGTAGTGGGTGCGTGATGGGATTCCCGCACTGGGACAGCAAGAGACAGAGGCAGGTCTAGATGGTAACTTCAAGAGGAAGAGGTAGACCACGGACGAAGGTAGTCGAACCACGGGTGTCGCGGACGCCTACATCGCGGATAGGGGTGAGAAATCCGACCGTATAACGGCGTGGCTCTGAAAACACTACCTGAATAACTCTCTTTGTCCCATTGCTGGCCTCTTTATATACTCTGGGACGCTCGCATATGTGGCGATTCCTCATTGGCTACTGTAATCACGTTACTTTATGGCGCCAGGTTGTTTTTCGTCTGGCCTTTGTCATCTCTGGTCTACCTCTTTCTTTGTTTTATTTGCTTCCATTGTTCGATACATATTTTAATATATAGATATGGGGTTATATAATGAATATCAGAAGAAGGTTGTGAACCATATTGATATATAGCTAGCAATAAATATGTATATATATATGTTTCTATGAAAATGTTAATCTGCAAGACGCAGGTTATCATCATCCCTTTTTGATTTGTTTTTGTCACTTTTTGGCGTTCCGAAAATAAACAATAAAAGGCTGTATCAGACTTTACTAAGACAATAAAGATTTGCTAAAAATAAATGTGTACGAAGATGTTGCATTTGGCGACGAGGATATAAGAGTAAGTACCCTCGAATTTTGAAGTAAATATTTTTAGAAAATATCTTTGATTTTGCATATAATTGAAAGTAAATTTTAAAAGACACAAATTGCAAAGTTTTAGGATGCAAATTTAAGAAAGAGTGAAAAAAAAATGGCTAGTTACCAATTTAAGGAATATAATGAGGAAACTGAAACTTTTGAAACGTTTTATGAACGATTGGAACAGTTTCTCATATTGGAGGAGGCAGGGGATGAGAAGAAAAAGGCTTATCTCCTAACCCTCATGGGAAGTAAAACATATGGTGTTTTGAAGAATTTGTGCAGTCCTATTCTACCTAAAGATAAAACTTTTGATAACCTAATAGATATCTTGAAAAGGCACTTCTCTCCAAAGCGCTCAATTGTAGTAGAGAGGTTCATTTTTTTTAAAAGAATGCAATTAAAGGAAGAAAGCATCTCGGATTACTTGGTGGAAATTAAGCGTTTGGCTTCCTCATGCAACTTTGGAAATTTTCTGGAGGATTCTTTACGTGATAAAATGGTTTGTGGATTATATAATGCCAAAATACAAAATAGAATTTTGTCGGAGGGCGACATTTCTTTAGCTAAAGTAATTGAGATAGCATTATCTATGGAAGCGGCCGAGAAAAATACAAAATTATTTCACTTGGAGCAGGGTGAAGATTGTGTAGATAAGTTGAGGATGGAACGCAAGGTTGAATCAAATTTCCAGAATGGCAAATGTAAACATTGTGGTAAACAGCATAAAGAACTATGTAGATTTAAGGAGGCGATATGCTTTAAGTGTAATAAAAAAGGACACATTGCCTCAATATGTTGGAGCAGTAGAAGAAATCTAAGGCAACATCAGAATCAGCCGGGAAATATACATCAGATAGGAGACCAAGAAGAGGAGGAAGAGTATGTCCAGAAAATTATAAGCGTGACGATACCTGAGTATAAAATTAATTTTGCCTCAAGTGACCCTCCCTATCTGATGGAGTTAAAAGTAGAAGGAAACTTTATTAAATTTGAAATGGATACGGGTAGTGGTCTAACACTGATATCAGAAAAGGATTTTAAAAAGAGTCTTCAACACTTGAAATTGGAAAAAGCGAGTATTATTGTAAGAACTTATGATGGTACCGTGGTACCCATTCTGGGTAAAATCAATGTCAAAGTGGAGTGTCAAGATATTACTTACAAACTTAGAGCGTTGGTGGTGAAAGGAGAAAAGAGGGCTTTGATGGGAAGAGAATGGATAAATAGATTGAAATTGGGCTGTTTCGCGGTAAAACATATGCCTGTGGAAATTACCATTGAGGAAATTTTGAAGGAAAATCAAGCCCTATTTGTGGAGACAACTGAACCAATAAAAGGTTTCACATTTTCAGTAAACATGTGTGATGTGAATCCAATTTTCCATAAGGCTCGTCCGGTGCCTTTCGCCATTAGGCCAGCAGTTACTGAAGCATTAGACAAAATGGTGGCTAAGGGTTATCTATGTGAGGTGGCGAGCAGTAAATGGGCCACTCCAGTGGTTGTAGTGCCGAAGAAAAATAAAGAGATCAGAATTTGCTGCGACTTCAAGGTAACTCTAAATAAATATTTGGACACTGCGGCCTATCCCCTTCCCACACAGCAAGATTTATTCTCCACATTGGCCAAGGGAAAATACTTTTCTAAATTGGACTTGAGGAACGCTTATCTGCAATTAGAGGTGGACCCAGGCACCCGACCGTTACTAACGATAAATACTCATAAAGGGCTTTTCAGGTTTAAGAGAATGCCATTTGGATTGGCAAATGCGCCCAGTTATTTTCAATCTGTAATGGATAGGGTTTTGTCAGGTATAGGAGGCGTAATTTGTTATATTGATGATGTCCTTATAGCCACAGCATCAATTGAAGAACATCTGGCGTTGTTGAAGACTATATTTGCTCGCTTGGCGAAGTATAATATCAAACTAAAGAAAGAAAAATGCCTATTTTTGCAAAAAGAAATTGAATATTTAGGACATCTTGTCACGGAAGAGGGCATCAGACCTTTAGATCATAAGGTACAAGCAATACAGAAGGCCAAAACGCCTACGAATATCTCTGAATTAAGGTCATTTCTTGGTTTGGTAAACTTTTATGGGAAGTTTATACCCAATTTGCCAGAGCTTTTGAAGCCTCTTCATGAGCTTCTTCACAAAAAACGTCCTTGGGTTTGGACAAAGGAATGTGGAGAGGCCATTGACAAGTGCAAGAATAGCATTACCTCGGAGAGGGTGCTAGTCCCTTATGATGCGACTTTGCCATTGTGTTTGGCCACTGATGCATCGCAGATTGGAGTGGGCGCTGTGTTGTCACATATTATAGAAGGCCAGGAGAGACCGATTATGTTTGCCTCACGGACTTTATCGGTAGCAGAACAAAATTATTCTCAGATTGAGAAGGAGGCTCTAGCCATTATTTATGGAGTTACCAAGTTTCATCAATTTATTTATGGAAGAAAATTTATTCTTATTACAGACCATAAGCCATTGGTGACCATTTTGGGCTCAAGATCAGGAATCCCCACCTTATCTACTTCAAGATTGCAGCGTTGGGCGCTTATTTTGTCAGCTTATACTTACGATATTAAATTTCGAAGAACTCAAGACCATGGGAATGCAGATCTTCTGTCACGTTTTCCTGTGGGCTGTGAAGGAATTCCAAGATTAAATAATGTCTATGCTTTATCCTATGTGGAAGAATTGCCGATCACAGCAGAGGAAATTGCCACGGAAACTGAAAAAGACGAAGTGCTCTCATTGGCCAAATTTTATACTCAGCAAGGCTGGCCTGAAAAGGTGGCTGATCACCTCAGACCTTATTTTCAAAGGAAACTTGAGCTAACTGTAGATGGGGAGTGTTTGGTTTGGGGAATGAGAGTTGTCATTCCACCATCTCTCAGAATAAAAATGTTGAACTGTCTTCATGAGACTCATTCCGGTATGAACAAAATGAAGGCTGTAGCAAGATCACATTTTTGGTGGCCAAATCTAGATACCCAAATCGAGTTTTTGGTAAATAAGTGCAGAAGCTGTCAGCAATCCCAGGATGGGCCAAATAAAGGAAAATGGCAACCCTGGAAATGGTCAACCAGACCTTGGCAAAGAATTCACATTGATTTTGCAAATAAGGAAAACATTAATTTATTAATAGTAGTAGATAGTCATTCAAAGTGGATCGAAGCCATCCCAATGAGAGAGACCACCACACGCAAAACCATTGAGCAACTACGGCGACTTTTTTCTTCCTATGGTCTACCGGAGGAACTTGTATCTGATAATGGACCTCAGTTTACTGGTAGTGAAATGAAAGGTTTTCTGGAAGGAAATGGAATTAAACAAACATTGATCCCGGCGTACCACCCGCAAAGTAATGGCTTGGCTGAAAGAGCGGTTAGAACAATTAAGACTGCCCTGGATAAAAATAAAAGGAAAATTGGGGATACCATTCAAGACACCTTATCAAAAGTTCTTCTGGCATATCGAAGCACCCCGCATGTGACAACGGGAAAGACTCCATCAGAGCTCTTTATTGGGCGTGCGCTTCGAACCAGAGTATCGTTGATACATCCCAGCTTGGCATCTAGAGTTAGGGACCAGCAAGCCAGGCAAATGAAGTATGATCGGCGAACCCATTTGGAAGAATTCCAGATAGATGATTTAGTGTGGTGTAAAAACTTTAGAGGTGGTGATAAATGGATCCCAGGAAAAATTGTGGGCAAGAAGGGAACTAGAGTCTACACCATTTTGATCCACTGACAGGTAAAGGCCTATCACAGGGATCAAATTAGAAAAAGGTGGAGGAATGGTGAGGAAGATGAGAGTGGAGATGGAGAGCGTCAACCCGAGCACTCAAGAGGAGCAGGTCCCAGTGCCATAATCTCGGAGGTTGTACGAGACAGAGGTTATATGGAGTCGCTGTCGCCAGGACTAACTAGCCAGCGGTCGGATCAAGATTCAGAGGTTCAGAGTGATACAGACGATGGAAAGTCATTGGAGCCTCTTCGCTCGCTGGACCCCGAGGCCTTGAAAGAGGAGGGTCCTGTCCTGAGGCGGAACCCACCTCGAGCGAGGAGACCGCCTGTGAGATTTCGTGTTTGAAGAGAGAAGATGGTGATATATAGCTAGCAATAAATATGTATATATATATGTTTCTATGAAAATGTTAATCTGCAAGACGCAGGTTATCATCATCCCTTTTTGATTTGTTTTTGTCACTTTTTGGCGTTCCGAAAATAAACAATAAAAGGCTGTATCAGACTTTACTAAGACAATAAAGATTTGCTAAAAATAAATGTGTACGAAGATGTTGCACATATAACTCAAAATATACTACATATATATATAGCAAATTAGGCCAACAACCCCATGTATATAACCCACAGCAAGACCTTAATGTTGTATAATAGCAGCACAGCTGTCAGTGATGCACTATCGGCATATGTCTTTACATCATCACATGTAATGCAATTTATGCAAACAGGATAAATAAAATAAATAAAAAAGAAAAGGGGGGAAAAACTCTGTAATTGATTAAGAGTTGAGCTAAAGCAAGGATCGAGCATATAATATTGTCAGAACAATGGTCTAAAGATGGAAACAGCCGCGACACTATTATACAATATTATCAGACAACCCATGAAATCGTTATTAAATTGGACAATCTATAAAACACTGAAACACAGACACTCGCGGCAATGTATGTGGCCGGTAATTTATGGGAGACTTGATTATTAGTAACATTCCCTTCAAATAGGTAAGAAACATACAACATTTCATTTAAACAGTGGGAATAGCACCATAAGGCAAATTATGTATGAAATAGGTAACAGAGGAAACAAGAAAATTTCTCTAGACATTTATTTAAAATATCTTAAAATTTGGGAACATGTCTATACTGACGAGATATGCTATTTACATAGTAAAATTTAGATAGAGGTGACCTGAAGTTACTTTATAGCCCTTTAAGGCCCATGCGAAATCTAGGTTGGCTACTACACAAAAAGGGGGGGAAACCTAGATCTCCATCTATTCTAGCGGGACAAAATATACGAACCCTAACACTCCTTTTTAAGTCACTTAAAGCCCTTTAGGGCCCATTCAGAATCTAAATAGATTAGCTTCTGTTCGAAAAATAAAAAAAAAAAAAAAAAGGGGGCTAAGCCATAATGGCAAGGGGCTTACCTTCTCTCGAAAGCGGCGGCAAGGTCTGGTCTCCTCTACGTCTCAGGCCCGTCTAAAAATCGTCCTTCTCACTGAGCGACTCCGATCGAATCCTGCCTTTTGGCAAAGAACCTTCTTTTATATCATCCCTCTCTCCATTTTCATTCGCCGAAAGAAACCAATCAAAATGGCCAACGGCTCCAGTATCAATTTCGTAGACGCCCCAGGCCTCACCAAAATAGAACATATCGTATTACCAAAACAAAAAAAAAAAATCTCAAAAGAGAAACAACATGGCACTAGTGTAAGATTTCAGACTCCAGGCCTCTTCCATCAAAATAGAACATATAGTATTACCAAAACAAAAATCTAAAGAGAGTAACATCTACGGCGATAGTGTAAAATTTCAGACGCCAGCCCTCCCATCCACATGGATTGAAATATCATCCTCCCTTTTTCTCGGGACGATATATATATATCGCTCCCCCCCTCCGTCTTAGCTAAAATTGACACAGGCCCCTTTTCACTTACACTGTAATATAACGCTTTCCTTTCTCGGTTCAGTCTTTTAGAGATCTTCCTTCTCCATTTTTTTTTTCTGGTCACCTTTACCTAAATTTTTGGTGAGGGGAATATATGTACATATGAAACAACAGTTTCCAGCTCGGATGTCTCTGGATGTCTTCTTCTTTACCAGGCATCAGCTTTCGGCATGGAAGTCTGGTGTCATCTGTTGTCTAGGTTTCTGGGCAAAAAGAATGGTCTGTAAGTCTATGTGGGAGGGAAGCCATGTATCCATTTGATTTGATTATACATACGCCTTCTGTTGGGGTATGGTTACAAAAACGTGCCCCAACAGGCTAAAGGAATTGATTCAAATCTGAGATATATATATATTTAAAAATGGCATATCCTGACCTGGAGCACATGTGCTCCAGGTCAGGATATGCCATTTTTAATATTGATTTCAACACCTGATCTTTTTATCTTTTATTTTTTCTTCCGTTTTTTAATATATATATTTAAGACCTCCAAAGAATGTACATCATCTGGATGAAGCCACATTTCAATGTAATCACCTTCTACATGCATAGGTAAGTGAAATCCATGCTTCAGTAATATAGTAAGCTTCATAAAAAGGAACTTTTTTTTCTGGTCAGAATATAGTGATCGTGATGACTTCTTGGAGGTAAAACGCTAGAGCGAACCAATTCGATTTTTTAAATTCTAAAGTCTGAAGACATTAAGAATTATAGAAAAAAATAGTTTTTTTTTCCTGATTTTAAGTTGTGTAATAAAAATTTATCGTTATCTAAATTTGAGATTTTCATAAAATCGTTTTTTTTTTTGCCTATTCAAAAAAAGAATATAAATACCAGGAAAAGAGTAAATTAAATTTTAGAATACCTATTAATTATTTTCAAAATTTTATCAATATATTGGCATATATATAATTTATATTTCAGAATAGGCGCTCTGAATCTCTTACCTCCCCCCCCCCCTTTTTTTTATTATTTATTTTTTTATTTTAAATTCCAAATATTGAGGGCGCTAGAATCGTCTTGTTTATAATATTTTTTCTTCTATTATTTATTAAAGCAGCCATAATTTTTAGTTAATATTAATCATTATACCATTTTTGCATTTTGACATTATGATTATCATAAGGCGTTTACAAAAATGGATATAGGACATAAAATAGATGGTAAATGCCTTTTGCAATTAACCGTTATGCATATAAAAACAAACCGTTTGTTCACCTTTGACAGATGTTTCACTGAATATGATCACCAATTGTATTGTATTTTTCTATTAAATATTTTAAAATATTTTCGTAAATTAAAAAAAAAATAAAATTATTTTAAATTGCATAAAGCGCACCTGTTTAGAGACCTTAAAATGCTTATTGTTAAAAGTTATGTTACATTTATTTGATATAAAATATAAAAACATGATATTTGCCAAAAAAAAAAAAAAAAAAGATATATTAGGTAAATGTTATATAAAGCTTTTTTTTTAAGGCAATGCAATGCAATATCTAAAAAAAAAAGTGATGTTGTCATAGCTTCATCTTATTGTTAAAAGTTATGTTACATTTATTTGATATAAAATATAAGAACATGATATTTACAAAAAAAAAAAATATATACATTAATTAAATGTTATATAAAGCTTTTTTTGAAGGCAATGCAATGCAATATCTAAAAAAAGTGCTGTTGTCTTAGCATCATTACCCAACAAATTTTTTAAACTAGAAACTAGTCAAGGGAAAAATTGGTAAAGTACACATATTAGTTCATCGTAACTGCTAAAATAGATATTTCATTTTTACAGACTAAGGAAGCAGACCCACAGTTTCCCCTCCCTCCATTTTCACATTCCCTGTTGATGATAAAAAGCCTGTTTCCTGATGACTGAAGGAAGTATTTGTCAGTTAGAATGACATTATTGTTTTGTCACTTCCCAACAATGCAGGTATGCATTTATTTATCCCAAGTATATGTTATTCGTATGCCTAGTTCACATGATACAGTCCATGACACATATACAAGTACATGTAGCCATGCTAATCATGGTAACTACCTCTTTACTGTAATTATATTCCATATATAAATGTGTTAAAACTGTTGGACTTTATACTTTCAAGGTGTGAGAGTCCTATTTGATTATTTGCATTTCATTATTTGAGTATAAAGTTGGAGTTATGCAATTTTTAGGCTATTGAATGCAAAGATTACATAAATTCCAAGTTTATTATTTTAAAAATAGGATATATAAACTTTGCTTAAAATACAGGATTTGAGATATTGATCCCAGTATGCCATTATTCCCTACACATAATTGGATTATTTGGATTTGACCTTACATATTCTTACAACATCAAACCAAATTATATCATTTAAAGTTGTCAACTTGGTTTGTAGATGGTTTTTTACTCTGTGTTAGCTCCTGAAGAAACAAGTGAGGGTTACAACAAGCTGTGGTTTAACCTTATAGCACCACCATCGGAAGTGTCGCATGATGTAATTGGCTGTCATAGACATAAGCTTATGTCCATAGTTTGCTTAAATACCATTTCTAAAATTCCACCCTTCAGTGTAGCATATAAAAGCAGAATGATCCAATACAGTATTAGAGCTCTGAAGAAGGGGTCTGGTAGATTAAATTGGTGAAATTGCAGGGAGGGTTCACCACTGATGAGCCAAGCCCTCCCAATATATTTTTTCATCGCAGTAAGGGCAGTAGAAGTTTGATTTATTTGTGAAAAGAAACATTTGCGTTTTGGTGTTTTCATTTGTATTACAATACCACTTGATAATCTTTTCCTAACAAATTTGAATTGGTAATAAGCTTCATTATTACAAAATTTGTTTGTTATGCATGTATTGTAATAATTTAGTATGAATCAGATTTTGGGAAATTCCATCTATTAGTAATGAAAAATGCATTAGGAATTACATGATGCATTTTACAATGCATCTGTAAAATGCATCAAGTAATTCCTAATGCCTTTTTCATTACTAATTTAGTATGAATTTTCAGACACACCAGACTTGTATTAATACCTAGATGTTGGGAGGTTTTATAATAATAACATAAAAGAAAAAGAAGAAAAATAATCAAGAGGCAAGGTTGAAGGGCTGTTTTGTGATTAGTTCTTTTGGAAAATTAGAAGGTTGGGGGACACTAGAAGGGGGCTAAGTTTTACCCATTATCCTGATATACCTTGATTACCATATTCAGTCTCAGTTGGAGTGACAATGATAACCAAGTTACTGTTCTAAAAGAGGCTGTTTTAATGGGGTTTCACTGTATTTTTTTAAAATTTATTATTATTATCCCTAGTACACGTGGTACAGGCCATAATAATCATGGTGCGTAGAAATTGGAGACTGCGTTTACTTTAAGTGCACCACATGTCTACACATGTGAAAAGCAGTTCGACTTTGCACTTACAACTGTGCCAGAGCCTTGTTTGGCTACAAACTGTATAGATTGTTATATTTATGAATCTGCCATTCTCAGCATAAATATCTCTTATTACCTCTCATTTTCTTTCATCGTGAGTGTGGTTGGATTATTTTTACAAAAATGTTGTTTATTGTCCCTAATTATTTCCTACTCGACAGTATAGTTATCCATATAGATAAACTCAGATGTCAGAACATTCAGCTGGTAATCAAAATAGGTCCTTTTCATTATTTCACTGATTGATCTACAATTTGGATTATAAATTAGAACTATAAGGTAATAAGACTAGTTCTAAAAAAATAGTATGGGATGTTTCATTAACAGCATTGTTACCATCATTCAGTCTTTTGTCTGATGGCGGTAACAACTCTATTACCGAAATGTCATACACTATTTATTTATTTAGATTTGGTCCAGTGTTGGTACAGTGAAGTGAACCCAGGAGGAGCTCTGAACCTCAGAAATAGACAGCATCAAACAACACTAACAAGATTTAGAACAGGCCATCTCAAGCCATTGAGGATAGAAAATAACAACAAAATCTATCCCACTTGCCCAAAATGTAGCTTGGCACCTGCAGCTCCAGAACATATTTTGGCTTGCATTAGATGTACTAAACAGGACCTTTGGGAGAGGCCGCTGCTTATCATCAAACAGCTTGAGGAGCATGAACTCATGGAATTTGTGTAATCTTTACACAAGGGGATAAGAAACAACAACAACCTTGTACTGCTTGATCTAGTTATTCTCAGGTTTTCCTTCAGTTTAAACAACAAGAGATGTAAGTAAGTGGTTGCTGTGGTCCAGGTGTGTGCTGACAAGGGCAGCATGCCCTCCTCCAAGCAGGGCCGCTATGACCTGGTGGCCAATGATGAGCTGGACTCCCGGATCCCCCTGCACACGGAGGAGGCCATCCTCCATGGCATCTCCTTCCTCGCTAAGGTCAGGACTCTCTTCAGCACCCCTCTACCTGAGTGTAGTCACTTCCCATCTACACTGAAACATAGGCTCTTTGGGAGAGGCTTCTGCTTACCATCAAACAGCTCGAGGAACATGGACTCATGAAGTTGTGTAATCTTTGCACAAGGGAATAAAAAACAACAAAAACATAGACAAATTGATACAAGTATTATATAGAGGTTGTTTCTATACTCATGTACAAAACTTAAGGAAGTTGTACCTTTTAGCATGTGTATGTCATGATTCAGACAATATAATTAAGGAATATATTTGATACACAGTAATATTTTAATTAAAATATTCATGATTTCATATTTTCTATAATTACAATTGCAAGTACAAGGTAATAAGACCAAATCCAAATAAATAAATAGTGTGTGTGGTTCTGGTAACAGCGTTGTTACCATCTTCAGACAAAAGTATTTTAAAAAAAAAGTCTGATGATGGTGACAATGTTGTTGCTGAAATGTCACACACTATTAAATCATATGGATTAGGTCTTATTTTATTGTATTATACCTTGTGTTTATAATCCAAATTGTGCTGTATCATAGGAGATTATTATAGTTTAGTTAGAGTCTTCAATTAATGAATGTTCATAACCTCACTGATGAACTCTCTGTCTAAGGTCAACTTTACTTTTTCTTCTAGGGTCAGTCTGGTGATTTGGCCAGTCCATCTTCTACTGGGTCTTCTTCCTTCTTCTCCCTCTTCCCCCTTCAATAACTCCAGGAATTCACCTTCTCATCTGAGGCCATTGTGTCTTGGGATTGAAGCTTCATTGTTCTATATCAGTATATTCTTGTCAATGTGAACTCTTTTTTTTTTTTTCACTCTACCAACCAAAATTTTATAAAATTAGAATATTGGTTCTATAGCATTGTTCATGTGTAGCTCTTATAGGTGATTTGTTTATGTTTTATTATTATCCCTAGTACATGTGGTACAGGCCATGATAATCATGATGGGTAGAAGTTGGCAACTGCTTTTACTGTAAGTGCACCACATGTCTGCACATGGGAAAAGCAGGATTTGTTTATGTAAACAAGTTTTAAAAAATTATTTTCTTTATCTCACTTTTCAATCTACCCTTGTATATTACACAAATTTTTGTTTAAGCTCTACATAATACCTACTCATTCCATTTTACCCTCCTAAAACAGATGTGTGAAGGATCTTCTAACTGTCAGAGATGTGTGGGCAGTACATTGGATCTCTGGACATTCCCAGGCCAGGTAGCCGGGTGGAGATTGTGGCGGCAATGAGAAGGATTCGGGTGGGTATTGTCTCTCCCAGCACACATGCATTCATCTTATCTTTTAAATCACAACACTACCCATGTCTGTTCCTCCTTCTCATATATGGTCCTAATGCCAAGCTTTTTGACTCTTTCCAGTATGAGAATAAAGCCAAAGGAAGGAAAAAGAGGAAAGTTCGATTTGAAGTTTCCATGGATGGCGTCAAGGTGTCTGGATGTGCTAAGAAAAAGGTAAGTACACCCCACTTTGATAGCAAGAACCTATATATAAAGGAACCCAATCCTATCATTTCTCTTCAAATGCTATGTGAGCTGAGGTAGCGTTGTGTCCAGAAGTTGATCAAAGAAGGCACCCAGGTCATCATGGACCATCCTCTCTACAGGTGAGTGTCAATATTGTGTCGATATGGAGATTCATGCTACTAAGATTGCCCATAGAGGAATTTTCTGATGCAGTCAATTCATTGGAGCTCCAGAGGGGGGGGGGGGGGGGAAGCAAATATTAGTTCTCATTTATCATTTGTCTGGATTAAAGAATTTTTTTTTTTTTACATAAGTATCATACCATAATAAAAGACAAATTCTAATAAGTATTCCAAACTACATTTTTTTGGTAACAGCATTGTGTTACATTATCAGATGTTATAGAGCAGTAAAAATGGTTTTCAGTGCCCATGTTTAACATGTACACTCCTCTCTTGGAAGAAAGGAAATCCTTCTTTTCAAGAATCATCCATTTGCACTTTTTCCATTTTATACACTGCTATCCAGGATAAAGGTTTTGTGGTCTATATAAAACTTTCTTCAACCTGATAAAGAACCACTGAACTAGACAAGCTGTGTAGATGTTTCCCTTTCTCCCTTCATTAGTTTTCTCTTGTTTAGTTCACGAGAGACAACAACCCTGTTTATTGTGGATTGGCAGCTGCTGATCATTTAGAGAACGAGGCAACATCAACCTTCAAAACCTATTTGCTGATATGATTAGGGGCAATTTGGATTATAGATTAGAAACACGAGGTAATAACACCAAATAAATAAATAGTGAGTGACGTTTCAATGACAGAGTGTTGTTACCATCATCAGACAAAAGTACTATTTAAAAGCATGCTGTGATATATATTGACTCGCCCATTGATGTGCTATACTCATCCCCAACAGACACCATCAAGAGTCTCAAGCTTTACAGGCTTGACACCCTAATATGATTGAGTGGAGATAAGAAAGAAGAAGATGCTGTGAGATATTTTTTCCCATTCAGTACTTTTTGTCTGATGATGGTAACAATGCTGTTACCATATATCACACACTATTTATTAATTACCTTGTGTTTATTTGCTGATATTTTGGTTACTCACTGTCACCCTTTTCAAGGCAGAGAGCTTGACACAAAAAGTCAAACTGTGTAATTTTAGCATATAACAGGAAGGTCCCAATTGATGTGGCCACTGTAAAAATTGAAATGTGGGTGATTGAAATCAATAGGATATGTAGTGTGAAATTGCTCCAACTTGCGAGAAAGAAATGATTGTGTGTGTATGTGTGTGGTAAGCAGCTTTGAGGTACTTCATCAAAGCCCAGGTATGTATTGATATGTGGTAACAGCTAGTTAGTCTCCCAAGTGTTGTTTGTAAACTAGATGAATGTGTGACCAAGCCTTGGGTAGTGTTGTTGTTGTTGATTTTAAAAATTAATAAAAATACAAAGGAATTATGATCACCATTTTTTAAAAATTACCCCTAGTGCATGTTTAATAGGCTATGATAGTCATGGTGGGTAGTGACTGCTTTTACTGCAAGTGTACCACATGTCTACACAGGTAGAAATCAGTTTGACTTTTGGATTTACAGTATGCCAGAACCCTGTTTGGTTACTTTCACTCACTGGTGATTTGACATTCACAAGAATCAGGGGCCATCAAAGTAATTTTTTATTTAAAAAATGTGCCCAATGTGGGATTTGATCCTGGATTGTGGCTATCAAAAATCCATAATCTATACCACTTGTCCACCAACCCGTTACAGTAATAATAAACTTCTTAAATATAATATGTGGGTGTGGAATAACAACTGTTAACTAAAATACTACACAATACTTCACACTAACTACACAATTTTATCATGTCAAAATTTCATCCAGATAGATCATATATTGTGGGGATGAATTTTCATCTCTATTTTTAAAAGCTTTTATTTTTCGCGGTTGCCAGGAACAGACAAATTTTCAAATAACCTTTCTAAATTTTAAATTTAATTTTAATATGCTTCCAGATCACATAGAAGTATGACATTTTTAACACTCACTCAGTCCAATGAACAATGCAATTGTACAAATTTTCAGACTTCTAGGTGGTCGGAGTGGCCAGGAATGAACAAATTTCTATTTTTCTTTTTAAGTCTTATGTTACACCTCTCTTACAAGGAATTGACCAATCCGCTGCGAGCAGGCTTTTCCGTCTATTCAAGGCCTAATCCCCTGTGAACTTTTGATTCTAAGTTTTGTAAATTCATGACTAAAAACGAACTAAATAATTAATGAATAAAAATACATTTTTAAAAAAGCTTTTTTTAAATGCACTAAAAAAAGGAAAAATAAAATATTTTATATTCTGTCATTGAGCAATTAGATGTATCTGAGTGAAAATAAAAGAGGCGGGGGACGATTATATTTAGAGAAGAGGTAAAAATATAGCAAACACTTATAAAAATCGCTAATCAGCTGCTACATTTCAAATCACATTAGGTTCAAAATTCAAGATTGTCCCCCGCTGCTTTTATTTTCACTCAGATACATCTATTTGCTCAGTGACAGAAGATAAAATATTTTATTTTTTCCTTTTTAGTGCATTTAAATAAAAGCTTTTTTTTTAATGCATTTTTATTTATCAATATTATTGATTTTTATTGCCCCCAAAGTTTTATGACCACATAATTTGCTTAAATGCCTTTACTAAAAATGGCTACTAGTTACCTGATCTATTAGCAGAACAGCCTTCAGTGCCTTCCTCTACTGAGGGTGGTGGGCCACATGGTCTCTCCATATATCCTGATAAAACACTATTAGATGTTGTGTATTAGTATGGTAGATTAAGCTGGTGAAATCCTAAATAGGGTCCCCCACTGATGATTCAATAAAAAGTTTTTGTAAATTGAGAAAATGGTGCTAAAACAGTTGCAATTCTTATCACTAGATAGAGCACATTAGACAGTCTAATATCTTTAATTCCCTACAAAGACTTCTAGTTTGAATAAAATTTGGTGTTGGATTTTAGGTGGTAAATTAAAGCAAATTGGTTGAATAAAAGAGCTTATATTTGGTTTATAATCTTTATAAACACAAGGTAATAAGATCAAATTCAAATAAATAAAGTGTGTGACATTTCGGTAACAGCGTTGTTCCATCTTCAAGCAAAAGTACTGAATGAGAAAATAAATCACAGCATGTTATAAATAGTTAGTTATCAAGAGAGAGAGAGAGTGGGCAAACAAAATAACAGATTAGAAGATAATTTTTAAATCTATAATCCAAATTGTGCCTTTCTCTTTATATATATATATATGCAGTCTAACTTGGATAATTTGAAGCCCAAGGGACCAAAAAACAAAATTTGAATTATCCAAAAATTTGAATTAAAAATGGAAATTCTATTTATAGGAAATTCTAGGGATAATTCAAATTAAAGGCATTCAAATTATCCAAGTTCTACTGTATTTCAAAAATCCCTTTATTTGCACTTTCCCTATTAATAATTTGTTTCTTTAGTCATTTCTATTGAGGCTTCATTTGAAGACAGAGAGAGGTAATTTAAGAATTTTGGAATAGATGTTTTAAAAATTTATATAATTACCATTGGATCTCATTGGTACAGCCTCTTTTATAACATCATAACTATTCATCGGTATTGTTTTACCCTGGTTATAATAACCTTGAATATTTTGGTTCCAAGTAAACTCCTACTAAAAGAAAGAATAATTCAATGTAGAGTTGAAAAATGAGTATGGGAGGCAAAAAAGCATTGGTGAAATGCTATGTTTTTTTTTTTCATCCTTGCCATGAGAATACTGCTATTTATTGTAGGTATTTTATTAGTCAGTTTAATTCCAGGGCAGATGAATGTGTGTCCACCAATTTGAAGGACAACTGGAATGGTCGGCTATTCCAGGATACAAATTGGAAATCAGAGAAACACTTTTTATCTAAATGGCTGACTTGTTTATTTAGAAATGGGATGTTATAATAAAAGAAAACAAGACCTAATCCAAATAATTTATTAGTGTGTGACGTTTCGGCAACAACATTGTCACCATCATCAGACAAAAGAATAAATGAGAAAACATGTTACAGCAAGTTCTTATATAGTCCTGTTATCAAGTGTTTAAACAAGATAACAGATAAGGAAAATAGTTTTTAAGTAAACTTGAAATATTCTTCTTAGAATTAAAAGTGGATTTTTTTTTTTTTTAAATATAATTAAAGGCATATCTGTAAATATCATTTATATTTCCCCTTTCTTCCATTCTATTAATTGAAGCACATGTCTTTTGGATGAAAAAGGCTTCTTTGAACTGTCTTTTGTAATAATTTTTTTCATAGTCCAGTGTTTTTGGGTTTTCTAAATTGAATTTATTGTGTCCTGTGTCCCTTCTGTGTTCTACAAGAGCAGAATTTTGAATTCTATCCCACTTCAGAGCATATTTATGGTTTTCCATCCTTTCTTTTAATGATCTGGATGTCTGTCCCACATATCTTTGATCACACTTCTCACACTTAACTTCATAGATCAAACCTGCTCTTTCTGTTAATTGGGTGTTCTTGTGCTGGTTTAGGTATTGTGAGATAGGGTTACATGGTTTCCATGCAATGTTTATTTTTCCATACTTTTTGAATATATTAGTAAAATTTCTTGCAAACTTTTGGTTTATAAATGGCAATGAGATAAATTTGGCTTCTTTGTTTTTGCACTTTAGATTTTGCATTAAAGTATTATTCTCATATTTTTGGTTCATGTCTTCTATTATTCTATTTATCAATTTGATGGGAAAATCTTCATTGATTAGTTCTTTTTTGATGTTGTTAATTTCTATATTTCTTTTAGTTGTATCATTAATGAGAGTAAAAGCTCTATATATAAGAGCTTTTACTAATCCTACTTTTTGGCTGAAGTGGTGCTGTGAGCTGAAGTTCCAATAAGTTCCTGTATGTGTTGGTTTTTTGTATATAGAGGTTGTAATATTGTTATTACTGTATGATAAGTTCATGTCCAGGAAATTAATTGATTTGTTGTTATCTACTTTAGAAAACCCAAAAACACTGGACTATGAAAAAAATTATTACAAAAGACAGTTCAAAGAAGCCTTTTTCATCCAAAAGACATGTGCTTCAATTAATAGAATGGAAGAAAGGGGAAATATAAATGATATTTACAGATATGCCTTTAATTATATTTAAAAAAAATAAAAAAATCCACTTTTAATTCTAAGAAGAATATTTCAAGTTGACTTAAAACTATTTTCCTTATCTGTTATCTTGTTTAAACACTTGATATAACAGGACTATATAAGAACCTGCTGTAACATGTTTTCTCATTTATTCTTTTGTCTGATGATGGTGACAATGTTGTTGCCGAAACGTCACACACTAATAAATTATTTGGATTAGGTCTTGTTTTCTTTTATTATAATCTATAATCCAAATTGTGCTTTAACAGAAATGGGATGGGATAGCTACAAAAACCTTTGATTCATGACATACCTGGCTATCTGTGTCAGCAGGAGTTGGCTGTGTGGCGCAGGATATTCTATGTCTCCCATGATTCCAAGGAGCTGAACATCTTCAGCTTCATCTCCAGGGATCAGGGCACCAGCACATTCCGCTGCCATGTCTTCAAGGCCCCTTCTAAGGTACTGTCACATTTCACTCTGGTACTGATGGTTCCCAACCTTCACACATCAAGTACAGATTTAGCACAACACTTATTTATATTTTTTGCCTACAAACTTGGGGAACTCTGCCTGTTTTATAATTTATAATTTTGAATTATTTTCATGTTATTTTGAGAGAAAAAATCTTTCCCTCTATAATTTAAAATATTGAAATTTGAAATACAATATAAAGAGCACACCTATTAATTCATCACAGACTTTATTTCAACAGTTTTTCAAATTCCAATCAGTCTATTCACCTCAACTAACTATAATTCATCACACAATTCAGCAGAAAATTCTGATCCCTTGGGGTGTTGAAAGAAAAAAGTTGGACTGTGTGTATATACTATGTGAAAAAAATAGTACAAATGTGAAATTGTACTGGAATACTGGGATTAAAAATCAACGGAGATTTGATATTTATTCCGATAGATGGCGCCAGCCATCAGCAACTTTCAGTTGCATGATAAGGAGATGACTTTTTCTTAATGTATATACTATATTTTCAAAAAAAAAAAAAAAAAATTAAGTAATAGAATTGATAAAATTATAATAAAAAAAAATTACTTAATGTAAGAGAGAAGCTGGCTGTTTACAGTGGGTATGCTGATGCCCAGTGATTTTACCAATTTAATCCACCATTGGCACTGGGAAGGTTCACCACAGATGAGCCAAGCCTTCCCAAATTTGTTTCATCTTCAGCCAAATCAATGAAGAAATTGGTCTCCTGTATATATTGGATAGAAAGAGTGTTGAATAATTCCATCATCAACAATGGCAGTGAGCTATTGTTCACTATGTTGTGAACACGACCTTGTCACACAAGCACCACAAAAAGTGTATTGTGTAACGAGGGTGAAAAAAAAAAAGTCCAAAAGAGGCAGAAGTGTTGTGAAGGGAGGTGAACTAAGGATAGCCCGGGGAGGTTATATTTAGACTGAGGAGCAGGCAGCCAAGTTTAGCCAGCAAGATGTGCCAGCCTGGCAGGAAGAGACTTTCCTTCAGAGACCCAGAGGTTGAGGTGGCCCCGGCCCCACTGCGGGCTGTGGCCCGGCCCATCCTCAAGTCCCAGCTGCTGAGTCCGAGTCTGGAGGACCTCACACTGGAGGTGGCTGTGATCCCGTGGTCCCAGCAACAACCACAGCGGTGTGTGGTTGCAGAAGCAGGCCATCCGGGTGGTGCGCACTGTGGGACAGGCCTTTGAGGTGGGCAACAAGACCAAGCCATCATCCCTCAATGGTAGGTACACTACTGGGGGTGCATTCTTTTCTCTCTTTATTATATATAGAGAATATTGTGTTGACATTTAAAAATATTTCCTAATACAGCAGAACCTCACTACTACATCACTTTGAACTAAGATTTTGTGTTGTCATGACCACAGTTGACACAATTGGAACTTAAAACTTATTTTTTATGTTAAAATCATGCTGTTGTATTAAACACTGTGGATACAATTGGAACTTTTAAAACTTGGGACCAAGATTTTATGTTAAAACCATGCTGTTACTCTGTTGAAACAATTTGGAATTTAAAACTTGGGGAACCAAGATTTTATGTTATAACTATGTTTTGGGTATAATCTAGTTAAAGCAATTGGAACGTAGAACTTGTGACTTAAGATTTAATGTTATAACCATAGCTGAAACAATTGAAATTAAAAACTTGGCACCAAGATTTTATGTTATAACCATGTTGTTGTTATGACTACAGTTGAAACAATTGCAATTAAAAACTTGGAACTATAGAATTACGATGTTATAACTACCTTGCTATTATAAAGGAGGCTGTAAAAATGGTTTTCACTCTATATAAAGAAAAGTTGGGAATTGGTCAGCCACATGCTTGCTTTGCCAAAATCTCTCATCTGGATAATTAATGTTGATACCTTTCCCTCCCTAGATTCATTTTATCTTTATGAAAAAAAAAACTCATTTGCTGCATTTTGAAAAGATGCATAGCATTGACAGCAATGTGTAGTTAGATTGGACAGCTCTCTTCCAGACCTGTTCTACTCTGTGAATTCTAAAGTGTCTTGGGAGTTGTATCTTCAACTATGGTGTCTGTGCCAACCCCTGGGTATACTTGTTGAAATTGATAAGAAATGGCCAAAATTTAGTTCTAAGTTATCTTCTTCTTTCTTATCTTCATGACTGGGTGAAGTAGAATGCGTCTGCCTTTGTCATTAAGACTGGGAGCACTACTCAATGGCAGGCCGACTTAGCTCCAAAAGAAATGGCCGCCTCTGGCATGAGGAACAGACGCCATGTGCATCTGCTCCTAACATGGAGTACAAACGCTGCTCATCCTGTATTCCTGGATTAGGAGCCCTTACAGGGTACTATCAGCCGGGCCAGCTGAGCCCAGGTTTTTTATTGAGCTTGTTACTGCTCCCCCCCCTCCTCCTCCTTTTTCATCCGGGCTTGGGACCGGCAAAGGCGGAGTTGTTCTAAGTTATTCAGGTGTAGAGTGTGTCCACTCTGGCTAAATAGATTGGGCCAGAAGGAAGGTTCAGTCAAACCTTGATATCACATCACTTGGGACTGTGATTTTATGTTGTCAGAATCACTGTTCAAATATTTAGGAATTTGGGGCTTGATGATTATATAACCATGTTGCTGTTAGAAACACAAGGTAATAAGACCAAATCTAAATAAATAAATAGTGTGTGACGTTTTGGTTACAGTCAGTGAATGACATTCAGTACTTTTGTATGATGATGGTAACAATGCTGTTACCAAAACATCAGACACTATTTATTTATTTGGATTTGGTCTTATTACCTTGTGTTTCTAATGTGTAATCCAAATTGTGCCTAATCAAGTTGCTATTATAAAAGAGGCTGTTACAATGAGATTCCAGTGTTTGATGTACCATCACCTGGACACATTCCACTGGTGGCCAACATTTGACGTTTTTCTTTCTATAGAGCAGCTAGAGGATCCAAAAAAAGGAACATATCTCTATGGTTAGTAATTGAATTGTTATAGACATGTTTTAGAGCATTTATGTGGATCAACTTTCTAACATTTTAATTGGTTCTTGATGAAAAGGCCCAGATCAGTTCTCACTCATGATAAGTATATTATGTAGTATAAGTAAGTTTAAAAAAAAAATATATTGATCACCTAATGATTTTTTTTGTGTATGGATAGAAATTCTTCTTGCATGTAAATTAGGGTGTGTGGGTCATTGGCCCTCTTAGGTTATTTTGTTTGGAGGAATAGCTCCTGGCTATTTCAATTTTCTAAGTTCTATATACTCAGGAAAAATCTTTTTTGGTCCTTATTTTTATTCTTCAACTTTATTTAAAACTATAAAATTAATATGACAAGTTCTTGTGTAGAGTGAAGAATGCCAAGTGTTTTCTATTATTTCTTGACTTTTAAAAGAGTGTAATCCAAGTTTGGATAGATATTGACAGGACTTTGTGTGGTGCCAGGAGAGCTGCCAACGGGACCCCCCCCCTCCCTCTGTGGGACTGGACGTGGTGTCCGTGGCGGACCCTCCTCTCTCTTCCTGCTCCTCCACCACGTCATCCTCCCAGGTAACCCCCCACTGTCCCTGTGGCCCCCCGTGGTCAACCCACCACTGTGTGTGTGTGTAGGTATCAGCAGTGATTGTGCCCCTGAGCATGCGCCACCAGCTGGAAGCCCTGCGCAGAGAAGTGGAGGTTCAGCGCTCGGCTGCAGAGGCTGCCAGGGAAGAGAGCCGACTGCTGAGGGAGAGGCTGGAGTCTGAGCAGAAGCACAGTGCCCAGCTGCTGGTGTACAACAAACAGCTGCTGGATCATGTGTACCGGCTGGTGGCTCAGCTGCAGGCTCTGGAGGACCAGCTGCCCTCCTCCCGCCACCCACTGCTGGCCATTGAGGTATCACCTGTCCCTTGTTTCTAAACCTTTTAGATGGCCAGTCCTCTATTGATACAAGTTGAGTACAAATGTTGCCATGCTTATAGTTTTGCATTAATTTTGAAGTAGAAGCGTTTTTATATTTCCTTTTTAAAACAATGTTCTTCTACATATTTTTATTGTTAGTTTTAAGATTTGGCCCAAATTTCTCCCACATGTGACCCCATATTCTTTGGGCAGATTACAGATCTAACTTGTCCATCAGGTCAGTAAATCAGCCTATTATCTCCCAGTCAACAGTCGCTGATATGTAATCAACTACCCGGTGTGTAACAGTCCGAGTGACCATGTACTCTGTGTGTGCAGCCACCAGCTGGCCCCACAGCCAACAACGGGGTAGTCTAGCACCACTGCCACACACAGAGATTATTTATTGATCACTTCGTAGTTGCCACAGAGAATCTCACTATTTTTGATATCAGTGTTGTGTGCCCCCACACCTCTATTTATATATATGTACATCACAGCCATGTATTTTGTTTAATAAAAATGTATTTATTATAACACGGTCACATTCCCCTCTACAGGTTTTGTAAGAGAATCAGAGGCTGGATCTCAGAAAGTATTGTTTAATTAACAATAATATTATATTAAGATGACAAGGAACAAAGAGAGTCAAAAAAGGCAAGCGTAGGGGCAGACAACAAAAGCAAAACTGAAACTTATACAGGTACGGCCGGTCGGAGTGGCGCCAGATCATGTGATGTCTGGGGGAAGGTGGCGTTGCTAAGGCAACGGCCGATGTGCGAAGTTAACTCTCCAACAGGTTTGAATCCCCACCTCTGTTTATATGAAACTTCCTTTTGTCTATGAGTGTATTTAAGAGACCAATCAATAAGGTTCTGTTCACTTTTGGCAAAAGTCTGTATAGGCTTGATCTATAGTTTTCTGAGCATCTCTCAAATTTGATAAAAGTTATCTCTAGGGTCTGTGTAAGGACAACCTGATTTGTAACAAAAATGTCTCTAGTTGGATCCTTTATCAAGAAACCACATTTGACCTTGTTACAACTCTCTCTCTTTTTCTCTGGGATATTTTGGTGGGTTGGATTATTTTAAAAAAATAAATAATTAATCCTAGTACATGTAGTACTACTACATTGTAGTACACTACATTCGATTCCCGCATTGGACACTTTTTTCTGTTAAAAAAAAATGCTCCAATGGCCCCCGATTCTTGCAAAAGTCCAACCCCACCAGCGAGTGCAAGTAACCTAATGGGGCTCTGGCACATTTGTAAGTGCAAAGTCAAACTGCTTTTCACATGTGTAGACATGTGGTGCGCTTACAGTAAAAGCAGTCGCTAACTACCCACCATGATTATCATGGCCTGTACCACGTGTACTAGGGATAAGCAAAAAAAAAAAAACATGTAGTACAGGCCATGATAATCATGGTGGGTAGAAGTTGGCGATTGCTTTTTCTAAAAGTGCACCACATGTTTACACATGTGAAAAGCATTTCGACTTTTGCACTTACAATTGGTTGGATTAACCCTTAACTGGACGGGTGGATTTTACTTACGTAACTGGACGGGTTGGGTAGATTCAACCCACTTATGTAACTTTATGAAATAAAGATATATTGATTGAAATCAATATTTTAAAATATATATTTAATTAATAAATAGTTAATATACAGATTTTGACTTTTAAAAATTCTGAATATAATCTATTTACAGTTTTCACAAATTCTTAAGAAATGTTATTGCAAACGCTTAGTTGACATACAGAGCAAAGGGTTTTTATTTTTACTGCGCTTTTTGATGGACATTTGTAGCACTTTTTTGGAGTATCAGATTGTTGTGGCATCGTAGATTCACTTGGTTAACTTGAACCATCATTCTTCTTGAATTGTTGTCTGTAATTGCAGTGGGAGAGAATTGAGATTACGTGTGGCCAGGTGTTCATCAGTCAATGCTCTCCCAAGATCAACAATAATAGGACTCCTTTCCTTTTTACCCTTTTTATCAATCTGATTACCGATTTTCTTTACTTCTTCTTTTTTTGGAACATAGGAGACTAAAGTGGTTGTTCCAGAGAAACCAAAAATAGAGGTTCCTGATTCTCTATTAGGGTGCGGTTGAAATTGTGGTGAATCTAAGGTTTTTTCTTTCTCATCGTTCCTATATATGTAAGGCCATGTTCTTTCAACTTATCAACTAACTCTACTGAAGTGAACCAATTGTCTGCTGGAATATTTCTTCCAAAGTGTGGTCAACTAATCTCTAAAACATATATATTTTAGGTTGGCAGGGATAGTTCTCTCTGTTGACTTGATTAATAATTCTACTTATCCAAAGAAATAAGTGTTATTTTATAAAAAAGGAAGCTAAAAATAGCGGAAGATAGAGACTCAAGTATGAGCCACGAGCTAACACTGACACGAAAAATTCTCACGCTTCTGGACGGGCACATGCAAATTTAACCCCCCTCCCAAAACTGAAATTTATAAACGTTGGATGGAAAATGTTTGTATCACTGTAAAATTAGAATACATGAAAGCTCGTAGCTCTAGGTAAACGAAAAATATATTTTTTTCCTATATCAAATTTATGCATGGGCAGAATCTACCCAACCCGTCCAGTTAAGGGTTAATAAAAATCATTAACCCTTAACTGGACGGGTTGGGTAGATTCTGCCCATGCATAAATTTAATATAGGAAAAAAATATATTTTTCGTTTACCTAGAGCTACCAGCTTTCATGTATTCTAATTTTACAGTGATACAAACATTTTCCATTCATCGTTTATAAATTTCAGTTTTGGGAGGGGGGTTAAATTTGCATGTGTGGGCGGATTCTGCCCAGCCCGTCCAGAAGCGTGAGAATTTTTCGTGTCAGTGTTAGCTCGTGGCTCATACTTGAGTCTCTATCTTCCGCTATTTTTAGCTTCCTTTTTATAAAATAACACTTATTTCTTTGGATAAGTAGAATAATCAATCAAGTCAACAGAGAGAACTATCCCTGCCATCCCAAAATATATATGTTTTATAGATTAGTCGACCACACAACACACAACACACACAACAACAACACACACACACAACACTTTGGAAGAAATATTCCAGCAGACAATTGATTCACTTCAGTATAATTAGTTGATAAGTTGAAAGAACATGGTCTTACATATTTAGGAACGATGAGAAAGAACAAAACTTAGATTCACCACAATTTCAACCGCGCCCTAATAGAGAATTAGGAACATCTAATTTTAGTTTCTCTGGAACAACCACTTTAGCCTCCTATGTTCCTAAAAAAAAGGAAATCGGTAATCAGATTGATAAAAAAAAAAGGTAAAAAAGAAAGGAGTCAATTTATTGTTGATCTTGGGAGAGCATTGACTGATGAACACCTGGCCACACGTAATCTCAATTCTCTCCCGCGGGAATTACAGACCACAATTCAAGAAAAATGATGGTTCAAGTACATCAAGGGAACCTACGATGCCACAATCTGATATTCCAAAATGGTGCTACAAATGTCCATCAAAAAACGCAGTAAAAAAATAAAAACCCTTTGCTTTGTATGTCAACTAAGCGTTTGCAATAACATTTCTTTATAATTTTTTAAAACTGTAAATAGATTATATTCAGAATTTTTAAAAGTCAAAATCTGTATATTAACTATATATTAATTAAATATTTTTTTAAATATTGATTTCAATCATTATTGAGCGCTTATTTCATAAAGTTACATAGGTGGGTTGAATCTACCCAACCCGTCCAGTTACGTAAGAAAAATCCACCCGTCCAGTTAAGGGTTAATGAACCATTCGCTTCATTTTGCTGAAACATTGGAAATAAAGCACAAGGTAATAAAACCAAATACAAATAAATAAAGTGTGTTAATTTGGTCTTAATATCTTGTGTCTCTAATCTATAAATCAAATTGTACCAAATCATTGGAATAAATGGATGTAGTGATTCATTGATGATATTTACCTGAAATGTAAAAAAACTTTTTTGAGTTAAATCTCCTGGGATCATTGTTTGGGATCATAATTTGTTTGTCATTGAGATCATCAAATGTTCCTTTATAACCTCTGTTCCTTTATGAAAAAGACATCTCCTTATCGTGCAACTTAAAGTTTCACGATAAGGAGATGTCTTTTTCATAATTTATGCATCTTATCCCAGTACAATATCACATTTGTACTATTTTTTCAAACTCTGTTGTTGTTTTTTATCCCCTTGTGTAAAGATTACACAAATTCCATGAGTTCATGCTCCTCAAGCTGTTTTTTGATAATCAGTTTTCAAACTCTTGTTCTTTTGTCTATACACTCTTCTAGAAATTTTGTGAAACTGTCATCAGTAGAGCACTCCACTGATTAGTAACATTTTGTTGATGTAATTCCCCCATTCTGTAAGGTTCTTGGATTTTAAAAATGTGAAGGGGAAGCCTTATCTTCAAGAGATATCATATAAATCAACCTTTCATAAAATATGACAATTGACCAAGTACATTTTTCAAGTTAAAATGTAAAAATTCTTCAATAAGTAAACCTTGGAATGAGACATTGTGAAAGTTGGGAGCTAATATATGGAAAATATTTTAATATATAAACTATTTAAGCACAAATATATATATATTGTTGCACCAAGTTTCAGCTTTGCAGGATTGTTGACCTTGGTTTCTTCCTTGGTGTTATACACGTTTCCCGAGCGGCTTTCCATATTCAAAGCAAATAAATAAAAGTAAATAAAAATAAATTACCTTTCAAAGTTATTGTGTTTATTTATTCGTGGTCTTCCTCATAGGCTGTGATCCGCAGTCTCCCTGTAGGTCCTCTCTCGCTCCAATAACCAATCAAGATATATGTACAATAAATATTACAAAAGGAATGAAACTATAAAAAGGAATGATGATAATCTAAATATTCTGTTTTAAATAAATATTAAATATCATAGAATATTTTGAATAAATGTAATATTTTTAAATAAGAATATATATTGATAAAGTACAATTTGGATTATAGATTATAGCTACAAGAAAATAAGACCTAATCCAAATAAATTGATAGTGTGTGACATTTGGGTAACAGCGTTGTTACCGAAACATCACACACTATCAATTTATTTGAATTAGGTCTTATTGTAGCTAAGAATATATTTATTTATATTTGAAAAAGTCATCTCTCAAGCCATTGAAGATAGAAAATAACAACAAATCTACCCTCCTTGCCCAAAATGTAGCTTGGCACCTGCAGCTCCAGAACACATTTTGATTTGCATTAGATGCACTGAACAGGACCTTTTGGAGAGGCTCCTGCTTATCATAAAACAGCTTGAGGAGCATGATCTCATCGAATATGTGTAATATTTCCAAAGAGGATAAAAAACAACAACATACTTGAAAAAGAAACACATTTTCGCTTAAACAGTCCATATTTTTAAATGAAAATGATGCCCTTGCATCTTATAAATGCTCTTATTGTTAGCTAGCGTTCATCAAGTTTACTTTTGGTGACTATATGGACAAATTTTTTTCAATTTGATTTGTTAATGATTATAAATATAGATGAATATTTTTATACACCCAAACTGTATTAAGATAGTTTATAGAGGGCCTCTGCTTTTCACATGTGTAGACATGTGGTGCACTTACAGTAAAAGCAGTCGCCTACTTCAACCCATCATGATTATCATGGCCTGTACCACGTGTACTAGGGATAGGCAAAAAAAAAAAGATAGAGGGCCTATGTATATTTCAGTCTTTATCTAAATGTTGTATGTTAGATGACAACTCTATCCTTGCCCATTCAGAGAAGCATCTTTTATGTCTTTTTCAATCCAAATGCTTTATCTTTTATTGCCCCTTTTCAAAGTTGTTTAGCTTAAGATGGCTTATGTTATCAGTTGTACAAAAATTACGGAAGGCTGTGGGGAAAGTTTTTATTAGTGCTCTGTTGATGTAACATGTTCTGCTTTGTTCTCTTCCCTTATTTTATGGGCGAGGTGCTGGTAGAAATGTTTGTCATTTTTATACTCCTGGGAGTATTGGGCAAATATCTTCTCAGCCTGGGGGGTGGTGAGGCCTTTGATGGCTTCTCTCTCATATGGGGCAAGCAGAGCAGGGTCTTTCTGCAGAGGCTGCTGTGGTGGAAGCTGGTCTCCCCCGCTCAGCTCGGGTAGCTCTGGCTGTGGAGTGGCCTGGACTCCTGCCTGGGGAGTGGAGGCTAGGGCTTCCAAGGTTCTGAGATCTTCCTCAGATGATTCAGTCATTAGCCATGGGTTGAGTTTCAGGAGGTTGATGCTTTGTTGAGCACCAGTAGCCAGAATGTCCTCACTGGACACACAGGGGCAATGACACCACAGGAGCATTGTTCTCTCATTGTTCCAGTAATTAAAACACCTCCAACATTCCAGGTGACTTCCAATGTTCCAATAATTAAAACATCTTCAATATATTCCAGACCTTCAACATTCGGATAATTAACACCTCATTATTCAGGCTCCCATTAATCAAAACATCATTACTCCACCCACCAAGTCTCCCACAATGTTCCAATGTGGATATTGAAAGATATTTGATATACAGTGACTTTTTAACAAAATATCCCTTTGAAAAAATGAACGACCAGTGACAAAAAATATGAAACTTCCATATGTTATGTCCATGAGCATATACCTCTTAGAAGACACAAAAAGCATCAAGAATGTAGGTGATTATATGTGAACATATAGAACAAATATAACAGGATATATTTAATCTTAAGTGGATTTCAAAGAAGTTATATAATCTTTTTGCCAGTATGGTAAAATCCTTTTTTCTTTCTTATCCCAGTGCCTAAAAAGTGGGCAACTTCATTTGGGTAAAGGGGACATTGTGAGGGTCAAATGGGTACATACGGTCTTCTTCTTCTTTCTTATCTACACGGTATCAAGCTTGTAAAGTTGACAACCATATCATGATTGGGTGAAGTAGAATGTCTTTGTCATTAAGATGGGGAGCACTACTCAGTGGCAGGCCGACTTAGCTCCAAAAGAAATGGCCGCCTCTGACATGAGGAACAGACGCCATGTGCAGCCGCTCCTAACATGGAGTACAAACGCTGCTCATCCTGTATCCCTGGATTAGAAGCCCTTACAGGGTACTATCAGCCGGGCCAGCTGAGCCCAGGTTTTTTAATGAGCTTGTTACTGTTCCCCTCCTCCTTTTTCATCTGGGTTTGGGACCAGCAAAGGTGGAGGTCAAATGCAGGAATACAATATGAGAGTCCAGCTGGGAGGACCTACTTGGCTGGGTTGAAGGCCAGCATCAGTCCTGGTGCAGTGACCACAGCGGAGCTTCCAGTCCGTGCTACCTGATGGAACTCCACCCGCTGTGTGGCACCAACCACCACGGACTTCCAGGGAGTCCATCGTGCACTGATCAACTCCGGTTCCAGGCAGATCACTTTCAGGGGATTCTCCTGGTTCAATATGGCACTGTCTGAATGGCAGCATCTAATATATAACATTTGAGAGGGGTTTTTTTCAACACACACATATTGGCTTCATTTCTTAGGTGCCAGTGATTTGACCAAAGTTGGTGTCACCACTTCTTATTTTATTATAACTTATTTTATAAGGTGATAACCTGCCATCTATGTATAATAAATGGAAGTATTAAAGCACCAATGTTTCTTGTTGTTTCTTATCCCCTTGTGTAAAGATTACAAGAATTCCATGAGTTCATGCTCCTCGAGCTGTTTTATGATAAGCAGCGGCCTATCCCAAAGGTCCTGTTTAGTGCATCTAATGCAAGCCAAAATGTGTTCTGGAGCTGCAGGTGCCAAGCTACATTTTGGGCAAGTGGGGTAGATTTTGTTATTATTCCAATGTTACTTTTTAAATGTAAAACAAACTTTTCTGCTGTCCTTATTGTGATGAAAAAATATTGGAAGGGCTTGGCTCATCAGTGGTGAACTCTCCCAGAGGTTTCGCCAATTTAATCTACCCGACAACTTCTTAGAACTCTAATACTGTATTGGATCATTCTGTTTATATATGCTGCAATGAAAGGTAGAATCTTAGAAATGGTTTTCAAGCAAACTATGAACATAAGCTTTTAGGATAGCGGGATTACATATAAATATTTGCATTATTTTGTCAATTATGAAGGTATTCAACAATGGGTTAACAAATCAAATCTTAGAATGTCATTTAGCAAATAAATTTTATACATTTTTGGTATAGCCGAAAGCTTGAGAATGCGTTAATAAAATGAAAAGAAAATCATCTTCATAAACCTGTTTTGCATTATTTAATTGAAACTTGAAACTATTAGCAGAAAATTTTATTTTTCTCTGTCTTTTCTGTGATGGAAAAATTATTGGTAGGGCCTCTGTCTCCTTAAAAATAAAAAAAAGACAACCGGTGACATCAAAGACTTCCTTATGTCCATAAGTGAATATACATTTTTATGCAATGAGTAATGCTTTTCTGTAAACACTTGATAAATAAGCCAATAAAATCAATACAAGGAGCTATTATTTTTTTTTTTTTTGCTTATCCCTAGATAATCATGGTGGGTAGAAGTTGGCGACTGCTTTTACTGTAAGTACACCACATGTCTACATGTGTAGAAAGCTGTTCTACTTATGAACTTACAAATGTGCCAGAGCCCCGTTTGGTTACTTGCACTCGCTGGTGGGGTTGGACTTTTGCAAGAATCGGGGGCCATTGGAGCATTTTTTATAAATCATAAAAAAGTGCCCAATGCAGGAATTGAACCTGGGTCGTAGCGGTCAAAAACCAATGGTTTAGATCATCCTTCCACCAACCCCCTAAAAAAAATCACTTAAATTCATTTAAATTCCAATAAGAAACATTTGTGTTAAAAAATGTAATTAAATTATTTTATATGCATAAAATTTATTTTAAAAGTAAAAATATAATTTTATTCATTGGAAAAAAAAAGAGAAATTTAAAGATTGGAAGTTATATTTATTAACCACATATTTAGCAAAATTGGGCATAAACAGTGATATTGATATTATAGTGATAAACAAAATATAATTCTTTATTCTGCCTGAGTGATGATTGGGGTGGCCATTTATCCATTGCATTGTTCTGAAAAATAAAACGTGCACTCAACACATGTAGCAGAGCTTGGGCTTCTAAAAAAAATGTCTTTTAGTACTTTGTCTAATGGTAGTAATGTCACAAACATTTCCATAATTTGGTGTTGTTACAAGTTTCTGATATAAAAGAGGATGTTGAAATAAGGTTCCGGTACATAAAGGAATTCTTCCCTCATCAAAGTAAGATCTAAATAGAAATATTTTTCAATTGGAGTGATTAAAATTCTTTCAGTTTAGATCAATAGATGATGTTACGATATTCTAAACACTAAAACTCTCATGTGTGATTACAAGTTACCCATCAGAAGCCATCAGGACTACATTCCTGGGGATACATTTCTGAGGATTCTGTAGAAAATTCTGACCTTCTTTAATGCGAAGATGAAGACATTTCCCTCAGTTCCAGCGGAGAGGAACAGGTGGCTCCAGGCTGGGCAGAAGTCCACTGAGGTCACCTTTCCAGCATGGGGGGTGTGGCTCATGGCGATGGGGCTCTTGTACAGGATGCTGCTCTCTAGCTTGTCTGCCAACACATTCACACTGGCCTCATATCTATCTCAGGTTGTCAATGGAGAGAATGATGCAGTCTCTAGATTGTGACCACATTCACACTGGCCTCACATCTATCTCAGGTTGTCAATGGAGAGAATGATACAGTTTCTAGCTTGTCTGTCAAACATCACACTGGCATCACATCTATCTCAGGTTGTCAATGGAGAGAATGATACAGTTTCTAGCTTGTCTGTCATCACATTCACACTGGCATCACATTTGCACATCTGTCTCAGGTCTATGAAGGGAGTGTGGTACAGTTTCCAGTGGATCACCAATTCTCGCCAGCCACCCAGGTCTGACCTTTTGGTGACACCAAGGGTATCATCACCATATGGCATCCACCTCACCACCAAGTATTTTATCTATTCAAAATAGATACACTAATAGTAAAATAGTAACACTAATACTACTGGAAAACCTCATTAAATAACTCATTTGGATTTGGTGTCTTATTGTGTCTAACAGTTCATTTCAAAGCCACCTTTCATTATTTTTAATTCAAATAGTTATTTATATTTGGTATTCCAAAAGTTTTTTTTTTGCTTATCCCTAGTACACGTGGTACAGGCCATGATAATCATGGTGGGTAGCTAGCGACTGCTTTTTACTGTAAGCGCACCACATGTCTACACATGTGAAAGCAGTTCGACTTTGCACTTACAAATGTGCCAGAGCCCCGTTTAGTTATTTGCACTCGCTGGTGGGGTTGGACTTTTGCAAGAATCGGGGGGCCATTGGAGCATTTTTTTTTTAAACAGAAAAAAGTGTCCAATGCGGGGATCGAACCCGGGTCGTAGTGGTCGTAAACCAAACGGTTTAACCAGCCTTCCACCGACCCCCTCGGTATTCCAAAAGTAAATAATTGATCAGTGAAATGTAAAATTCGCTGGGAAGATATTAATTTATAAAAAGAGAGATCACCACTCTATTCCAAATAGAGACAAAAACTATGTGTCATATCTCGTGGACAAAACTTGAGGAAATGGAAAGTCTTTAATGCCACTGGTAAGCTTTTTTTTTTTTAAGGAGACAGAGGCAATTTTGTTCACACTTGGTTATCTCGTGTGTCTTCAATAAAGGTCACTGTGTATCAAATATCTTTCAGAGTTATTGTCTGAATCTCGATAAACATGCTAAAAGGTACAACTTCAAGTTTTGTCCATGAGTGCAGTTTTGCACCTATTGGAAGGGAGAAGTGACTTTTCTTTTTAAAGATAATGGAGGTTCCAGGCTGAGTGTTTAGGAGAGGAGAGCATACAACCAAAGTTGGAATTCTGGGGCTAAAAGTTTGAGGCAAATTTTTGGAAGGATAAAGGATTCCCCTTATATCCTATATAAAGGCAGAAAGAGGTTTTGAAATCCCATCAGTCAATTGGGGCAGTTTGGAGTGAAGAGAAAGAAAGTCAGTGTGGGAAGCAAAGAGAAAGATCATATGCAGTCCTTGTTGAATGGTAGGTATATAAACACAATGTTCTGGGGGTCGGTGGAAGGATGGTCTAAACCGTTGGTTTTTGACCACTACGACACAAGATCAAATCCTGCATGGGGCACTTTTTCTGATTAAAAAAAAGAAAAATGCTCTAAAATGGCCCCTGATTCTTGCAAAAGTCCAACCCCACCAGCAAGTGCAAATAACCAAACGGGGCTCTGGCACATTTGTAAGTGCAAATTCGAACTGCCTTTCACATGTGTAGACATGTGGTGCACTTACAGTAAAAGCAGTCGCTAACTTCTACCCACCATGATTATCATGGCCTGTACCACGTGTACTAGAGATAAGCCAAAAAACCACAATGTTGTAATTGGAGAAATGGCTGTT
>CP092864.1:60880922-60900812 GCA_030710605.1 Cordylochernes scorpioides
ACACTTCCAAATAATGGATACTTTCCCATTGTATTACACTTTAACTTCTTTAATTAAACATCCCAAGGTTGGTTATTATAAAGCACAATTTGGGTGTTAGATTATAATACAAGAAAATAAGACCTAATCCAAATAATTTATTAGTGTGTGACGTTTCGGCAACAGCATTGTCACCATCATCAGACAAAAGAATAAATGAGAAAAAATATCACAGCAAGTTTTTAATTAGTTTATTAAACTTAGAAGAATATATCAAGTTATAAAACAAAAGGACTTAAAAGCGCGAATGTTTCTTTTATACATAAAACGAACTTCTACTGTCCTTACTGCGATGAAAAAATATATACAGTAAAACCCCGCTATAACGAACCCTGGATATAACGAACCTTCCCTTATAACGAACCCACGCCGATTCCCAATTCCATTCCATTGAAAATACCATCGTTATAACGAACTTTGCGATTTTTAGAATAACGAACTACCCCTATAACGAACCTATTTCGGGTCCCAAAATGATAAAATCTATTAAAAATACTATGCTTATAACGAACTTAGAATTGTAATTTTAAAAAAAAAATTAAAAAACAAAATTTTGAGCATGTTTAAAGCTCGCGGATCGCGATTTCAAAACAATAAATTTAGCGGCATTGTTTGTTTGATTTTTGCACTTTATTTTTGCTGTATGTTGTATACATTTTTACACATTATACTTTTTATTAATTAGAATATCTTTGCATCCATTAAATTTGAAATATAAAAAATGCAAATGGCTTCCAAAATGAAGAAAACAAAGGCATTTTAAAAACAAAAGCATTATTTCTTTAAAAAAAAAAGGCCATTTTCAGAACTTTTCAAAGTGAAACAACATAGGCAAAATGTTAAGAACATATTAAAATAAGAGAATATAACTTTTCTATTATAAAAGATAAAATATAAAGTTATTAAAAATTGTTGCAAAGAGGAATCAACTTCAACTTTTGCCGCGATCGCGATCGTACGTTTTAGGGCTAAAAAAAAAAAAGTCCAAATAAACGGTCCCGTGATGAAACAAAAATTATTTTTATGCCATTAACTATGGTGATTTTAAAGTCAGCAATGTTTTGCATGGCAGGTTAAAAAAAAAAAACGAAATCTAGACCTAGAAGAATATGGGGAAACATGAAATGGAAGAAAAACACTAACTTTATTTGAATGGTGCAATGCTTGGAAGAATGCTTTGAAACAACAAGGTATTAGAGCCATCTTTTCAAGTAAAAATTGTATTATATAATGTGATAATGATGTTTTAAAATCATTTCATATCTTTGAATATATATTTAATAAAACTTTGCCTAGGATTTGTCTTGATTTTTAACTTAGACATAGAGGTACATATATGTTAATCATAAGAAGAACCTATTATCTAATGATTTCTATTATTATTCAGTATTAATATAAGGAAATTAGTCAATTAAGGGAATTAAAATAAAGTGACCACTATTAAGAGGCAGCCTCTACTTGTGTGTATGGCTGTTTTTTAATTATACGGTCTAAAATTTTTGAAAAGTAAAAAAAAATAGCCAAACCGTGGCTATAGTGAACCGTTGGCTATAGTGAACCAAAAGCTCTGTCCCATTGGGTTCACTATAGAGGGGTTTTACTGTATTGGGAGGGCTTGGCTCATCAGTGGTGAACCCTCCCAGCGGTTTCGCCAATTTAATCCACCAGACCGCTTCTCAGAGCTCTAATACTGTATTGGATCATTCTGCTTTTATATGCTACACTGAAGGATGGAATCTTAGAAATGGTTTTCAAGTAAACTATGGACATAAGCTTATAGGACAGTAGAATAACATTCAAATATTTGCTTCGAGTAATGCTCTTCAGCAAACTATAAAGACAAGGCCATTAGGAATAAATTAACACAAAGCAATAACACGCCATCTATACATATAAAACAAAGGACTTAAAAGCGCGAATGTTTCTTTTATGCATAAAACGAACTTCTACTGTCCTTACTGCGATGAAAAAATATATTGGGAGGGCTTGGCTCATCAGTGGTGAACCCTCCCAGCGGTTTTGCCAATTTAATCCACCAGACCGCTTCTCAGAGCTCTAATACTGTATTGGATCATTCTGCTTTTATATGCTACACTGAAGGATGGAATCTTAGAAATGGTTTTCAAGTAAACTATGGACAAAAGCTTATAGGACAGTAGAATTACATTCAAATACTTGTTTCGAGCAATGCTCTTCAGCAAACTATAAAGACAAGGCCATTAGGAATAAATTAACACAAAGCAATAACGCGCCATATATATTTTTTTTCATCGCAGTAAGGACAGTAGAAGTTCGTTTTATGTATAAAAGAAACATTCGCGCTTTTAAGTCCTTTTGTTTTATATGTATAGATGGCGCGTTATTGCTTTGTGTTAATATCAAGTTATCTTAAAAAACTATTTTTCTTTATCTGTTATCATGTTTTAAACACTTGATAACAGTACTATTTAAGAACTTACTGTGATATTTTTCTCATTTATTCTTTTATCTGATGATGGTGACAATGCTGTTGCCAAAACGTCACACACTAATAAATTAGTTGGATTAGGTCTTATTTTATTTTATTATCCCAAGGTCGGTGTTCACCATTGACCTAACTTTATGACAGTTCTAACTCTTCAACCACTAAGTTTATGAAATCTTTTCTTTCTTTTGGAAGAACATACTGATATGATTTTAGATTTTAAAAAAACCTGAGGAACAAATTGCTTTGTAGATTTAGGTATTTCCTTGGGGGTTGGTGGAAGGCTGGTTAAACCGTTTGGTTTTCGACCACTACGACCCGGGTTCGATTCCCGCATTGGTCACTTTTTTCTGATAAAAAAAATGCTTCAATGTCCCCCGATTCATGCAAAAGTCCAACCCCACCAGCGAGTGCAAGTAACCAAACAAGGCTCTGGCACATTTCTAAGTGCAAAGTCGAACTGCTTTTCACATGTGTAGACATGTGGTGCGCTTACAGTAAAAGCAGTCGCTAACTACCCACCATGATTATCATGGCCTGTACCACGTGTACTAGGGATAAGCAAAAAAAAAAAAGGTATTTCCTTTACAAGGTGAGTGACTTTTTCCTTCATTAACACCTCCCACCCTCACTATGGCCCCACCATGGGATGCTATAGTCCAGGCAGTTTTACACAATAGATGTCATAGAGAATGTTGTGAGACAGACTAATATTTATGTTCAGCCGGTCATTGATGCTAAAAAAACTCAATAAATCCAATACAGTAGAACCTCCCTTTAGCGGACACCTCTCCACAAAGGACAGTTTTCATTTGCAAAATTAGCATTTTTACAATTTAGCTACTCTTCGGTAGCTCAGAAGGAGTCCAAGGACACTTTGGATCTGTAATTAGGTGTTCTTTACAGGGAGGTTTTACTGGATCATGTTATAGAGAATGGACCCCCCAAATTTGGAAGTACTAAAGAGGTATTAACAGTTGCTGGATGTAAAGTTAAAATTCCACCAATGGTTTAAGTTTATAATCAAGACATGGGAGGTATTGATTAGTCTGACCAGTACATATATTGATGGAAGAAAGTCCATGAAATGGTGGAGAAAGATTTGTGAGAGCATGATTATGACATCTATGTTGAATACTCTCGAGGAACATGAACTCATCTTTACACAAAGGGATAAGAAACAACAACCACAAAATCCACCAGTGTTTTAATTGTCTAATCAAGACATGGGAGGTGTTGATCAGTACATATATTGATGAAAGAAAGTCCATGAGGTGGTGGAGAAAGATTTGTGAGAGCATGATTATGACATCTATGCTGAATACTCTCGAGGAACATGGACTCATGGAATTTATGTAATCTTTATACAAGGGGATAAGAAACAACAACAACAATCAAGACATGGGAGGTGTTGATCTGTCTGACCAATTGATCTGTAAATATATTGATGAAAGAAAGTGCAATCAAACTTATTTGTCATGTAGTTACACTGTGTACAAGTTCCTTAGTGGTTTGCAGCATCACCATTACTTGTCTTCCAGGCACTTATGATATTCAATGTTTACCAGAGGGGTAACCACGTCTACTGTCTACCACGTGTACTAGGGATAAGCAAAAAAACCAGAGGGGTTTCAAATACTATAACACAAGTATTATGTGCTACACCACCTACTAAATATTGTACGCTATAGTTGGTAGAAATGATTTGAGTATACAATCACGTTCTGAAATCATCCCCCTAATGCTTTTTAGTGATCCAGAGCTGGATACAGGAATAATAATAAAAAAAAAATTGAACCTAAGTTACAGACCAGTCTGTTATTGACCCAGCTTGTAAAAAGAATAAGGATAATATATGTTTACCCCACACACATCCACTGTTATGTCCACCTACCAGAGTTTTATTTTTAACATCTTTCACAACATCCTGCCAAATTCCAATTTGTGGTGGTGGTGTCTTGTCCAAAAAAAAAACGTGGAGACATGCTACATAAATGTGATGTTCATACAGCAGTCTACTCAGCTCTCCTCCTGTGTTCCATTTACAGTCGAACCTCTTTAATTCAACACCCCAAGGGATCAGAGCTTTCAGTTGAATTAAAGGAAGTGTTGAATTAAAGTTATTCAGATGATTAGCTAATCATCTAACTTGCTAAAATAATATTTTTTAAAAATAGCTTTGTAATATAAATTAATGACATTAATTGAAACCATTGTGTATGTACTTTTTTTTGTATTTTATTTTCATGTTTAACTTTTAGTATCAGGGACAAAATAGCATTAATACATATTTTTGAAACATAAATAATTACAAATAATATTTTATTCTAATCGAAGAAGAGCAGTTGAAAGGAAATAAATATGGAAAAGAAAATTTAAAAATAAAAAGAATCATGATCTTTTAAAAAATTCCTTTATAAAATGTCTGTTTTTGCTCTGAAATTCTTTTCAGGATGTATTCCAAATGGTCTATTTTTAGCATATTTCCCACTGGTTTCCCTGACTGCAGGCGCGTCGGCTCCCTCGGACACAGTAGCATATGGACCGTCAATTTCATTCCAACTTATAATTAAATGATTAAAAAGAAGGATAAGGCACAATTTGGATTATAAACACATGTTGTTATTGAAACATCACACACTATTTAGTTATTTGGATTTGGTCTTATTACCTTGTGTTTATGAAAAATAATTTTCCTGATTGCTCAAATGAGCCATTAAAGATGGCATCTACATTTCACTGATATTTATTCTGAAATGTGCTTTTACCTCTTTAAATCCTAATTTGAGCAGTCAGGTAAAATGTCTTTTACATAATTTTAAAGACACCCGACCTTCTTCACTGTTTTACACCTCTTTTGCACATAAATATGGGTATGAGATTTAAGCTACTATTGATCCCGGAGTAATCTATTTAATTCAATCTTGTCTGTGCAATAAAAAGATATTGTTGCTGCTAAAAAGTCCTCTGTTGTACTAGCGGTGTAATGGTGGTGGTGTCTTGTCCAAAAATGTTGTTGCTCCCCATGGAGAGGGAGGGTGCCATTACTCCGTTAGTCAGCCACATTTCAGAGTTCCCTGTAGGTCTTCACGGTTACCGTAGCAGCTTGGGGCTCACAAAGTTCCCATCGTACTTCGCCCTACGGGGCAGTCCTTTACTTGTGCTGTTTCTCCCACCCGCCACATAGAGGAGGGGTTGGACTTGTGGGCGGGGTGTACTAGCGATGTAATTAAATTACTTATAGAACATACAGTATAACCTTGTTAAAATTCAACACCTTCACTTGTGATAATATGACCAATATTTCATGTCTTGACCTGAAACCTATTAAATAACTAATGCTAATTCAACCAAACAATAATTTGACACTTTCAAAAATTCGACCAATTTTTTCAAAATCAAATTTTGACAACATAGATAATTCTTATTTAAATACAACTCGCACCACGCTGATGAGGGCCAACAGCCCGAAACGCGTTTGTGGTTGGCTTTTCTTGATTTATCAAGAAAATGGGTTGGCCAAATATCAGGGAACAGGTTAGATCAATGTTTAGTTGATTTCTGTTCCACTAGATGGTGCTCTACTATCTAGAAAACGCTCATGTTAGTGGTCAGGATATGTCTAATTTATTTTTAAATACAAATTTATTGCTAAAAATTCAATACTTTGGCATGCGGGGCACAGGGCCGTAGTTATAGCATATGCGCACCATGCTTAAAAGTGTCAATGCTTCATAAGTATCGGCACCGACGATGGAAGATTAGGCACTAATTGCAAGCATAAACAATGAAGTGTGTTGAGCCTTTTCTTAATTTTGTTTCTGTATAAAAAATGAAATATAAGTTACAGAAGTGCTGTTAATGCTTCAAATGGCATTCAGCGAGACATGTAAAGCCACAGTTTATGAATGTTATAGCCACTTTGAAAGTGGACAATGAGCTCAACTAAGATGATCCAAGAGATGGAAGACCTTTAGAGAAGAAAACAGAAATATCCACCAAATTGTAGAATCTGTATAATGTATAAGATCTTAATAAAGATGTTTGGATGTGGGAAAAATAATTTATATCTCAAGCTATGATTCTCTTCCACGGCCCAGTGGTCAAAGCTTGCCATTCATTAACTAAATATAGACATTGTAAGAAATATTTGTATGAAAAGAGCATTTTTTAAAACATATTTCCTACAATTATTTAGTATTATAGATAGATGGTGTGTTTTATTTGTATCTATTCCAATTTTTTAATAATGTTTTTGATTCTTCTTAGAAAATTTGGGAACAAAAGGATTAATAAGTTCTCTCTGTCTAATTCTTTATTATCAGAATGCTTCTAATATCATCAGGTTAAGCCTTAAAGTTTGTCAACCACACATGCAGTTTCTGACCACTTTCTTGCCTTGTGTATGTGGTGTAAGGAGAAAGAGAAGCCTGTGGCTTCAGTAAGGTAAGTTTAAAGAAAGAATAAGGAAAGGATTTTACAGGAGGATTGTGCTGGGAGATGGACTGAACTCTGGTGTGTGTGCAGGTAGAGATGAGTGTGTTTGTCGACTACCAGCTACCGACTGAGGGAGAGGTGACATTGAAGACACATGTGAGCTGGCACACAAGGCACCCACTTCTGGCTGTGGCCAGCTTCGACCAGGACAATGGCGGGCAGCTGTCTGTGTACCAGGAGGTAGAGGGCTCTGTGGCACCGATAGCCACTGGCCTTACTGGCAGTGGGTCCCACCAGATCATGGCTGTATCCTGGAACCCAGTCCACAAACTGCTGGTCCTCAGCTGGGAGTCTGCTGAGCTGAGTTACTGGACAGAGTCCAAAAAGGACATTCTTGATATTCCCTCTAGTCACAAGCAAGCAGTAAACCTAATGTGCTGGAACTCCACCGGCACTCGCTTCCTCTCTATTGATGTGGAGGGGACCTGCATTGGCTGGAGGTTGGATGGAGCTGACCAGCTTTCCTCTATCTACCACCATGAGCTAAAGGACTCTCTCACTGACATTGTCTTCAGGCGGGAGAGATCTCGTGGGAATGAAGACGATGATGAAACAGAGTTTGATATGATTGAGGACACTATGGCTGGAGAGGAATCCCTCTACAATCCCTCAGCTCGCTGGAAAGACATGTCCCATGGAGCCAATGACTTTTATCTCTCTTCTACCTCTGGTGTCATTTTTTATGTCAATGAAAATGGCAGCTGCGGTGATGTGGCTCAAACTGATGGTTCCATCAAGAAATTGCTTCACAATGCAGAATTAGATCTCCTGATTGCCGTCACAGAATCCCTTTCCCTGGTGATGTTCCACATCCAGGATGATGGCACCCTAGAGCCTCATTCCAAGTTCAAGCTGAGTGGACGCACATCAGATATTAATGTTATCTGGGCAGGACCTCTGACTCTAGCCCTCAGCTGCGGAGAGAGTTTGGTTAGGATGTGGCATGTGGGCTCCGGCCATAACTTTGTTCTCTCCCTGGATGACTACCACCTCCTTCAGACTGCTGAGATCATCACCAGCTTGGCCTATGAGAGCAGCAAGAAACTCCTGGTAGTGTCCACTACCCATGGACAGATCCTGGCCTGGAAGAAAGCTGCAACTCACAAGTCCAACCTCCCAGAAGAGGAGACCTGGAAGCCTCAGCTCCTCACTCAGCTTCACGGGGCCGTGAAGACCATCACCACCAACAGGAGGGTCCTGGCCATCATGACCACTACTGACATCTTTCTGCTCCGGGAGCAAGAGCAATGCTTCCATCTCAAAGATGAAGTAGCTCTGGTTCAGATTTCAGCCCAGAGCCTTTATGTGGAATCTCTTGGAAAGGAAGCCTTTTTTATGCTTAATGCCGAAGCTCAAGTGAAAAAAGCTGTGACTGCTGGCTCCAATGCCATTGCAATCCTTAGTGACAAAAAGGTTCTAGTATATGAGATTTCATCAGGCTTTGACTCTGCCAAGTTGGTGGGATCCTTTGAGAGTGTTGCCAGGGAGCTGCAGCTCCATGAGCACAGCCTGTACCTCCTCAGTTCTGACAAGATTGAAGTGAAAACTTTCCAGGGCACACTAAAGCAGAGTCTGACCTTCACTGAAGAGGAAGGCCGGCCTATGTGCCTGGATATCTGTGGCAGCTTCTTAACTTGTGGCACAGAAGGAGGCTGGATCAAGATGTGGAACCTGAGCCGGCGGGAGGCTCGGCCCCATTCTCTTCCCAAGCACATCCTGGGCAAGAACAACAACCTCTTCCTCAATCTGTCAAGGCCAACTGCAAGGGCAACAAGGTTTCCTTTTTACTTGACAAGCGTTTCACAAAAGGATTTTTCTCTGATTTTATGATCCATGTCTGGGACCTGGAGCAGGACCATGTCATGCATATGGATTTTTCTGAAAAAGACTTTCATCATAGCACCTCCGAGTCCCAGAAAGGCTCCCAGGGTGATAGTCATATTTATGGCAAGATTCCATTTTCTCATCACTGGGATCCAGATGATCCCAAATTACTTATTTGTGAAGCTGGGTTCCCTTTTCTCAATGAGGATGCCTCTACTGCGAACTTCACCAATCTGCTGGTCTCTCTGTACGTGACGGTTGACCATGGCATCCTACTCAAGGACACTGTGATCCTGGCCTCCAATCACAGGCTGCTCGGTGTCCACATCCCCAGTTCTACCTCTGGTCTCACACAGCAGGACTAGGCCTGGCTCCAATAAGTCGAGCCAAGAGTGTTTCCATCTTTGGAGAAATGATCCTGCAGGAACAGCCCAAACCAAAAGCTAGGGTGATCAAACAGCCCATGAAGGAATTTGAGGGATTAAGTGAGTGTGACAAGTCTACACGAGAAGCCATCATGAATTTTAGCTTTTATCTGACATGTGGAAATATGGATGAGGCTTTCAAATCCATCAGAGTGATCAAGAATGAAGCTATCTGGAAGAATTTGGCCCAAATGTGTGTGAAGACACGAAGACTGGATGTTGCTATGGTCTGTCTTGGGAAAATGGGCAATGCTCGAGGTGCTCGTGCTCTGCGCCTGGCTGCAGACACAGAAGATCTACCATCCAAAGTGGCCTTACTGGCTCTTAATCTTGGAATGGTTTCAGAGGCTGAAGAGCTCTACCGGGCTTCAAACCGTTTTGACCTCCTCAACAAACTCTATCAAGATATGGGCCAGTGGGATAAGGCCATTGAAGTGGCCCAGAAGAATGATCGGATCCACTTAAGAAACACCTACTACAATTATGGGCAATGTCTTGAGGCCAAGGAAGAAATTTGGGATGCCATTAGTATGTATGAAAAGTCTGGAACCCACCACTTTGAAGTTCCCCGCATGCTCTTTGAAGACCCCCAATCCCTAGAAGCCTATGTGATAAGAGCAAAAACAAGAGTCTGTACAAATGGTGGGCCCAGTACCTGGAGAGTGTCAGTGAGATGGAGGCTGCCATTCACTACTATGAGCTGGCACAAGACTACCTCTCCTGGTCCGGGGTCTACTGCTACTGCAACAACCTCGAGAAGGCTTCAGAAATTGCCAATGAATCTGGGGATAGAGCCGCTTGCTTTCATCTTGGAAGGAATTTTGAAAATCTGGAAAGAATGCAGGAAGCCATTCATTTTTTCACCAGAGCTCAGGCATATTCCAATGCCATGAGAATTTGCAAGGAGTGTGAGTTGGAGGACCAGCTCCAGAATTTGGCCCTGCTGGGCTCTCCCAGGGAAATGGTGGATGCAGCCCAGTACTACCAGGATAAACCAGGCTATCAGGACAGAGCGGTCCTCCTCTACCACAAAGCTGGATACATTAACAAAGCTTTGGACCTGGCCTTCCAACTGAAGGACCATGCCTCCCTCCAAGTGATTGCTAATGAGTTGGGAGACCAAACTGACCCAGAACTTCTAAAGAAATGCTCGCATTTCTTCCTGGAACACGGTCAATATGAGAAGGCAGTAGATCTCCTAGCCCTCTCCAAGAACTATGAAGAGGCCCTAAACATCTGCATGCAGCACTATGTGCCCATCACTGAAGAACTAGCCCAGAAACTCACTGTGGATAAAGAAGATGCAGCAGACCCAGAATTCAGAATCCGTATCCTAGAGAAGATAGGGGAATGTTGCTTGCTGCAAGAGAACTACCAGCTGGCAGCAAAGAAGTTCACCCAGGCTGGCAACAGGGTCCAGGCCATGAAGGCTCTTCTCAAGTCTGGAGATGTAGAGAAGATTGTTTTCTTTGCCAATGTCTCCCGGCAAAAAGAACTCTACATCATGGCTGCCAATTACCTCCAGTCAGCAGACTGGCGCAAGGACCAAGAGCTCCTCAAGCATATTGTCAACTTCTACACCAAGGGCAAGGCATTTGACATGCTTGCTGGCTTCTATGACACATGTGCTCAGATAGAAATTGATGAGTACCAGAACTATGAGAAGGCTCTGAAGGCTGTTACAGAGGCAGCAAGAACCTATGCCAAGTGTGATGACCCCAGTCTGGCTGACACCAAAGAAAGAGTGCAGATGAAGATCAAGCAACTTACAGAGTTTGTGCAAATTCAAAGGCTCTATTCCACCAACCGGGATGAGGCTATCCAGCATTGTCAGCACCTGTTGATGGATCCCAACTTGGACCTTGCAGTGCGACGAGGTGATGTGTATGGGTTCATGGTGGAGCACTATGTGAAGGAGCAGAACTTCCAACAGGCCTATTCCCTGCTGCAAGAGATGCAGGAGCAGATCCAGGAGTGAACCTGCCCTATTTTGTGGATGTGGAGGTGCTGAGAGCCATCCCAGGTATGCAGCCTCCGGCACCCCCAGAGTCTGACCAGGAGATTGAGGAGGAAATCTAAACACCTTTCGCTGTGACACAAACGCACCAAGTGCCCATGCAACTGAACACTGTGCCTTTGATATTTTTTAATTTTATACTGTGATATTTATTTTCTAGTCAACCACTTCTAGTAATTTATAACACTGTTTTATTTAAAGTTTTTATTCTCATATTGTTAATGCTTATTGGATGTTATATTTTGTCGCATGTGAGAGAGCACATTAAAAGCCTATTTATTTTACCTTTTCTCCCATATTCTTGCTGGGTCAAGAACACATTTTCATCACAACTTTTGATTGCTGACTGGACTATTATGACAGCACCTTTTTAGATATGAAATTAGTTACAATTATAGAAAATAATTTTTGGCAGTAATTGCATCTGGCCATTATAGGTCAACATGTTCAATCATTGGTAATAGACTTGATTTTATTAACAATATTTTTTTATTCAACCCCTCATTTATTTATTTTTTGAAGAGCTAAACCCTATTACATCACATTCAAGTCCTTGTTATCTGGAAACAGTTGCACTCACAAGCCTTCTGACCTAGGATTACAATGCCCTGATGTATCCTATTGTGCCATAGTATATTATATACTCCCAAGAAACACCTTCCAAAAACAAGGATACACCTGGTCCTTCCTGGATATGGTTGCTTATTGGAGGTTGAAATAAGTATGACTAAGTCATATTTTATTTTGCCAAGGTTCAGGAAGATGAATCAGATGGGCCCTCATTGGGAGGATCATTGTAAAAGCATCCTTCAGTCAATATAAGTAAGCTGCTACTCTAACTATCTCTAAAATCTGTCAATATGACTTCTAGTCATAGGCTTGGATATTACACTTGCAAATTGTTACATGAAAAACATCTGGATGTTTAAAAAAAAAACATTTATTCTAGCTTCTTTGTACAAAGCAGAATAATGAATAAATCACAACCCTTTGTCAAATTCTGAAAAAAGCCAACCTGTATTTGAACTTTATTTGATCATCAAACAAATATGCAAATGCTTTATTTTATTGAATTTTTTAAATATGTGAAAAGGTTCTTCTTTCACACATGAATACCAAACTCCCTTAAAATTGCTAATAGAGTTTGTTACCATATATTGATATATATGGTTTATTCATTTTTCTTTAGATAGCTGTTAGTAAATTGGGTAAGATGTTTTGGAGAGGCAGGGGATATATATTATTCAATATTAAAACTATTTTAAAAGGTTAATTGTTAGAGAAAAACTAAGCAACACACACACACAATTTGGATAAATGAAAAGATTATCTTTTAGATAGCTAGTTACTAGAGACAGTTAATAGGCTTGAGACCAAAGTCCATTGAAATAGGAAGAAAATATTGGCCATAAAGGGTTATGAAGATTTCAAAATGTAGCTCTCTATAAAAAATTAACAATGGTATTAAGCTCTACTTTGTGTGAGAAGACCACACCAACTGCTGCTTGATCTGGCCACTGATTTTAAAGACCTCACATTATGAAGGCTCAAAGAATTGACCGCGGGCGACATCTCTACTAAAAGATCTTATCATGGGTTCTAGAGGCCACATGCTTCAAAATATTAATCAAAGCGGCACCATTGGTTTTTAGAGGCCGCATAGGAATTGATCAGAGCGGCACCACAGTTGCAAGATCTGGCCGCAGTTTTTAAAGACTGTATGTTGCAAAAGCTCAAGAAATTATCTGGGCTGGCCCAAAATTTCAAGATCTTTCCCTGATTCTAAGGGCTGCAGTCTGAAAAAGCTTTAATAATTGATCAGGGCAGAACCCCTACTGGAAAATGGCCGCTCGTCTTAAAGGTGGCATATTTAAAAGTTTAAAGGAATTGATCAGGGCGGCAGCATATTACCTTGATGTTAAAAAGGCTAAAGGAATTGATTCAAATCTGAGATATATATATATATTTAAAAATGACATATCCTGACCTGGAGCACATGTGCTTTACAGAAGGCAGAGCGCCATTTGGTGCTCTGCCTTCTGTAAAGCACATGTGCTCCAGGTCAGGATATGCCATTTTTAATATTGATTTCAACACCTGATCTTTTTATCTTTTATTTTTTCTTCCGTTTTTTTAATATATATATTTAAGACCTCCAAAGAATGTACATCATCTGGATGAAGCCACATTTCAATGTAATCACCTTCTACATGCATAGGTAAGTGAAATCCATGCTTCAGTAATGATATATAGCTAGCAATAAATATGTATATATATATGTTTCTATGAAAATGTTAATCTGCAAGACGCAGGTTATCATCATCCCTTTTTGATTTGTTTTTGTCACTTTTTGGCGTTCCGAAAATAAACAATAAAAGGCTGTATCAGACTTTATTAAGACAATAAAGATTTGCTAAAAATAAATGTGTACGAAGATGTTGCATTTGGCGACGAGGATATAAGAGTAAGTACCCCTCGAATTTTGAAGTAAATATTTTTGGAAAATATCTTTGATTTTGCATATAATTTAAAGTAAATTTTAAAAGACACAAATTGCAAAGTTTTAGGATGCAAATTTAAGAAAGAGTGAAAAAAAATGGCTAGTTACCAATTTAAGGAATATAATGAGGAAACTGAAACTTTTGAAACGTTTTATGAACGATTGGAACAGTTTCTCATATTGGAGGAGGCAGGGGATGAGAAGAAAAAGGCTTATCTCCTAACCCTCATGGGAAGTAAAACATATGGTGTTTTGAAGAATTTGTGCAGTCCTATTCTACCTAAAGATAAAACTTTTGATAACCTAATAAATATCTTGAAAAGGCACTTCTCTCCAAAGCGCTCAATTGTAGTAGAGAGGTTCATTTTTTTTAAAAGAATGCAATTAAAGGAAGAAAGCATCTCGGATTACTTGGTGGAAATTAAGCGTTTGGCTTCCTCATGCAACTTTGGAAATTTTCTGGAGGATTCTTTACGTGATAAAATGGTTTGTGGATTATATAATGCCAAAATACAAAATAGAATTTTGTCGGAGGGCGACATTTCTTTAGCTAAAGTAATTGAGATAGCATTATCTATGGAAGCGGCCGAGAAAAATACAAAATTATTTCACTTGGAGCAGGGTGAAGATTGTGTAGATAAGTTGAGGATGGAACGCAAGGTTGAATCAAATTTCCAGAATGGCAAATGTAAACATTGTGGTAAACAACATAAAGAACTATGTAGATTTAAGGAGGCGATATGCTTTAAGTGTAATAAAAAAGGACACATTGCCTCAATATGTTGGAGCAGTAGAAGAAATCTAAGGCAACATCAGAATCAGCCGGGAAATATACATCAGATAGGAGACCAGGAAGAGGAGGAAGAGTATGTCCAGAAAATTATAAGCGTGACGATACCTGAGTATAAAATTAATTTTGCCTCAAGTGACCCTCCCTATCTGATGGAGTTAAAAGTAGAAGGAAACTTTATTAAATTTGAAATGGATACGGGTAGTGGTCTAACACTGATATCAGAAAAGGATTTTAAAAATAGTCTTCAACACTTGAAATTGGAAAAAGCGAGTATCATTGTAAGAACTTATGATGGTACCGTGGTACCCATTCTGGGTAAAATCAATGTCAAAGTGGAGTGTCAAGATATTACTTACAAACTTAGAGCGTTGGTGGTGAAAGGAGAAAAGAGGGCTTTGATGGGAAGAGAATGGATAAATAGATTGAAATTGGGCTGTTTCGCGGTAAAACATATGCCTGTGGAAATTACCATTGAGGAAATTTTGAAGGAAAATCAAGCCCTATTTGTGGAGACAACCGAACCAATAAAAGGTTTCACATTTTCAGTAAACATGTGTGATGTGAATCCAATTTTCCATAAGGCTCGTCCGGTGCCTTTCGCCATTAGGCCAGCAGTTACTGAAGCATTAGACAAAATGGTGGCTAAGGGTTATCTATGTGAGGTGGCGAGCAGTAAATGGGCCACTCCAGTGGTTGTAGTGCCGAAGAAAAATAAAGAGATCAGAATTTGCTGCGACTTCAAGGTAACTCTAAATAAATATTTGGACACTGCGGCCTATCCCCTTCCCACACAGCAAGATTTATTCTCCACATTGGCCAAGGGAAAATACTTTTCTAAATTGGACTTGAGGAACGCTTATCTGCAATTAGAGGTGGACCCAGGCACCCGTCCGTTACTAACGATAAATACTCATAAAGGGCTTTTCAGGTTTAAGAGAATGCCATTTGGATTGGCAAATGCGCCCAGTTATTTTCAATCTGTAATGGATAGGGTTTTGTCAGGTATAGGAGGCGTAATTTGTTATATTGATGATGTCCTTATAGCCACAGCATCAATTGAAGAACATTTGGCGTTGTTGAAGACTATATTTGCTCGCTTGGCGAAGTATAATATCAAACTAAAGAAAGAAAAATGCCTATTTTTGCAAAAAGAAATTGAATATTTAGGACATCTTGTCACGGAAGAGGGCATCAGACCTTTAGATCATAAGGTACAAGCAATACAGAAGGCCAAAACGCCTACGAATATCTCTGAATTAAGGTCATTTCTTGGTTTGGTAAACTTTTATGGGAAGTTCATACCCAATTTGCCAGAGCTTTTGAAGCCTCTTCATGAGCTTCTTCACAAAAAACGTCCTTGGGTTTGGACAAAGGAATGTGGAGAGGCCATTGACAAGTGCAAGAATAGCATTACCTCTGAGAGGGTGCTAGTCCCGTATGATGCGACTTTGCCATTGTGTTTGGCCACTGATGCATCGCAGATTGGAGTGGGCGCTGTGTTGTCACATATTATAGAAGGCCAGGAGAGACCGATTATGTTTGCCTCACGGACTTTATCGGAAGCAGAACAAAATTATTCTCAGATTGAGAAGGAGGCTCTAGCCATTATTTATGGAGTTACCAAGTTTCATCAATTTATTTATGGAAGAAAATTTATTCTTATTACAGACCATAAGCCATTGGTGACCATTTTGGGCTCAAGATCAGGAATCCCCACCTTATCTACTTCAAGATTGCAGCGTTGGGCGCTTATTTTGTCAGCTTATACTTACGATATTAAATTTCGAAGAACTCAAGACCATGGGAATGCAGATCTTCTGTCACGTTTTCCTGTGGGGCTGTGAAGAAATTCCAAGATTAAATAATGTCTATGCTTTATCCTATGTGGAAGAATTGCCGATCACAGCAGAGGAAATTGCCACGGAAACTGAAAAAGACGAAGTGCTCTCATTGGCCAAATTTTATACTCAGCAAGGCTGGCCTGAAAAGGTGGCTGATCACCTCAGACCTTATTTTCAAAGGAAACTTGAGCTAACTGTAGATGGGGAGTGTTTGGTTTGGGGAATGAGAGTTGTCATTCCACCATCTCTCAGAATAAAAATGTTGAGCTGTCTTCATGAGACTCATTCCGGTATGAACAAAATGAAGGCTGTAGCAAGATCACATTTTTGGTGGCCAAATCTAGATACCCAAATCGAGTTTTTGGTAAATAAGTGCAGAAGCTGTCAGCAATCCCAGGATGGGCCAAATAAAGGAAAATGGCAACCCTGGAGATGGTCAACCAGACCTTGGCAAAGAATCCACATTGATTTTGCAAATAAGGAAAACATTAATTTATTAATAGTAGTAGATAGTCATTCGAAGTGGATTGAAGCCATCCCAATGAGAGAGACCACCACACGCAAAACCATTGAGCAACTACGGCGACTTTTTTTCTTCCTATGGTCTACCGGAGGAACTTGTATCTGATAATGGACCTCAGTTTACTGGTAGTGAAATGAAAGGTTTTCTGGAAGGAAATGGAATTAAACAAACATTGATCCCGGCGTACCACCCGCAAAGTAATGGCTTGGCTGAAAGAGCGGTTAGAACAATTAAGACTGCCCTGGATAAAAATAAAAGGAAAATTGGGGATACCATTCAAGACACCTTATCAAAAGTTCTTCTGGCATATCGAAGCACCCCGCATGTGACAACGGGAAAGACTCCATCAGAGCTCTTTATTGGGCGTGCGCTTCGAACCAGAGTATCGTTGATACATCCCAGCTTGACATCTAGAGTTAGGGACCAGCAAGCCAGGCAAATGAAGTATGATCGGCGAACCCAATTGGAAGAATTCCAGATAGATGATTTAGTGTGGTGTAAAAACTTTAGAGGTGGTGATAAATGGATCCCGGGAAAAATTGTGGGCAAGAAGGGAACTAGAGTCTACAACCATTTTGATCCACGGACAGGTAAAGGCCTATCACAGGGATCAAATTAGAAAAAGGTGGAGGAATGGTGAGGAAGATGAGAGTGGAGATGGAGAGCGTCAACCCGAGCACTCAAGAGGAGCAGGTCCCAGTGCCATAATCTCGGAGGTTGTACGAGACAGAGGTTATATGGAGTCGCTGTCGCCAGGACTAACTAGCCAGCGGTCGGATCAAGATTCAGAGGTTCAGAGTGATACAGACGATGGAAAGTCATTGGAGCCTCTTCGCTCGCTGGACCCCGAGGCCTTGAAAGGGGAGGGTCCTGTCCTAAGGCGGAACCCACCTAGAGCGAGGAGACCGCCTGTGAGATTTCGTGTTTGAAGAGAGAAGATGGTGATATATAGCTAGCAATAAATATGTATATATATATGTTTCTATGAAAATGTTAATCTGCAAGACGCAGGTTATCATCATCCCTTTTTGATTTGTTTTTGTCACTTTTTGGCGTTCCGAAAATAAACAATAAAAGGCTGTATCAGACTTTATTAAGACAATAAAGATTTGCTAAAAATAAATGTGTACGAAGATGTTGCAAGTAATATAGCAAGCTTCATAAAAAGGAACTTTTTTTTCTGGTCAGAATATAGTGATCGTGATGACTTCTTGGAGGTAAAACGCTAGAGCGAACCAATTCGATTTTTTAAATTCTAAAGTCTGAAGACATTAAGAATTATAGAAAAAATAGTTTTTTTTCCTGATTTTAAGTTGTGTAATAAAAATTTATCGTTATCTAAATTTTAGATTTTCATAAAATCGTTTTTTTTTTGCCTATTCAAAAAAAGAATATAAATACCAGGAAAAGAGTAAATTAAATTTTAGAATACCTATTAATTATTTTCAAAATTTTATCAATATATTGGCATATATATAATTTTATATTTCAGAATAGGCGCTCTGAATCTCTTACCTCCCCCCCCCCCCTTTTTTTTATTATTTATTTTTTTTTATTTTAAATTCCAAATATTGAGGGCGCTAGAATCGTCTTGTTTATAATATTTTTTCTTCTATTATTTATTAAAGCAGCCATAATTTTTAGTTAATATTAATCATTATACCATTTTTGCATTTTGACATTATGATTATCATAAGGCGTTTACAAAAATGGATATAGGACATAAAATAGATGGTAAATGCCTTTTGCAATTAACCGTTATGCATATAAAAACAAACCGTTTGTTCACCTTTGACAGATGTTTCACTGAATATGATCACCAATTGTATTGTATTTTTCTATTAAATATTTTAAAATATTTTTCGTAAATAAAAAAAAAAATAAAATTATTTTAAATTGCATAAAGCGCACCTGTTTAGAGACCTTAAAATGCTTATTGTTAAAAGTTATGTTACATTTATTTGATATAAAATATAAGAACATGATATTTGCCAAAAAAAAAAAAGATATATTAGGTAAATGTTATATAAAGCTTTTTTTTAAGGCAATGCAATGCAATATCTAAAAAAAAAAGTGATGTTGTCTTAGCTTCATCTTATTGTTAAAAGTTATGTTACATTTATTTGATATAAAATATAAGAACATGATATTTACAAAAAATATATATATATACATTAATTAAATGTTATATAAAGCTTTTTTTGAAGGCAATGCAATGCAATATCTAAAAAAAGTGCTGTTGTCTTAGCATCATTACCCAACAAATTTTTTAAACTAGAAACTAGTCAAGGGAAAAATTGGTAAAGTACACATATTAGTTCATCGTAACTGCTAAAATAGATATTTCATTTTTACAGACTAAGGAAGCAGACCCACAGTTTCCCCTCCCTCCATTTTCACATTCCCTGTTGATGATAAAAAGCCTGTTTCCTGATGACTGAAGGAAGTATTTGTCAGTTAGAATGACATTATTGTTTTGTCACTTCCCAACAATGCAGGTATGCATTTATTTATCCCAAGTACATGTTATTCGTATGCCTAGTTCACATGATACAGTCCATGACACATATACAAGTACATGTAGCCATGCTAATCATGGTAACTACCTCTTTACTGTAATTATATTCCATATATAAATGTGTTAAAACAGTTGGACTTTATACTTTCAAGGTGTGAGAGTCCTATTTGATTATTTGCATTTCATTATTTGAGTATAAAGTTGGAGTTATGCAATTTTTAGGCTATTGAATGCAAAGATTACATAAATTCCAAGTTTATTATTTTAAAAATAGGATATATAAACTTTGCTTAAAATACAGGATTTGAGATATTGATCCCAGTATGCCATTATTCCCTACACATAATTGGATTATTTGGATTTGACCTTACATATTCTTACAACATCAAACCAAATTATATCATTTAAAGTTGTCAACTTGGTTTGTAGATGGTTTTTTTACTCTGTGT
>CP092864.1:60900912-60933633 GCA_030710605.1 Cordylochernes scorpioides
TTTTTCTTTTTTCAGTGAAAAAATCACTGATATATTTGAAATTCCAATAAGAAACATTTGTGTTAAAAAATGTAATTAAATTATTTTATAAGTATCAAATTTATTTAAAAAGTAAAAATATAATTTTATTCAAAGGGGGGAAAAAAAGAGAAACTTTAAAGATTGGAAGTTATTTAGCACCACATATTTAGCAAAATTGGGTATCAACAGTGTTATCACTGCATAAACACAATGTATATTCTTTATTCTGCCTTAGTGATGCTTAGGGTGGCCATTTATCCATTGCATTATTCTGAAAAATAAAATGTGCACTCAACACGTATATACACGTTTAGTACTTTGATGGTAGTAACCATGCAGTTACTGAAATGTCACAAACATTTCCATAATTTGATGATGTTACAAGTTTCTGCTATAAAAGAGGATGTTGAAATAAGGTTCCTGTACATAAAGGAATTCTTCCCTCATAGGAGTAAGATCTAAATAGAAATATTTTCAACTGTGGAGTGACGAATATTCTTTCAGTTTAGATCAATAGATGATGTTATGATATTCTAAGCACAAGAACACTCGTGTGATTACAAGTTACCCATCAGGACTACATTCCTGGGGATACATGTTGTGTTTGCTCCCAGTAATAGTCAGACACAGTCAAGCATCCGTTTATCTCGAGATACTTCTCCAGGTACACACCACGTGCCGGGATCTACTGGTCAATTCCTTCTAATTACACAGTTAATGTCCTATATATACAAATATATATTTACATGATGATAATGATAAAACATGCAAAATAAATAGATGTTTAACCATTTACATACACAACAATACATTTCTGAGGATTCTGTAGAAAATTCTGACCTTCTTTAATGCGAAGATGAAGACATTTCCCTCAGTTCCAGCGGAGAGGAACAGGTGGCTCCAGGCTGGGCAGAAGTCCACTGAGGTCACCTTCCCAGCATGGGGGGTGTGGCTCATGGCGATGGGGCTCTTGTACAGGATGCTGCTCTCTAGCTTGTCTGCCAACATATCACACTGGCATCACATCTATCTCAGGCCCAGGTTGTCAATGGAAAGAATGATACAGTTTCTAGCTTGTCTGTCATCACATTCATACTGGCATCACATTTGCACATCTGTCTCATGTCCAGGAAGGGAGTATGGTACAGTTTCCAGTGGATCACCAATTCTCGCCAGCCACCTAGGTCTGACCTTTTGGTGATACCAAGGTTATAATCACCATATGGCATCCCCCCAACCCCACCACCAAGTAATTTAACTATTCAAAATAGATACACTAATAGTAAAATAGTAACACTAATACTACTGGAAAACCTCATTAAATAACTCATTTGGATTTGGTATTTTATTGTGTCTAACAGTTCATTTCAAAATACAGCTTTTATTATCTTTAATTCAAATAGTTATTTATATTTGATATTCCAAAAGTAAATAATTGATCAGTAAAATGTAAAATTCGCTGGGAAGATATTAATTTATAAAAAGAGAGATCACCACTCTATTCCAAACAGACACAAAAACTATGTGACATATCTACACTCATGAACAAAACTTGAGTAAATGGCAAGTCTTTGATATCATCGGTCATCTATTTTCTTTTAAAGAGACAGAGGCAATTTTGTTCACACTTGGTTATCTTGTGTGTCTTCAATAAAGGTCACTGTGTATCAAATATCTTTCAGAGTTATTATCTGAATCTCGATATACATGCTAAAAGGTACAACTTCCTTAAGTTATGTCCATGAGTGCAGTTTTGCACCTATTGGAAGGGAGAAGTGACTTTTCTTTTTAAAGATAATGGAGGTTCCAGGCTGAGTGTTTAGGAGAGGAGAGCATACAACCAAAGTTAGAATTCTGGGGCTAAAAGTTTGAGGCAAATTTTTGGAAGGATAAAGGATTCCCCATATATCCTATATAAAGGCAGAAAGAGGTTTCGAAATCCCATCAGTCAATTGGGCAGTTTGGAGTGAAGAGAAAGAAAATCAGTGTGGGAAGCAAAGATCATATGCAGTCCTTGTTGAATGGTAGGTATATATACACAATGTTGTGGGGGGTCGGTGGAAGGATGGTCTAAACCGTTGGTTTTTGACCACTACGACACAAGATCAAATCCTGCATGGGGCACTTTTTCTGATTTAAAAAAAGAAAAATGCTCTAAAATGGCCCCTGATTGTTGCAAAAGTCCAACCCCACCAGCAAGTGCAAGTAACCAAACGGGGCTCTGGCACATTTGTAAGTGCAAATTCGAACTGCCTTTCACATGTGTAGACATGTGGTGCACTTACAGTAAAAGCAGTCACTAACTTCTACCCACCATGATTATCATGGCCTGTAACACATGTACTAGAGATAAGCCAAAAAAAAACAAAAAACCACAATGTTGTAATTGGAGAAATGGCTGTTGTTAAAGAGAGGAGATGAGCCAGTGAAATCAACCAATGGGAACTCACAGTTGGCTGGCACTTCACTGTCCAGGCTGCACTGGAACACACCTCCGCCCACAGTGCCAACCACAAATGTCGCAGGATCTGTGGGACTGAAGGCAGCTGTGACCACTGCAACAAACTCTTTCATGTTTCTCAGGCTTCTTTGCATTAGCAACCACTCACCTCCGACCTCCAAGTCTGACTTCATCCGCCCAGCTTGGAGAGAGGGCTCCAAGTGCCGGGCCAACACCACAAACCTGCAGCCCCAGTCAACCAAGGCTTAGTTGGGTGCAGGAGAGAAGTGGTCCAAGAGTTCTCACCATAATTCAAACCTACCATAATTTGGGTTTACAGCTCAGAAGACATCCAAATATGCAAACTAAACTCTCAATAGCCATGTACTGAGAATGGTGGCACCAATCATATTTATGAATAGAACACTTAAGGAAAAGAGACCACATTCAAATAAATAAATAAATGTGAAGAGTGATAAGGAATAATTTGGATTATAGATTAGAAACATAAGATATCAGGGCCAAATCCAAATAAATAAATAGTGTGTGACGTTTCGGTGTAACAGTGTTGTTAACAAAATGTCACACACAATTTATTTATTTGAATTTGGTCTCTTGTTAACTTATGTTTTTTTTAAGTAATGTGATATTTTTGGTTGCAATTTTTTGTTAACAGCATGGTTATAAAAAGACACAATATTTTATTATAAATATTATATATAAATAAATATTTATATATTACAAAAGTCAAGTTGCTACTAAAAAATGTGCCATACATCCATTACATATTTGAACTTATATGATTATAAGCAAGATAAAATGAGCTAGAATATACATAAAGGGTTGTTGGGCTGGCAATCCCATGTTGAACACAAGGTCTCAGTAATATCTTGTGTATAGAAGGACTAAATGTTGTGGTGAAAGAGAGGGTAAATATCTGTGGAGATAGATGGCTAAAACAAGGATTCAGAGCTGAGACCTCTCCTGGAGTTGTTAGACTGCTGTGGAGTATATGACTGTCTTAGGCATTCTTTAATTAGCTGCAAATTGCACGACATCAGCGATAGAAGGATGTTTTAAGATGATAATGATATATCGTGATTTATTTAAAATCCATTATATTGATGGAGCACTATATTACATTACAAGAGTGTGTGAGGGATAAGCAAAAAAAAAAAACAAGAGTGTGTGTGAGCTGAGAAAAATACTTGAAATTAGCTGCAAATAAGTAGACTTGAATAACAAATAAAAATATTACTGAGGTAGATCAATTCTTCTGTTTATGCTGCTATTGGCTTTGGAGATTAGAGATTCTAGAATGAGTCTTATGTTATGGAAATGGCAACAAATATAATATCTTGTAGGTTGAACTGATATCATCTGACCAAAGGTGTGCAACATACATATACAACTTTAACAAACCAAATCTAAATTATGCACGTTTTATCTTATTTTAACCTACGTAGATGTAGAGGTAAAAATAAATAAAATCCTAGTGCACAATGTGGCTAGTGAGACTTACCAGAGTGGGGGAGGGAAACATTAACGTGCAAGTGTGGAGGTGCTCTCACTAGAAACAGAGTGTTAGTCACATCAGACTGTGGACCACCAAGGGTTTGTAATCATGTGCAACCAGGCCGCAGGATGGTGCTATAGAACAACTGAGTACTCCCACTAATGTCTATGTCAGAAGACATACACCAAGGTTAACAGTGAGAAACCATTTACTAAAACAACTCCGCCTTTGCCGGTCCCAAGCCTGGATGTAAAAGGAGGAGGGGGAGTAGTAACAAGCTCGCTAAAAAACCTGGACTCAGCTGGCCCGGTTGATAGTACCTTGTAAGGGCTTCTAATCCAGGGATTCAGGATGAGCAGCATTTGTACTCTATGTTAGGAGTGGCTGCACATGGCATCTGTTCCTCATGTCAGAGGCGGCCATTACTTTTGGAGCTAAGTCAGCCTGCCACTGAGTAGTGCTCCCAGTCTTAATGACAAAGGCAGACACATTCTACTTCACTCAGTCATGATGGTTGTTGATAAGAAAGAAGAAGAAAAAAATTTATTAAAGCATCGCTAACACCATTTATATCAAGGCAACAAAACCAAAAAAATACAAATAGATTATACACTCATTAACAAAACTTAAGGAAGTTATATCTTTTAGCATGTATATCAGGATTCAGACAAATAACTATGAAAGATATTTGATGCACAGTGACCTTTATTGAAGACAAGATATCCAAATGTGAACAAAATTGCCTCTGTCTCCTTCAAAAAAATAGAAGACCAGCAGACATCAAAGACTTTCCACTTCCTTAAGTTTTGTCCATGAGTGTACATGGCCTTTCAGTGTTGTTACATCACATATAAGATATTTATTTGGTCTTGTTACCTTTAGTTTCTTATCTCCTTATCTTTATTGTACTTTAACAATCAGATTATTTAATAAAATGAAACCATTGTAAAATGTCACAGGAGACATAAGTTGTTAAAATATCTCAATCTCCAAAATGAATTCTTACAAAAGGTTCATTTAAAATACCAGAGGTCCATACTTATTGCTGGACATTTTTTCTCTCTCTCTCTATATATATATGAAAAAATAATAGAAAAAAAATAATAATAAAAAGGTCAGGTGTTGATATTAAAAATAAAAAAGGCATATCCTGACCAGAAGCACATGTGCTTTTTAGATGGCGTAGCGTCATCTAGTGGAACAGAAATCAACTAAATATTGATTTAACCTGTTCCCTGATATTTGGCCAACCCAATTTCTTGATAAATCAAGAAAAGCCATCAACGAAAGCGTTTCACGCTGTTGGTGTTCGTCAGCGTGAAGTAGGCTGTACCATTTTGATGGCACTTTGCTATCTAAAAAGCACATGTGCTCCTAGTCAGGATATGTCTTTTTTAAAATATATATAAATATATGTCTCATATAACAAGCCTAGTGGCTAGACACAACTTCTGTCTTAGCCTTCAGTAAACAAAGTTGATGTAGTGTGAGCTGTACCCATCAGCTAGCCTGGTCCGCCTGGTGGTGTGGTTGTAGGTCCAGAGCAGGATCCTCCCATCCATGCCAGCTGTCAGGATCTGTCAGGCCATGTACATATGGAGAGTTAACATAGTAATACCTCGGTAAAGCACAATTTAGATGATAGATTATAGCTACAAGAAATAAAACCTAATAAAATTAATAGTGTGTGACGTTTGGAAACAGCGTTGTTACCGAAACATCACATACTATTAATTTATTTGGATTAGGTCTTATTTTTGGGTAAGAGTAATACCTTTTTAACAGGGATATAAGATTTGTGAAGGAAATTTGACCAGCTGCATGTTTAACAAAGTGGAGAGCTTCAAACACAGGAAATTATAAAAAATAATGGATGTCAAATATAGTCTCTTGTAATAGTCTGTGTAAGGCATGTTAAATTTTCAAGGAGAAAAAGTTGCATATGTGTAAATAAAGTGTAGCATGAGTGTGTAAATGAGGCACCTTGTACTGAGCTCCAGTGTCAGGGATCCAGGCTACAGCAGTGATGGCATCCAGGTGACGCTCTGCAGATGGCAGCACCAGGCCCGGAGCCATTCCTTCCTTGCCCACCTCCAGTAGTGCCAGCTCCCCTGGACATCAGGTTGAGTGGCATCTCTAGGATACTCCACCCTTGCCAGTCCCAAGCCCGGATGAATAAATGGTTGCCTGTAAAGTCGGTTTTACGGGCGAAGATTTTACGTGACAACGGTAGAATATTTATTGATATGAATATAATTAAATTGCACAATAGGAACAAGGAATTGAATGAAAATAAGAATTGCACAAATTTTAACTATAGAAATATATTTTGTTTACTAAAACATTGTACATGTAAACTTAAACTTAACTAATTCCTATTTGAGTGATTTTGTTGAGGATAGGACGATGATAGGAGAAATATGAAATGAAAGGAAGTGTTTCTGCTGTAATGTGTCTTGCGAAAGTCAAGTCGATAGTTGTTCCTTTTAACGTAGTTGACTTAGAAACGTTTGATACGCAATCAAGATTATACGTATTTTTCATGAAATTAAGAAACGAGTTGTCAGGCTTTACGTTTTTGTTAAAATCACCACACAGAAGAATCGGTATACTAGAATCAACTTGCACGAACGGTGGCACGTACTGGCTGTTGTGAATGTACGGACCGAGTCCTTGCCATAGTAACATTCCAATATCCTGCATACTAGCTCCTGGATGAATATATACAGCACCGAGTATAAACTTGAAGCTAGTATTAGTGGCGAAGCAAGTAACTTCAGTCATGCACATGTCACCCTTGGTTTTAATGACACGAGTTACGTCTGTAATCGCAACTTGGAACACTTCCGCCGTAGATGTCGATGATAATTACGATAGATCGCCACTCCACCAGCCGCGTTGGTATTTGAAAATCAAAACACTTATTCAGATCGAAGGTTCAAATTTTTGCTAAATAAATTTGAAATTAAATAAAATTTGTAATTGTAAATGATGAAGTTGAAAATTAAAACATTTACTTAAATTAGATGTTAAAATTCTTGCTCAACACAGTTTAAATAAAGTTTTCTTATATCTGCCACTTTTTCTTAATATTTGTAATTTTAAAGAATCAATTCGAAAATCAAAACATTTATTCGGATCGAAGGTTCAAATTTTTGCTAAATAAATTTGAAACTATTTAAAATTTGTAAAATAATAATTAATTAATTAATTAATTTTAAACTAATAATTTACTTAACACTATCAACATTTATCAATAGTATGACATAACCTATAAACTCAGTTTCTCAACTTTTGTGTCAATCTAACAATTAATCAATCAATCATAGTTTACGATAATGAAATATCAGTGTACAATTATTTACCTTTATTGTTGTATCCATGGAAGCAATGGTCGCCTCTCCCGTCAAAATAAACGTCAGAATCTGACGCCATCTATTGACCGTCGCCGCAACTAGCGGCATCGGGTCGGTGACAAAGCCACAACACCAACTTTGGCAAACTGATAAGCGTCCACCTAGAGACCATGGTTTCGGGCTAATGGCCCTCGTCAGTCTAGGGCGGACTTTATTCCATGAGATCCACACGGGATCTAATGGAATCCTCACAATCTACCAAAGAGGTGTTTTGCTGGCGTTATGCTGGTGTTACCAAAGAGGTGTTTTGCTGGTGTTATTGTTGTAGTTGTTGTAAATGACGAATCTAAGCACTCCACATTTTCACTACAGACACAGCTGACGATACTTTAACCACACGTGTGAACTTGTATTATGACGCTTTCTTGTTTTACCAACGCCAAGAACGTTCGAGAAAGACAAAGACAGAGACAAGCATGCGCCGATTCAATGCGCCTAATTCTCTAGCGCTGCGCGCGCAGCACTCTCGTTCGATGACTCATCGTAACGTTACCGGGCGTTACACTTTTTCATAAGTGACTCCCAGCCGCAACCTAATTTAAGACGTTGTCACGTCAAAAAGGAGGAGGGGGAGCAGTAACAAGCTCACTAAAAAACCTGGGCTCAGCTGACCCGGCTGATAGTACCCTGTAAGGGCTCCTAATCCAGGGATACAGGATGAGTAGCGTTTGTACTCCATGTTAGGAGCGGCTGCACATGGCGTCTGTTCCTCATGTCAGAGGTGGCCATTTATTTTGGAGCTAAGTCGGCCTGCCACTGAATAGTGCTCCCAGTCTTAATGACAAAGGCAGACACATTCTACTTCACCAAGTGTGGAGATAAGAAAGAAGAAGAAGCAGGATACAACACTGACCAGTGAACTTGCCGGCCAGCAGCAAGGAGGGCACCTGGGGATGGAACTGGAGACAAGTCACACAGCCATCCACCTCCAGCTGAGGACAGTTGGCTTGGCCCGGGCTCCAGACCATCACCTGGGAGGTATGGAGACACCAGCCCTCGTGCTGAGCTTGCCCCACTGTGTGCAAGTGAAGGAAAATTCCTATTGGTATGCCACCAGGGAGAACCATGATTATCCTTAGCTTGAATCTCATGTCAGAAAATGGTTTTGTAAATAAATGTGCATGGAGGTTCATAGAGTTCCTACAACTTGAGGGGCTGAAGTCGTTGCTTCCAATAGATGTTCTTCTCTGTATGGAAAATTTTATCAGCCACCTTTGTCAATAATTCTTGTGAGACTTTCTTTTTTTTTTGCTTATCCCTAGTACACGAGGTAGAGGCCATGATAATCATGGTGGGTAGAAGAAGGTGACTGCTTTTACTGTAAGTGCACCACATGCCTACACATGTGAAAGCAGTTCGACATTGTGCACTTACAAATGTACCAGAGCCCCAATTGGTTACTTGCACTCGCTGGTGGGTTTGGACTTTTGCAAGAAACGGGGGCCATTGGAGCATTTTTTTTTTTTAATCAGGAAAAAGTGCCCAATGCGGGAATTGAACCTGGGTCGTAGCGGTCGAAAACCAACGGTTTGGACCATCCTTCCACCGACCCCTCTTTCTTGGGACTTTCTTGACCCACAAGAGCAATTCGTTCTCTCTTTGTTATAAATATTGTATTTGTGTCAAAATGTGAATGGTCAGAAGAGAAGACATGCTAACTGAATATAGAACAGAGTTCACATTGTCGGTTTATAGATAGGTTTACTCATTATACTGACCTCTATTGTTTTACACATGGGCCAGTGTACACATTGTCAGCACATAGGACAATTTTCTCATCACATTGTCATAGTACAGAGTACATTGAAAGATTATAGGAAGTATACTCATCATAATTTTGGTATGTCGGAAAGTGTAAACATCACAGGGTGGGTATGTCAGACAAAGTATCCATCAAGGTATTGAGGTGTCAGATCACAAGGTTGGCCCCAGGGTAGAAGGAAGGATATGACAGAGCAAGGATAGTCCCAGAAGAGTTCCAGTCCATGGCAAGGACATCCTGCCACCCACAGTGCCATGACTCAACTGAGCATCAGTTCGGAGGTGTAAAACTTGACATTGGATTTCACATCAGGCTGAACCTATCCTACTTGAATAAGGCCAAAGCTAAAACCTAAACTTAAAATAGAAACAAAAAATGATTAGAGAAGCAAAATAGATTTTGATTTAAAATTATTTATAGTTTTTTTATTATTATTATTATTTGACGGCCAATCCTCCAGGTGTGTCATGATTATTAAATTGTTCCAGTCTATATACAGAGGTCCTCTCTGGTGACTTCTCTAATGTACTAATGTGGTTGGCAAACCTCTATTTGATAACATTTAGTGTAAATTCTCTCTCTTCTCTTTGTACATGTGATTAGTGTGGTCTTTTTTATGTCTGGTTATTTCTATGGAACATTTATTCAAACTAGAATTGACATCCAAGGGGTGGGACCTGATTTTATCCCTAAGTACCAATGATGACATTTATCTAGTTTCTATGTCCCATGGACAAAACTTAAGGAAGTGGAAAGTCTGATAGTTTACTTGACCCCTTTTAGCCAGTTCATTGCAGGTCTTCCTTTCTTCCTTCAATTTTTCCCAACATCAACATCTTTTCCAAATCATTTACTCTCATTATGTGTCTGAAGTAGGCCAGTCTTTGTTTACATATTTGGAATTCTAGGGATCTAAAATGATTAATTTAATTCAAGATTGAAATATTTGTTCTTTTTATATGTCCATGTCATTCTGAGTAGCTTTCTTCGTGTCAAAAGTTTCAATTCTTTTTCTTTCTTCTTTTCTGAGAGTCCAGTTCTCAAACCCATAAGTGATCACAGGGAATACCAATACCTCTACAATTCTCTTCTTTGTCTTATCTTTCATAATCTTGTCCAATTTTATCATTGCATCCCTTCCTAGTGCTATTCTTCTTATAGTATTAGTTTTTTCTTTTTGCTTATCCCTAGTACACGTGGTACAGGCCATGATAATCATGGTGGGTAGAAATAGGCGACTGCTTTTACTGTAAGTGCACCACATGTCTACACATGTGAAAAGCAGTTCGACTTTGCACTTACAAATGTGCCAGAGCCCCGTTTTGTTACTTGCACTCGCTGGTGGGGTTATAGTATTAGTAAAGTGTCCTTATTGAGTGAACATTTTGAAATATTGTCATATTTAATCAAGCAACATTTAGTGTGATAAGTACACAATAAAAAGGTTTTTTTTTCTTCCACATTCAAGGGCTAAGTGGCATGTTCAATCCAATCCATCAAGGTCCCATATAGCACTCTCTTCTAGTCTCCCAATGAAGCCCCCCACCATGGCAGTGACCCTCGTAGCACTAAGGCAGAGAACAGGGCTTTGGCAAATCCTGTCAAGTCACACTACAAAAGTTTTTTTATAAAGACCATTTTATATGCAGCAACCATGGGCAGCAGCGACTGATAGCTTGTGGTTTTCTATGACCAGTATCATATAAACAGTAAAATCTTGCTAAAATGAACCTGGAATATAGAAAACCTTCCCCTATAATTAACCTGAAATAATTCCCATTTTTATTTTATAATACAGTGAATTATGGCTATAACGAACCATGGCTATAGTGAACCATATGATAAGTCCCATTGGGGTTCGCTATATACAGTAAAACCCCACTAATACGAACCCTGGATATAACGAACCTTCCCTTATAACGAACCCACGGCGATTCCCGATTCCATTCCATTGAAAATACCATTGTTATTTGCTAACTTTGCTATTTTTAAAATAACGAACTACCCCTATAACGAACCTATTTTCGGTCCCAAAATAATAAAATCTATTAAAAATACTATGCTTATAACGAACTTGAATTGGTAATTAAAAAAAAAAAATAAAACAACAAAATTTTGAGCGTGTTTCAGCTCGCGGATCGCGATTTAAAAACAATAAAATTAGCTCCATTGTTTGTTTTCAATTACATTCAATTTTTGCTGTATGTTGTATAAAATTTTACACATTATACTTTTTATTAAATAGAATATCTTTGCAGCCATCAAATTTGAAATAGAAAAAAATGCAAATGGCTTCCAAAATAGAGAAAACAAAAGCATTCTAAAAACGTTTTTACCTAAAAAAAAAAGGCCACTTTGAAAAAATTTCAAAGTGAAACAATACAGGCAAAATTTCAGGACATGTTAAAATAAGAAAATATATCTTTTCTATTATAAGAGATAAAATAGAAGGCTATTATAATTGTTTACAAAGAGGAATCAACCTCAACTATTGCCGCGATCGCGATCGTACGTGTTAGGGCTAAAAAAAAAAAAGTCCAAATAACGGGCCTGTGATGCAACAAAATTTATTTTTTTATGCCATGAACTATGGCGATTTTAAAGCCAGCAATGACAGGTTCAAGACAAAAATAAATCTAGATTTAAGAAGAATATATGGAAACATTAAAGAAAATAGAAGAAAAACATTAACTTTATTTGAAAGGTACAATGCTTGTTGAAGAGTGCTTTAAAGCAACAAGGTATTAGAGCCATATTTTCAAGTAAACATTGTATTATATAATGTGATAAAGATGTTTTAAAATGCCTAGGATTTGTCTTGATCTTGAAATTAGACAAAGAGGTACATATATGCTAATGACAAGAAGAACCTATCATCTAATGATTTCTTTTATTATTCAGTATTAATGTAAGGAAATTGTTCAATAAAGGAATTAAAACAAACTGACCACTATTAAGAGGCAGCCTCTTCCAGTGTGTATGCTGTCCTTTAAATATACTGTCTAAAATTTTTGAAAAGTAAAAAAAATTGCCAAACCGTGGCTATAGTGAACCATGGCTATAGTGAACCAAAAGCTCTGTCCAATTGGGGTTCACTATAGAGGGGTTTTACTGTATATAGAGGGGTTTTACTGTACTTATTGAGAAGGGCCAAAATAAAAATCATTGGATGAAGAGTATACCTTGGTGCTGGGAAGTTCAAGGGTCTGTATGGCCTTGGCAGGTTGAGGAGGCTCCTCAGGCAGAAACTTGTAAACACCAAAGGCATTGGAGCTTTTCTCCAAGGCTGGTGCCACAGCTGCCATTGCTATGGGGAGGAAGTCTTGCAGGGCTGCTGCATCCAGGCTCTGGGCCAGTGGAGTTTCAGTCTGGACCTGAATCACACAAAGTGGATCAATTACATTGTTCTTACCCAGAGTAGAACATTGACCCAAGAGTTGGCGATGTACCAGGTCACAGAACTACTGACCCATGGAAATATGGTCAAAATAGCGCAAGTGTCAAATTATAGAGTATCGAATTAACAAAGTTATATATATATATATATATAATATAATGTATATCTTCAGCTAGGTGAAAGTTTTTAGTAATTGATTCAATAATTTTGGTTCAATAGAGCAAACAGTGATTTAGTGTTTAATATATATATATATACCTAAGATAAAATATAGATTATTAAACTCTACCAGAAGTTGTGTTAGAGACATTTTTTAAGCTTCTTTTATACTTATTGAAGTACTGATGTTGTGGAAAATTTTGTTAATTGGTCTTATTTATCAAGATCATTTCTTTAGTGAAATTGAACTTTTGCAAAGTCTCTAAGCAATCCATAACATTCTTAATGTATGGTAAAACATACATTAAAAATGTCATTTCTCCATAAAGAAACATCACGTTACAAAGGAAACAATTGGTATCATAGATTATATATCAAGAACAAATCCAAATGGATAAACTGTATGTAGCGTTTCGGTAACAGCATTGATACCATATTTAAACAAGAGAGATTAATTCAGCTCTTTTGTCTGAATATGATAAAAAATGCTGTTACTGAAATATTACATACAATTTAGCCATTTTAGGAAGAAACACAATGCTGAAATTGGGCAAGATTATGAAAGACAAAGGTATTTCTCTCAAGACAAAAAAAGAGAATTGTGGAGGCATTGGTATTCCCTGTGATCACTTATGGGTTTGTGAGCTGGACTCTCAGAAAATAAGAAAGAAAAATAATTGAAGCTTTTGTCATGAAGAAAGTATTTGTATGTATTTATTATTAAGTTGTTAACGTGATAATCCTGTTGAAGTCCGAAAGCTTGAAAATAAAAAGTTGAACAAGAAACTTAGCTCTAAAAGCTTTATTTTATAATTTAGCCATTTGGAATTGGTTTTATTAGCTGATGTTTTTAAACAAAGTGAAAGACCTGTACAAGAATTGTATTAGATTGTTGATAATTGATTTTTAGACCTATAATGGATAGGTAGACTAGGCATGGTTTGCTATCCCAAATATCATCACTATACCTCAATGGTGCCTATTGGAAAATGTGTGAGATGATATTATAAAAATAAATATAAAAAAGCAAAATGAGAGATCACTCCATATGGGAAGTTCACCTGAATGTGGCAGTTTTCTGTGGTTTGAAGTTGGGCATGCTTTCCTGGCACCCAGGAGGTTTGGCCACCAAAATCATTGCAGCTACTGGACAGACACAGAAAATACTGAGGCTATGCATTACATATACACTAGAGAATAAGGGGGGTACACATTACACATACTCCAGAGAATGTGTGTTTAACTATAACATTAATTTCCTCCTTAAATAGTTTAAAATTGACATCACATTTGATAAAGCACAATTTGGATAATAGATTATAATACAAGAAAATTAGGTCTTATTTTCTTGTATTGACATCACATTATAACTGAATATTCCTAGACATATAATAAACTTAAATGATTTCGAAGGGTGAACTTATTTTCTATCACAAATTACTTTTGCTTTTCTTTTTCTGGGAATATATTAATTAGTTCTCCGTTGTAATCTTGAAACATTATTTCACACCGAAACAAATTATCGAATTTAGGATTTGTAGACAAACAACAGTTGATTTAGTTTTTGTTTACTTATTTTATTTTTATGAATTGCCTTTTTTAAAAAATAATTTCTTCTGAAAAAAATTTTGTTATAAAAATAATTTTTAAATATATATATTTAGGGAGAAAAACTTTCTTAATATTTAGAAGCTTGCTTGAAAAATGATTATCTGTGATTTTTATAAAAATGAAAAAAAAATCGATAAAAATCATCTTAAATATTTATTAAATAAAACATTTTATTTGTATTTTAAGATTATTTACATGTGCTATCCACAATGAATGCTCGATATTTATTTTCTAATCAATTAACTAAGTCATGTTTAATTAATATAACCCGAAACTGTGTAAAGCCTAGAGAGCGAAAGGCTATATATCGTCCCGTAGCTCTTAAAAAGCAATATAAGATTCCAGAACTAACTCGACACACCAAGGAAGAGTTGGATCAACTGAATGAACTCTACCCAAAATATAGGATCCAAGTAGAAGCCATTAGGTAATCAAAATTTATATTTAAATAGTTCAATTCCAGATATATTAAATTCAAATGCTTCAATAAAATCATACCCATATAAGTAGCTTTAAAAATATAACAACATAGAAACAATAATAATATACCTAAATGTTAATTTTTCGTACACAGACAACATGCATGACCAAATTGGTTTTGGACATATAGACTAGTGCTCCAGTTTACTGAACCCCGTTAAATTATACTTGTTAACTAGATTGGCGTTTGGTTTCGTAAAATGGTGCACCAGTCTTGAGACCTCGTATCATTACAGCCTAACTTTAACTCAACTGACCATAATTCAACACAGGCTTTGTCAATAACCCTTTGTTCTCAACAAAATGTCTACTAGCAGTGAATGTTGTGATAAATTGATGAATCATATTAACAGATTAATTCAACATTGACTTTAATTTAAACAAAAACTCTTGATTTCTTGGGATGTTAAATCATTGCAGTATGGGCAGTAGAAAATTGTTTAATTTTAAAAAGAATTATACGCGTCAAAAATCGTATCAATTGCTTATAATAGATAACACATCAAATTATAAGTATACAGTCCATTTAATAATAAAAAGAAATTTATTCTCGGAGATTTATATTTGATTAATATAATTGATACAGAGGATTATAATACACCTATCCCCCCCCCCCGATTTACACAGTACTTGTTTTACACGGTTTTCCAAATAAGTTTTTTTTTGTTTTTTTCGCACTATACTAAATGCTACTGTGATTGAACACATGCGCTTTGTACACATCTCACGAGGAATCCCGAGCTTATGTGCTGACTACATATTTTAACCTGTCAATGCATTTTATTTCTGTGTACACCTATTTACACATTTTTCTCAGGAACGTGTAAATCGGGGGATAGGTGTATATACAGTCCATGTATTAGAGTATATTTTAATTTCTCAATTTCTTTTTAAAATACAAGGTAATAAGACCAAATCTAAATAAATAAATAGTGTGTGACGTTTCGGTAACAGCATTGTTACCATCATCAGACGATAGAATAAAATGTTTATTCTCTTGTCTGATGATGCTAACAATTCTGTTACCGAAACGTCACACACTATTAAATTATTCTTTGTTACCATCATCAGACAAAAGAATAAACCGAAACGTAACATACTATTAAATTATTTGGATTAGGTCTTATTGTCTTGTATCTATAATCCAAATTGTGCTTTATCAGATTAGAACTACAAGAAAATAAGACCTAATCCAAATAAATTAATAGTGTGTGACGTTTTGTATTAGGTCTTATTTTCTTGTAGCAAACTTGGACATATATAATTCCACAGTCTCAAGTGTTTTATTTGTGATTAAAGCAACAAAATATTTTGTCCAAATAACGGTGTTACTCAGAGGTTTGACATTATATAACCCCTTTATTTCAACTAACCAAGACTTTCGATAATTCTCCCATTATTTTAAATGTCTGGACCTCCAGCCTATCAAATAACTAACGTTAATTTGACCAACAATAAATCGATGTTATTGATAATTCGACCATTTCTTTATTAAAATTTCAGCAACAACATTAGTTGATTGTTGTTTAAATACAACTTTATTGCTTAAAATGTATTACAGCCCTATTCAATGGAACGGCGGCCATAGTGCATGCACACCAAAGCTGAAAGTGCTGCATCATAAGCACGCATTTTTTTAAATTTCTCATTGACGATTGCGGAGTCATTGTTTTGATAGGCATACCTAAGCGGTTGCAAGTAGCTAATGTAAACAATCAGTTGTTTAGGAGAGTATCATGATATGTTTTGAAGGAACTTTTACAGAGGTAGTAATACATGCAACCCTATTGAAGATTTAAAGCTAAAATGCACAATGAATGCCATAAAAAGGAAAATGTTTAGCCTTGTCTTTATTTTCTAAATTCATTCAATTTTAGATTAAAATAGTATTTGTAATTTTTACTTTGTGTGAGCAACAGTTACCTAGAAATTATTCGAAAAAGAAAGAATAGATAATATTAAGGTAAAAGGTTTCTTTTAATTTTTTTTTTTTTGCTTATCCCAAGTACACGTGGTACAGGCCATGATAATCATGGTAGGTAGTTAGCGACTGCTTTTTTTACTGTAAGCGCACCACATGTCTACACATGTGAAAGCAGTTCGACTTTGCACTTACAAATGTGCCAGAGCCCCGTTTGGTTACTTGCACTCGCTGGTGGGGTTGGACTTTTGCAAGAATCGGGGGGGGGGGGGGGGGGGGCCATTGGAGCATTTTTTATATATATATATATATTTTTTTTTAAACAGAAAAAAAGTGTCCAATGTGGGAATCGAACCCGGGTCGTAGTGGTCGAAAACCAAACGGTTTAACCAGCCTTCCACCGACCCCCCTCTTTTAATTTTGATTTTCGCAAGCTTGCGATATTATTATTATGCATAATAAATGTATTATGCAAAAATTATATTAATCACTAAAAGTTATTATCATGAATCATTCTGAAAAAATTAAATTAAAAAAGTTCCTGTTCCCCCCCCTGTTACATAATAACTTTATTATTAGGTACCGCTCAAAAAGAGCAACCTAGCTCATGTTATTTACAATGAATAGGTTCTTCACCTATTAAAAAAAGTGTCTAATGCGGGATTCGATCCCGGTTCATGGCTGTCAGAAACCAACGGTTTATACCGCCGGCCACCGACTTTTTGATTCATAAAAAAAAAATCACAATTTTAATTCGACACTCCAAGGATCAGAGCTTTCAGTTGAATCAAAGTTAGTTAGATGATTTCATTACAAAATTCACTGCTAGTGGACATTTTAATAATTTTTTTGACTGGAAGATATCTATATATATAAAAATCAATGTTTGTATGTTTGTTTGTTTGTATGTCCGGTATACAAATTCGCAGTAGTTCACTAATTCAAACCAAAATTTCCATACATAGGTAAAAAAATACGGGGAAGACGATAGGCTATTTTAAAAAAATATATAAATCAATTATTAAAACTATATATTCAAATTATTCTACTTAGCTCACGAACAGCGCCCTCTATCAAAGATTAGATTAAATTATGCTGATGCAAACAAATAGATAATGCTAATAACAAACAATTTAAAAAAAAAACTCATCTAAATATATATCACTCGGGTAGATATGCACACGGGTCAATCCCGGGGCGAAGCCCGGGTCACCCGTCTAGTTGATCTATAAAAAAAAAAAAGGTCACTCATATTTCGATATTTGTCTCTAGATTTGTAAAACGACATTTGAAGCCACTTTTGCTACTCTTTGTCAAATTTTGAAGATTTCACAACTCCCTTGTGGATCTCATGAAATCAAGTCCTGCCCTCTGTTGGGAAATTATACAGAAACCTCCAGCTGTCGTTGTGTCATGAGTCTACCACAATGGTTGAAAGATAGCCCATAGTTTTTGCATATTGGAAATTTTAACTATGATACATATATGATTTTTAAAAATAATTTTTCTACTTCCATTACTGCAATGATTTAAAAAATCCTACAACAGTTGGCACACTAATCTTTGATGGGGGGAAATAGCCTTTGTGTGCAAGCATTGTTGCAATGTTATATGATACTTGTGGGGATTTTGGTGAAGTTGGGGCCAAATGTAAACAGAAGGGTTCATCTAAACCATTCAGCTAACTTTCTCAGTTTTTTCTCTGCCTTGTGTTTCACTAGTACTTGATATCTTCCTCTACGAACAATATAATTCATTAAATCTCAACTCTTATTTCAATCAATTTTCAAAATCCCAGCCCTATTTCCTTTTCAAATTATCTACTGCTAATTCACAATTCCCCTACTATAATTCAGCTGTTTTTTTTTTTTTTTTTAAGTTATAATCAGCCTGTTGTTGCTGGTTGGAATAAATATCAACTAATTGTTTATTTTCAATTATTCCAGAATTGACCAAATACTTGTATTTGTACTATTTATTCCCAAAAATATTGCCAGAAAAATGTTCCCCAGCAGTGAATGTGAAGAAAGAAAATGATTATTCTTTGAGTGTGAAAGCTTGTAAAAAATAGGAACTTACCCCCTCTATTATTAATTTGTTTATTTTTTTATTTTTTGTCTGTTTTTTTGCACAAGTTGAATCTGGTCAGAACGATGTATGAAAATTAGATGATTCTTTTGTTGCCTTAAATACGAGGTAATTAACTTGTTTCTCTCTATATATATCTAAAAATGTTTAAAGTTTAATAAATTAATTTTATAAATCTGAGAGTTGTCTTCAAAAACGATCCAACAGAATGTTGCAATGGATTCATAATCTTAGCCAACTACTCTTCTCTAATTCACTTTAATTCTTTTCCCTCGGGCTGTTGAATTAAATAAGTTGGTCTGTGTACTTCTCCCAGAGGTGTATCTGTAGGCCAACGTGGTAGAGATTAACGGTGCTTGTAACAAGTTGTGGAATCTGGGATAGCCTTCATGGACTTCACATTTAGTCTCCTGACACTCTCACCTACTTAGCCTGCATCTTAAACTCATTAGTATTCCCAGTTTTTTTCCAACAAAATTTTTTTGACTGTATTGACTCATTCATTGATGAGCTCTACTCAAATCCAGCAGACACCATCAACAAGCTCTACAAGCTTGATACCCTAATACAATTGAGTGAAGATAAGAAGAGGTGGTGTGTAATTGACCTATTATATTTCACTGATCCATACCATCTAACTATGAAAAAAGAAAAACTTGGCATTAATAGCTCCATTTTATTTCTTATCTCCTCTCAATCATATCAAGGCCTGTAGAGCTTGAGACTTTTGATGGTGTCTGCTGGGGATGAGTCTTCTTCTTTCTTATCTCCTCTCAATCACACTAAGGTATCAAGCTTGTAAAGCTTGAGACTTTTGATGGTGTCTGCGGGGTAAGAGTAGAGCTCATCAATGGATGAGTCAATACAGTCAATAATAGGTCTTGGGGTTGCAGGCTGAGAATTGCACTTAGTACATAGTGGGAAAACCCTGCAACCATTCTGGAAAGTCATTGTCCGTAGATGACCAGACTTAAGTCTGGAAATCAAAGACTGTTGTTCTTTTGGGAGGACAGAACCGGTGCTTGTCCCTCCTGCTCTGTACCAGTCATGTGCAGCATTAGATTTCCATTCCTGCAGGCATTGGGTTTTGATGGTACGGAGGAGGTCTCTTTCGTCTAGTTGGGTGGTATATTCTCTGGCTTCAGGTAGGCCAAGAGCTCCAGCCTTTGCCAGAGAGTCTGCCAGCTTATTACCAGGAATTCCAATGTGAGCTGGAAGCCACTGGGGATGAGTAGGGGTCATTAATGGATGAGCCAATACAGTCAATGATGTGGTTTGAGGTTGCAGGCCAAGAATTGCACTTAGTACATACAGTAGAACCTCCCTGTAAAGGACACCTAATTGCAGAGCCAAAGTGTCTTTTAGGGAGAGGTATCCTCTTACCAGAGAGTTGCTAAATAGTAAAAATGGTAATTTTGTAAATGAAAACTCTCCTTTGTGGAAAGGTGTCCACTAGCAGAGTGTCCGCTAAAGGGAGGTTCTACTGAGTGGGAAAACCTTACAACCGTTCTTTGGAAAGTCATTGTCTTTAGTTGAACAAACTTAAGTCTAGAAAGCTACAAACATGTGAATTTCTGCTGCATCAACTCTGTATTATCAAGACTAGTTGATGTATTGTGGTGTATAATTAGAACCCGTGCTGTCTGTGTCAGGGAGCACCTGCGGAAGGAACATGAGAAGTCCACAGACAAGACCTACATCATCGCCCAGAAGAATGCCGAGGAGGAGGTCCAGCACCAGAATATGATGGAGTACAACCGACAGGAGAATGAGCGGATGGAGGAGCTCAGGTGAGAAGACACAATTTGGATTATAAACACAAGGTAATAAAGACCAAATAAATAAATAGTGTGTGACACAAGGTAATAAGACCAAATCCAAATAAATAAATAGTGTGTGACGTTTCGGTAACAGCGTTGTTACCATCTTCAGACAAAAGTTCCTGAATGAGAGAATTTTACCACAGCATGCTTTTAAATAGTTCCTGTTATCAAGTGTGTAAACAAGATAACAGATAAGAAGATATTTATCTGATAAACAGATGGGTAAACACCTGCTGATTAATATTCTTAGAATTAAAAGTTTTTTCAAATATAATTAAAAGCATATCTATAAATATCATTTATATTTCCTCTTTCTTCCATTCTGTTAATTGTAGCACATTTCTTTTGAATGAAAAATGCTTCTTTAAATTGTCTCTTAAAATAATTTTTCTCATAATCTAGTATCTTTGTTTCTTTTAGGTTAAAATTATTATGTCCTGTGATTTTCCTATGTTCTACAAGTGCAGAATTCTCAATTTTATCCCATTTCAGAGCATATTCATGGTCTTTCATTCTTTCTTTTAAAGTTCCCGATGTTTGTCCTACATAACATTGGTCACATTTTTCACATTTCACTTCATAAATTAAACCTGCTCTATTTGGTATGTGAGTGTTCTTATGGTTGTTGATATATTGAGAGATAGGGTTACATGGTTTCCATGCAATGTTTATTTTTTCATACTTTTTGAATATATTAGTCAAATTCTTTGCAAACTTTTGATTTATAAATGGCAATGTGATAAATTTGGCTTCTTTGTTTTTGCACTTTAGATTTTGAATTAAAGTATTATTCTCATATTTTTGGTTCATGTCTTCTATTATTCTATCTATCAATTTGATGGGAAAATCTTCATTGATTAGTTCTTTTTTGATGTTGTTAATTTCTATATTTCTTTTAGTTGTATCATTAATGAGTGTAAAAGCTCTATATATAAGAGCTTTTACTAATCCTACTTTTTGGCTGAAGTTGGCTTTGTGAGCTAAAGTTCCAATAAGTTCCTGTATGTGTTGGTTTTTTGTATATAGAGGTTGTAATGTTGTTATTGTTGTATGATAAGTTCATGTCCAGGAAATTTATTGATTTGTTGTTATCTACTTCCATAGAGTAATTGATATCAGGCAATATATTGTTGAAAGTATCCAAAATTTTTTGTTCACTTCCCTGCTTAATAAATAAAATGGAGTCATCCACATATCTTTTAAAATAATAAGCATCATTTTTAAGTGAATTTAGAGCTTTTATTTCTAATTGGCCTATAGTAATACAAGCTGCGTTTGGTGATATTGGACTACCCATTGTTGCACCTTTCATTTGGAGATATATTTGGTCATCATAAATAAAGTATGTTGTTTTCAAACAAAATTCTATTCCAATTAAATTGGAATTTGGTCTTATTACCTTGTATTTATAATCTACAATCCAAATTGTGCCTCATCAATAGTGTGTGACGTTTCGGTAACAGTGTTGTTACCGAAATGTCACACACTATTTATTTATTTGGGTTTGATCTTTATTACCTTGAGCTCAGGTGAGATTATCAGACAACCTAACTGTGTATAAGGTATTTCAGTTGTACCACTCACTAATACCAAGGTAGGAGAATTGCTCCTCATAAGTTTTGAATTTGATAAAGCATAATTTTTTTTTTATTATAGATTATAGATACAAGAAAATAAGACCTAATCCAAGTAATTTAATAGTGTGTGACGTTTTGGAAACAGTATTGTTACCATCATCAGACAAAAGAATAAAATTTTGTCTTGTAAAATTATTCTTTTGTCTAATGATTGTAACAATGCTGTTGCCGAATTGTCACATACTATTAAATTATTTGGATTAGGTCTTATTTTCATGTATCTAAGTTTTGAAATTAAAAAAGGAGCTCCATATCATTACAAAGGGGGAGGAGTTCTTTCTAAGTATCCTTTGGTCACCTCAATTTACATACTGTACCGTTCCAATTAAAAGAACGAGTAAGAATAAATAATGAGGAGATCTATTACATTAGAAAAACCCAACTTTATTACTCTCTTGACCTATATATATACATCGCGCCACTCGCGGATATGCAAATATATTCACCTATCAAAAGAAACAACATGTAAACTATATAAAACAAAACAATACTATGCAAATGTTGCGAGGTATGCGACATTAAAAATAAAATTAGCATATGGAACCATTACAGCACCCGCCACCGAAGACCCATCATCACTCCTGAGATGAGACTCCTGGTGGTCCATGATAAAATTGTCCTCCAGCCATTTGGTGATGGTGATTCGGCTATTCCAGATGATATGGATAGTATAACTTTGTTTAGAAAGCGTTTTACTTTCTTCTACCTTTGATTCATCATATTCAACTATTTCTTGTACATTATCTTCCATATCTTCCAATGATATTCTGAAACATTTCTCGTAAAGGGAATTTTGATGGCTAATAAGAAACTTCCATTTTGAAGGCTCATCTTGTGAATAGCGTAGAATCTCCATTGTTAGTAGGTATAGGACTATCTTTAGAGCCATCTCCATCTTGTGATTCACTTTATCGAAATCACCTATTCCTAATTTCATATTTCTTTTTTCACCGCTTGTTTGAAACGAATAAATTCCCCTCCCGAGAGTCTCCAACAGAGTATCGTAACAAGGTAGCTCTCTCAAAGCTTCTTCGCCGATACCAGGCTTTGGTTCTTTTTTGCCAATACCAGACTCCTTAGTAGGTTCTTTTTCTCCAGCCTGGGTGTCAGGGACATCAATAATGCAATCAGAAAGTTTTTCTGTATTCTCTGAATCTTTGTCAACTTCCCCAGCTTGAGTGTTAGGAACATCCATAACGCAATCAGAAATTTCTTCTGTATTCTCTGAATCTTTGTCAATTTCCCCAGCTTGAGTGAAAGTGGCATCATCAAGATCACAGAGTCCTGCATTATCTGCATCAATATCAGCAATAACATCCTCTTTCGTAAGAGACTCTGCACTTTCAGGTTCTATAACTGACTTTTTATCAACTTGAGCTTTTTCACTTTCTTCAACAACAGACTTTTTCTCAACTTCGGTGTTAGGAACATCAATAATGCAATTAGAAAGTTCTTCTGTATTCTCTGAATCTTTGTCAATTTCCCCAGCTTGAGTGAAAGTGGCATCATCAAGATCACAGAGTCCTGCATTATCTGCATCAATATCAGCAATAACATCCTCTTTCGTAAGAGACTCTGCACTTTCAGTTTCTATAACTGACTTTTTATCAACTTGAGCTTTTTCACTTTCTTCAACCTCAACATAATTTCTTTCAACTTCAGCCTTTTCACTTTCATCTGCTTCAACGAATTTTTTCTCAACTTCGGCTTTTTCACTTTCTTCAACAACAGACTTTTTCTCAACTTCGGTGTTAGGAACATCAATAATGCAATTAGAAAGTTCTTCTGTATTCTCTGAATCTTTGTCAATTTCCCCAGCTTGAGTGAAAGTGGCATCATCATCAAGTTCTGTTGCTCCATCATTTCCCTGAGGAGACTTTCCATGGTATATCCTGTCGGCTGCGCCATGTTGTACCGTTCCAATTAAAAGAACGAGTAAGAATAAATAATGAGGAGATCTATTACATTAGAAAAACCCAACTTTATTACTCTCTTGACCTATATATATACATCGCGCCACTCGCGGATATGCAAATATATTCACCTATCAAAAGAAACAACATGTAAACTATATAAAACAAAACAATACTATGCAAATGTCGCGAGGTATGCGACATTAAAAATAAAATTAGCATATGGAACCATTACACATACTATGTTTGAAAGTATATAAAACACTGTGCATATTCTTGCTCTTTGACATCTGGGTTTCTAATCTACCTAATGCCTTTTTCCCCATTTGTTATCTCTATATGAATATAACCCATTGCACATGTGACGGAGCATTTTAAAATAATAATTAAGCCTAAAAACTCGTGTCATATTAAAAGTGAGCTATTCTTACGCCACTAAAAATGATCATTACAGAATAAGATCAAGTGTCAGTCCCTCTAATAGAAAAGTTAAAAAGCCAACAAAACAAAAAATAAACACAAGGTAATAAGATCAAATAAATAAATAGTGTGTGACGTTTCGGTAACAGCATTGTTACCATCAACGCTGTTACAGAAACGTCACACACTATTTATTTATTTGGATTTGGTCTTATTACCTTGTGTTTATAATCTACTAGCCGAATGACCCGGGCAACGCCCGTGTTTTACCCGATTGAATGTTTTAATTCAAATACTATTTGTTGCAATTCTAAATTGGCGCCTTAATTAATTGCATATGTTAGTTAATAACTATAGCCTACCGCCCGCCATGCGTGCGCACAGGGAAGTCACGTGCTCGCCGGCAGGGGGGGGGGGGGGGGGGCAAAGGTGGCGTGACCGTAGCCAACCAATAAAAGCAAACGGTGACAGAGTCGGTTGATTGATTAGGAAAGACGCTCGTAACTGCATATAGAATATAATCCAAATTGTGCCTTATCAACAAAAAATATATAATTATTTATAAGATTGTGAGTTTGATTTTAAAAATATTTGTATTTTTGTGAAAAAAAAAAACTTTTTATATAATCCAAATTGTACCATCTTTTTTTTTTTAATAATTAGACAATTGACAATTAACATAATTTTATTGAAATCTTGTCAATACAAGTGCACGGTCTGCATTATTAATTTACACAATGGTGATAATGATTATTGTAAAATAATTAGATATATACAACTATTTTGAAAATAGAGCAATCCATAAATAAATCTTTAATTAAAAAGGCATATATTGGATCAAAATATCATTTATTTTACTAATATTTCAGTTGGCTGAACGCCAACCTTTATCAAGGTGTTATAACATATTTAAGGACAAACATTAAATATATTATAACACCTTGATAAAGGTTAGCAGCATTCAACCAATTGAAATATTAGTAAAATAAATGATATTTTGATCCAAAATATGCCTTTTTAATTAAATATGCAACTATGTATATGGCGCCACCGCTGCAGAATTTGTTGGAGAATCACCAGCGGGTATCCAGAGACACCAAGCATTTTGTGATCTACAAAGTAAACATAGATTGATAACTAGAGAATTACAATATTATGTATCATGATTGGATCTTCAACCTAATATAGACCTTTATATTATGATGCATTAGCACCCCATCTGTTATCAAAATTCTAAACTATTATAGACGCGTATGATTCTTTTTTTAAATAAACAATTTCTACTGGTCCTTACTGCAATAGAAAAATTAAGTAAGGGCAGTAGAAATTGTTTATTTTTAAAAAAAGAATCATACGCGTCTATAATAGTTTAGAATTTTGATAATATAGACCTTTTTTATATGAGCAATAGTTGCATGCCAATAACAAAAATTTTTCAATTATTTTGTATAAAGATTATTCTATACGCGGCACCTGTTTGGGCAAATGAGCATACATTAATTGTTGATCAAATTCAGGACTCATTTATGCGAAGATATCTAAATCTACCAGGATACATGCTCAGGATAGAATTGGGAAGAGTGTCACTCAGCGTTACAGTCTTGAAACTTACCTTAAAGTTTTGGTTGAGAATGCTGGGAATGGGTGAAACTAGACTGCCGCTGCTCTGCTTGTCACAGCTGTGGGAAATCTCAAACGCAACGAAAATATATATAGGTTTCACGGGAAGTATAGTTAATATTTTAAACAACACCGGATTTCAATGGCTGAATTGCTGCACAGACTATAGAACATTACAAAGAGAAATTCCCTACATAATCAGGACTGCAATAGACCAGTCTCTGCAAAAGGATCACACAAGAATAATAAATTCAAGACTTTACCCCCACTATAAAAACATCTGCTCAACTCCGTTACCGGAACACTATCTGTCCAGCGATTTCCCGCTCCGGGTCAAACGGTGTATTGCCGGACTGAGAATCCTCTCGGTGCTCTTTGCTGATGATCGCCCCAGAATATTTAAAACAGACGGATGGACATGCGAGATTTGCGGGACAAGAATGGAGCCGGGGCTACATCACCATATACTCTCATGTATGGGGTTGAAAGACGAACGAGAAGTGCTCCTCAGTGAAATATGCCTTGAGGGACTCTCTTTGGAGCTCCTGTTGAATGAGGTGGTGAGAAACAGAGCTGGAGCTTTTGCGTTGTTCAAATTCTGGAAGACGGCTGAAGAGAAGAGGAGGCTATATACATAATCTAATTGATGTAAATAATTATATGCAAATAATCTATGTCAGGATTAAAATGACGAATACTGTATGGGACTTTGATTCCAGTAAAAGGCTTGTTGCTGCTGTTGTATATAGTCACAGTGTAGAAAATACTATACTATACCTACTACATATAGGTTTCTCTCTGTATTCTTAGTTCTCTTCTCTTCAATTACTCTGTAAACTGGCGAATCCTATATAGGACGAGGGGTCCTCAATAAAGGCTTTTGTTGTTGTTGTTGTATAAAGATTATTAAGAGATTATACATAGAGTATCAGCCCGTTGAAGAGCAGTATATTTGCTCGAAAGCTTTCAAATTAAAAGAAACTTTTTACCTGATTTTTATTTTTTCTCTTTTAAATATAGACCTTATTGAAACATTTGAAGAAGGTTTCAAATCAACCACAAAATAGTGGTTTCAGAAATTCAATGCCAGTTTTTTCAGATATGAACATATAAGCTTAGTATATACCAGTGTTGGGCATTAAAAAATTATTTTTCAATTAAATTGTTAATTGACTAAGAAATTAATTGTTGATAAATTAATTGCAATTAAATCAATTGCAATTAATTTAATTGCAAATTGCAATTTAAAGATTAATTGCAATTGATTTAATTGCAATTAATTTATTAGCAATTAATTTCTTAGTCAATTAACAATTTAATTGAAAAATAATTTTTTAATGCCCAACACTGATAGACAAAAAAAAAAAAAACACAGTCCAATGGAATATTAGAGCGGCCTGGTAGACAGTGTTGGGCAAATATTAATTAAAATGATTTATTAAAGATTAACAATTAATCAATTGTTAATCTTTAATAAATCATTTTAATTAATATTTGCCCAACACTGGTATATACACATGTGTTATTACAAATTAATAATGCGCCATCTATATATAACAAATGAAAACATTAAGTCACAAGTGTTTATTTCACAAATAAATCAAACTTCTACTGTCCTTACTGCGATGAAAAAATATTGGGAGGGCTTGGTTCATCAGTGATGAACCCTCCCAGCGGTTTCGCCAATTTAATCTACCAGACCGCTTCCTTAGAGCTCTAATACTGTATTGGATGATTCTGCCTATATATATGCTACAGTGAAAGGTGGAATCTTAGAAATGATATTTAAGCAAACTATAGACATAAGTTATTAGGATAGTAGAATTACATTTAAATATTTGCATTGAGCAATGCTCTTCCGCAAACAATAAGGACAAGGCCTGTTAGGCATAAATTAATACAAAATAATAATGAGCCATCTATATATAACAAATGAAAACATTAAGACACGAGTGTTTATTTCATAAATTAAATCAAACTTCTACTGTCCTTACTGTGATGAAAAAATATTGAGAGGACTTTGCTCATCAATATTGAACCCTCCCAGCGGTTTCACCAATTTAATCCACCAGACCGTTTCTTTAGATTGCAGATTGGATGTGCATCCTTTGTGTGATACTGGGCCTTTACTTGGATTCCAGTGCAGGGTTACCATACTCCTTGTTCAATAGTCATCACATTTAACTGTTAATATTGGTGGGGTAGTCTTCTTTCTTATCTCCACTCAATCATATTAGGGTATCAAGCTTGTAAAGCTTGAGACTTGACAACCATCATGACTGGGAGAAGTAGAATGTGTCTGCCTTTGTCATTAAGACTGGGAGCACTACTCAGTGGCAGACCGACTTAGCTCCAAAAGAAATGGCTGCCTCTGACATGAGGAACAGACACCATGTGCAGCCGCTCCTAACATGGAGTACAAACGCTGCTAATCCTGTATCCCTGGATTAGGAGCCCTTACAGAGTACTATCAACCAGGCCAGCTGAGCCCAGGTTTTTTAGTGAGCTTGTTACTGGTCCCCCTCCTCCTTTTTCATCTGGGCTTGGGACCGGCAAAGGTGGAGTTGGTGGGGGTAGTAAATGTTGTAACTTAGTCCGAAATGATGGTAGTGTTTTTAACTTTTTCAAGTATAGACTTTTTAAAAATTTATTCAATTTACTGTTAAAAAATGATGACATCTGAGGACATGTCATCTTATGGTAGTAGCACTGACAAATAGCATTCACTAGTGCATTTGGCTGAAAAAGGGTTTGTACAAGTGATGTGCCAACTTTTGTGAACCACCAATTAATGGGTAAATTTGTAGAAAGTCACGTTCTCTCCAGCCAGGAATCTGGGTAGAACAAGAAGAAATCCCTTGAAGATAGATAGATGTTGTCTGAACAGCATTCCTATTTCTTTAAATTAAGTTTTTTTTATTACTTATCTGGGCAAAGTGTTCCTGAAAATATGTTTTCATTTGGTGTGTGTGTAGGGAGGAGTACCTGAAAAATTACCTGGAGGAGTACAAGTCCAGGTGCCAGGCCGCAGACATCATCCAGGAGAACTACTACAAGGAGAAACAGGAGGAGATGGAGGAGGTGGTGCGGAAGGAGAAGGAACTCAGGAGCTCCTACATCACCCTGGAGAACCTGGACGCTGCAGTGGAATATGCCATGGAAAACGTCACCAACTACAACTACTACATCAACAAGGATGGACAAGTGTTCTGGGAGTCCGGAGCTCCGCCGGACCTCAGTCCCAAGTCCTTCCCTTCTTCCGCTCCTCCTCCTCAATAAATTGTTTATAGAACCTCAACTCCCTCTTCTTGGTTCTCCATATACACACCTAGGCTTTCTATTCTTGTGTTGGATTCAATAATTTAAAAATCTGTAAAATAAGTAAATCCTTTATAATATAAACTTTGAGTGCCTGGTTTAACCTACTAATACATCTGAAGAATTTGATGTTTTCAACATACAGTAGAACTTCTCTGTAAAGGACACCTAAGTGTAAACTGAGAGTTGATAATTAGTAAAAAAGGTCATTTTGGTGATGAAAATTGTTCCTTTGAAGTTTTACTGTGTCTGCATTTTTCCTTATGGTCTATGTTAGGAGGTAAATCTTTCAATGACAAAGCATTCAAATTGTATTGTGCATGTTATTGCTACCTTAGCTGTCTCTCATGCCCTACTCCATTCCTATCTCAACATTATTTTCAAAGTCTGCTGTTGGGAGCTCAACTATTTTACTATTATGCGACCCAAAGACTAAGTGTTCTTGTGCAAGTAACCAAACTGGTCTCTGGTCAAACTTTTTCTACATGTGTAAACATGTGAGGCACGTACAGTAAAGGTAATACTTGATAGGTACAAAATAATGATTAATAAATAAAATTTTTACCAAGCATTAATTAGCTGACAAGGAGCTAGAAAAATAAATGTGAAGTGGAGCTGGAGGAAAAATTACTTTTATCTCCCATATAACAGCAAATAACCAAAATTGATCTTGAACAAAGATGTCTTGCCATTGGCTGCTGCTGTAGCATAAAGCTCACCAAAATTGTTGGAGTGAAAATGTTTTAAAAGATAATTTCACATTGTGTGTTTAACTGAGAGATTTATCTACATACAGAGCTTCAATCCAAATGGACAGTATAATTATTATATAGAATCTAGAAAAATGGTACATTTCCAAAACTTGTCCAGATTTTCTAATTTGGGAATATAGGTTAGACTCATGCATTGAAACTCAGTTGAGTTTTTAAAAATTTAATTTACTTCTTAACAATCCTTGGACTTTACCACAACAGAGGGTATGAACAAGGAGAGAAGGTAGCAAAGTTGGATTGGAGTTTATAGTTATTGTTTCTTATCCTCTTGTGCAAAGATTACACAAATCCTATGAGTCCATGCTCCTCAAGCTGTTTTATGATAAGCAGCGACCTCTCCAAATGATCCTGTTTAGTGCATATAATGCAAGTCAAAATGTGTTCTGGAGCTGCAGGTGCCAAGCTACATTTTGGGCAAGTAGGGTATTTGTTGTTATTTTCTCTCATCAATGGCTTGAGATGGTCTGTTCTAAATCTTGTTTGTGTTGTTTGATGCTGTCTGAGGTTTAGAGCTCCTTCTGGGTCCACTTCACTGTACCATCTGTGCTTAGGTGGGATCCTCCAGTTCTTGTTTGTTAGCTTGGAGTTGTTTATGGTAATTAAGGTATCCATGTATACAATTTGGAATCCAAGTAATGCTTGTCTACTCTGTATAATATACATAAAGAGCTCTGAATATTCTTAAATTGTGGTTAAAAAAAGGTATTAAATCTATATGAGCATTAAGGCAGTTTGTTGCGATATGTAGTCTCCAGATCCAGTCATATTTAAATGGATTGTTAGCAACAAATTAAATTTAAAATGCCATCTATTGAATACGTTTAACACTTTATTTGACAATAATGCTTTTTAAAAATAAATCATCAAAAACTTCTGAAAACTGCTGCAATGATTGAAAAATTAGATGAGAAGACTTGCTTCATCTGTAGTGAACTCTCTCAGCAGTTTTGCCAACTTAAGTCTCCAGACTGCTCTATCCTTTTAAGGTTGAAGAGAAGTCTCAAGGTGTCAAAATACTCAGAGTATCTAAACACATGGTAATAAGAACAAATCCAAATAAATAAAAAGTGTGTGACGTTTCGGTAACAGCGTTATTACCATCTGATGTTACCAAAACGTTGCAGACTCTTTATTTATTTGGATTTGGTCTTATTACCTTGTGTTTATAATCTCTAATCCAAATTGTGCCTTATCATTCAGAGTATCTCTTGATCATACTGCTAATGGATATTGATGCATGTTACTGGCGCAATGAAACTACCCTCTAACAGTGATAAAGCACAATTTGGATTATAGCTACAAGAAAATAAGACCTATTCCTATTAATTTATTTGGATTAGGTATTATTTTCTTGTAGCTACCATCTAACAGATAACTACAGTAGAACCTCCCTTTAGAGGACACCTCTCAACAAAGGACAGTTTTAATTTGCAAAATTACCATTTTTACAATTCAGCAAATCTCCAGTAAGAGGACACCACTCTCTAAAGGACACTTTGGCTCTGCAATTAGGTGTCCTTTGTTCTACTGTACCAACTCTCTCTCTCTGACCAATTTCCGGAAATTAAAAAAAAAATTCAAACGTTAGTTGGTATTTTTCTGATAGGTGGCAGTAAGCCATCAGTAACATATGCAAATAGTGGTATAAAATTGTTTTTTTTTTGCTTGTTCCTAATACATGTGGTACAGGCCATGATAATCATGGTGGGTAGAAGTTGGCGACTGCTTTTACTGTAAGTGCACCACATGTCTACACATGTGAAAAGCAGTTCGACTTTGCATTTACAAATGTGCCAGAGCCCCGTTTGGTTACTTGCACTCACTGGTTGGAGTTGGACTTTTGCAAGAAATGGGGGCCACTGGAGCATTTTTTTTTTAAATCAGAAAAAAAGTGCCCAATGCAGGAATTGAACCCGGGTCTTAACGGCTGAAAACCAATGGTTTAGACCATCCATCCAATGACCCCCGGTAAATTGTACTACAAATAAAATTGTCTTCTTCTTTCTTATCTCCACTCAATCATATTAGGGTAACAAGCTTGTAAAGCTTGAGATCATGACTGGGTGAAGTAGTATGCGTCTACCTTTGTCATTAAGACTGGGAGCACTACTCAGTGGCAGGCCAACATAGCTCCAAAAAAAAGAAATGGCCATCTCTGACATGAGGAACAGACGCCATATGCAGCCACTCCTAACATGGAGTACAAACGCTGCTCATCCTGTATCCCTGGATTAGGAGACCTTACAGAGTACTATCAGCCGGGCCAGCTGAGCCCAGGTTTTTTACAGAGCTTGTTACTGCTTCCCCTCCTCCTTTTTTATCCCGGCTTGGGACCGGCAAAGGCGGGGTTAAATTGCACTAGGATAAAGTGTTTAAATTAAGGAGGGGGAAGTCATCTCTCTTCAT
>CP092864.1:60933733-60995408 GCA_030710605.1 Cordylochernes scorpioides
GTTAAAGAGAGGAGATGAGCGAGTTCAATCAACCAATGGGAACTCACAGTTGGCTGGCACTTCACTGTCCAGGCTGCACTGGAACACACCTCCGCCCACAGTGCCAATCACAAATGTCGCAGGGTCTGTGGGGCTGAAGGCAGCTGTGACCACTGCAACAAATTGCTCTATTCCTTGTTTCTCAAACTTCTTTGCATTAGCAACCACTCACCTCCGACCTCCAAGTCTGACTTCATCCGCCCAGCTTGGAGAGAGGGCTCCAAGTGTCGGGCCAACACCACAAACCTGCAGCCCCAGTCAACAAAGGCTTAGTTGGGTGCAGGAGAGAAGTGGTCCAAGAGTTCTCACCATAATTCAAACCTACCATAATTTGGGTTACAGCTCAGAAGACATCCAAATATGCAAACTAAACTCTCAATAGCCATGTACTGAGGATGGTGACACTACCTATACATTTATAAATAGAACACTTATAAGGAAAAAAGACCACATCTAAATAAATTAATTTTGTGTGACATTTTTGGTAATAATGCATTGGTAACTGCATTGTTATCAAAATGTCACATTGTTTACTAATTTGGATTTGGTCTTGTTACTTTATGTTTCTAGTTCTTGTGCTGTGTGAGCAGAAGAGCTTGAATTGACTTGTTCCATTATATGTATGTTCCATATGTAAATACCTGTTTTCTTTCCTCTTTCGCTCTCCACTACTCCCATCCATATTTCCAATTTTTTTTTTCTTTTTTTTTTTTCTTTCTTATAATCTGTATATATTTACCATATGTATATAATCTTTCTCCATTTTTTATTTCCCACTTTCATAGGTTTCTTCGTCTTGTAACCCCAAGGAGAATCCTCTGTAAGACCTGTGTGTCTTAATAAAGGCTTTTGTGTGTGTGTGTGTGTGTGTGTTTCTAGTTCTTGAAAATAAAAAAAAACACTTCGGTCAGAAATTGTTTCTGGTTGAAGTGTCTTTTATTTTAAAGAACTATGAATGCCGGCCAGGAAACCTCTCTATCTTATGTTTCTAATCTATACTTCAAATTGTGCATTATAGACTAGAACATATTACAGTTCATACATAGGCTTACAAAAGTAATTTTGCTACTAAAATGCAATATGTCCTTTACATATTTGAACTTATATGATTAGTTGTTTATATAGGCAAGATTAAAATATCTATAAAATACATAAAGGGTTGGGCTGGCAATCCAATATTGAATACAAGGTCTCAGCATAGAAGGACTAAATTTTGCAGTAAAAGAGAGGATAAATCTGTGGAGATAGACGATTAAAACAAGGATTCAGAGCTGAGACCTCTGTTGTTAGATTGCTGTGGAGTGTACGGCTGCATTAGGTATTCTTTGATTGGCTGAAAATTATAACAAATCAGCGAGAGAGAAGGTATTGAAGTGACAATGATATACACCGATTTACATAAAATCCTTTATATTGTAAACAGCTCGAGGAGCATGGATTCATGGAATTCGTGTAATCTTTACACAAGGAGATAAGAAACAACAACAAGTGTGTTATAAGTTTGATTGGCTGAAAATTGAAACACATCAGTGAGAGAAGACCTCATGATGATAATGATATACCCTGATTTACTTAAAATTCTATATATTGATGTGGAGCACTATATTAAATTACAAGTGTGTGATCTGAGAAACATGGCTTCCTAATAAACATATTGACACTAACAGCTTTAACAAATCATACTTAAAATAGGGTTACAAATAATTAGATTTGAATAACAAATAAAGATATTTGCAAAGAGTTTCTTTCATTAAAAAAAAAAGAGGGTATAAAGCTTTCATGTGGTCATGCTTTATCAGACCAATGGCTCCACAAAGGGGTGCAGCATACATACAATATAGAGATTCCAAGAAATAAATTAAAAAATAAATACAAAGTTTCTAACTGTAGAAGGTTCTATGGAATTATCTGCATTGAATATGCTGGAACTGATGATCAATTCTTCTGTTTATGCTGCTATTGTCTTTGGAGATTAAAGATTCTAGAATGAGTCCATTGAATATGCTGGAACTGCTGATCAATTCTTCTGTTTATGCTGCTATTGTCTTTGGAGATTAAATATTCTAGAATGAGTCCATTGAATATGCTGGAACTGCTGATCAATTCTTCTGTTTATGCTGCTATTGTCTTTGGAGATTAAAGATTCTAGAATGAGTCCATTGAATATGCTGGAACTGCTGATCAATTCTTCTGTTTATGCTGCTATTGTCTTTGGAGATTAAAGATTCTAGAATGAGTCCATTGAATATGCTGGAACTGCTGATCAATTCTTCTGTTTATGCTGCTATTGTCTTTGGAGATTCTAGAATGAGTCCATTGAATATGCTGGAACTGCTGATCAATTCTTCTGTTTATGCTGCTATTGTCTTTGGAGATTAAAGATTCTAGAATGAGTCCATTGAATATGCTGGAACTGCTGATCAATTCTTCTGTTTATGCTGCTATTGTCTTTGGAGATTAAAGATTCCTGAATGAGTCCATTGAATTCGGAAGCTATTTTATGGATATGCCAAAATTTGACATCTTGTAGGTTGAACTGATGTCATCAAGCCAATGATTACGCAAAGACGTGCAAAATACATACAACTTTAACAAAACAAATCCAAATTAGGCTTTATCATTTTAACATACTTAGATAAACAAGTTTGGAATTAAAAAAAAATTCTAGTGCAGAATGTGACTAGTGGGACTTACCAGAGTGTGGGAGGGAAACATTAACGTGCAAGTGCGGAGGTGCTCTCACTAGAAACAGAGTGTTAGTCACATCAGACTGTGGACCACCAAGGGTTTGTAATCATGTGCATCCAGGCAGTAGGACTGTGCTATACAGAGTGTTCCCACTAAATGTCCATCTTAGTCATCAATAAATATTTATAAAAAGCAGGAAATCATGAGGCGAAATTATAAAAAAAACCTTTTATTATTTGCTCTAGGTGATTATATAACCTATAGTATATAATTAACCCATCATTTCTCTCTACGGTCATGTCAGAAGCCATACAGCAAGGTTAAAACTGAAAAGCCATTTACTAAAGCATCCCTAACACCATTTATTTCAAGGCAACAAAACCAAAAAAATACAAATAGATTACACACTCATTAACAAAACTTAAGGAAGTTATAACTTTTAGCATGTATATCGGGATTCAGACAAATAACTATGAAAGATATTTGATGCACAGTGACCGCTATTGGAAACAAGATATCCAAATGTGAACAAAATTGCCTCATTCTCCTTCAAAAAAAATAGAAGACCAGCAGACATCAAAGACTTTCCACTTCCTTAAGTTTTGTCCATGAGTGTACATGGCCTTTCAGTGTTGTTATGGAAGCATCACATATAAGATATTTATTTGGTCTTGTTACCTTTAGTTTCTTATCTCCTTATCTTTATTGTACCTTAACAATCAGATTATTTAATAAAATGAAAACATTGTAAAATGTCACAGGAGACATAAGTTGTTAAAATATCTCAATCTCCAAAATGAATTCTTACAAAAGGTTCATTTAAAATACCAGAGGTCCATACTTATTGCTGGACATTTTCTCTCTCTCTCTATATATATATATGAAAAAATAATAGAAAAAAAAAAATAATAAAAAGGTCAGGTGTTGTTATTAAAAATAAAAAAAGGCATATCCTGACCAGAAGCACATGTGCTTTTTAGATGGCGTAGCGCCATCTAGTGGAACAGAAATCAACTAAATATTGATTTAACCTGTTCCCTGATATTTGGCCAACCCAATTTCTTGATAAATCAAGAAAAGCCATCCACGAAAGCGTTTCACGCTGTTGGTGTTCGTCAGCGTGAAGTAGGCTGTACCATTTTGATGGCACTTTGCCATCTAAAAAGCACATGTGCTCCTGGTCAGGATATGCCTTTTTTATTTTTAATATATGTTTCATATAACAAGCTTAGTTTCCAGACACAACTGTCTTAGCCTCCAGTAAACAAAGTTGATGTAGTGTGAGCTGTACCCATCAGCCAGCCTGGTCCGCCTGGTGGTCTGGTTGTAGGTCCAGAGCAGGATCCTCCCATCCATGCCAGCTGTCAGGATCTGTCAGCCATATACATATGGAGAGTTAACATAGTAATACCTCGGTAAAGCACAATTTAGATGATAGATTATAGCTACAAGAAATAAGACCTAATAAAATTAATAGTGTGTGACGTTTGGAAACTGCGTTGTTACCTGGGTAAGCACAATTTAGATTATAGATTATAGCTACAAGAAATAAGACCTAATAAAATTAATAGTGTGTGACGTTTGGAAACAGCGTTGTTACCGAAACATCACATACTATTAATTTATTTGGATTAGGTCTTATTTTCTTGTATGAGTAATACCTATTTAACAAGGATATAAGATTTGTGAAGGAAAAATTTGACCAGCTGCATGTTTAACAAAGTGGAGAGCTTCAAACACAGGAAATAAAAAAAATAATGGATGTCAAATATAGTCTCTTGTAATAGTCTGTAAGGCATGTTAAATTTTCAAGGAGAAAAAGTTGCATATGTGTAAATAAAGTGCAGCATAAGTGTGTAAATGAGGCACCTTGTACTGAGCTCCAGTGTCAGGGATCCAGGCTACAGCAGTGATGGCATCCAGGTGACGCTCTGCAGATGGCAGCACCAAGCCTGGAGCCATTCCTTCCTTGCCCACCTCCAGTAGTGCCAGCTCCCCTGGACATCAGGTTGAGTGGCATCTCTAGGATACTCCACCCTTGCCAGTCCCAAGCCCGGATGAAAAAGGAGGAGGGGGAGCAGTAACAAGCTCACTAAAAAACCTGGGCTCAGCTGACCCGGCTGATAGTACCCTGTAAGGGCTCCTAATCCAGGGATACAGGATGAGTAGCGTTTGTACTCCATGTTAGGAGCGGCTGCACATGGCGTCTGTTCCTCATGTCAGAGGTGGCCATTTATTTTGGAGCTAAGTCGGCCTGCCACTGAATAGTGCTCCCAGTCTTAATGACAAAGGCAGACACATTCTACTTCACCAAGTGTGGAGATAAGAAAGAAGAAGAAGGAGGATACAATACTGACCAGTGAACTTGCCGGCCAGCAGCAAGGAGGGCACCTGGGGATGGAACTGGAGACAAGTCACACAGCCATCCACCTCCAGCTGAGGACAGTTGGCTTGGCCCGGGCTCCAGACCATCACCTGGGAGGTATGGAGACACCAGCCCTCGTGCTGAGCTTGCCCCACTGTGGGTGCAAGTAAAGGAAACTTCCTATTGGTATGCCACCAGGGAGAACCATGATTATCCTTAGCTTGAATCTCATGTCAGAAAATGGTTTTGTAAATAAATGTGCATGGAGGTTCATAGAGTTCCTACAACTTGAGGGGCTGAAGTCGTTGCTTCCAATAGATGTTCTTCTCTGTATGGAAAATTTTATCAGCCGCCTTTGTCAATAATTCTTGTGAGACTTTCTTTTTTTTTTTTTTTTGCTTATCCCTAGTACACGAGGTAGAGGCCATGATAATCATGGTGGGTAGAAGAAGGTGACTGCTTTTACTGTAAGTGCACCACATGCCTACACATGTGAAAGCAGTTCGACATTGTGCACTTACAAATGTACCAGAGCCCCAATTGGTTACTTGCACTCGCTGGTGGGGTTGGACTTTTGCAAGAAACGGGGGCCATTGGAGCATTTTTTTTTTTTTATCAGGAAAAAGTGCCCAATGCGGGAATTGAACCTGGGTCGTAGCGGTCGAAAACCAACGGTTTGGACCATCCTTCCACCGATCCCTCTTTCTTGGGCCTTTCTTGACCCACAAGAGCAATTCGTTCTCTCTTTGTTATAAATATTGTATTTGTGTCAAAATGTGAATGGTCAGAAGAGAAGACATGCTAACTGAATATAGAACAGAGTTCACATTGTCGGTTTATAGATAGGTTTACTCATTATACTGACCTCTATTGTCTTACACATGGGCCAGTGTACACATTGTCAGCACATAGGACAATTTTCTCATCACATTGTCATAGTACAGAGTACATTGAAAGATTATAGGAAGTATACTCATCATAATTTTGGTATGTCGGAAAGTGTAAACATCACAGGGTGGGTATGTCAGACAAAGTATCCATCAAGGTGTTGAGGTGTCAGATCACAGGGTTGGCCCCAGGGTAGAAGAAAGGATATGACAGAGCAAGGATAGTCCCAGAAGAGTTCCAGTCCATGGCAAGGACATCCTGCCAACCACAGTGCCATGACTCAACTGAGCATCAGTTTGGAGATGTAAACCTTGATATTGGATTTCACATCAGGCTGAACTCTACTCCCATACTACTTGAATCAAGCTGAAACTCTAAAACCTAAACTTGAAATAGAGACAACAAAATGATTAGAGAAGCAAAATATATTTTGATGTGAAAATTATTTATAGTTTTTTTTTTTTCATATTACAGTAGAACTCCTCAAATTCGGAAAGCTTGGGGCGCAAGGTATTCCGAATTTGAGGATTTTCCGAATTTGAGAGAGTTAGATTTGTGAATATTTATGTGGCATAAATAGGCATTTAGATGACTGAGACAAAGATTTTGAAGCATATGAACAATTTTAGGTTGAATATTATATGTACATTACATAATTTTAATTACGATTTTTAATCAAATGTTCCTTGACTTTTATGAGTTTTGAGCATGAAACCGATGAAAAATAGTAAAATATTTTATTATGTATGTAATGCAATTGATGGCCAAGTAAGTTATGGCTTGGCAAAGAAGTTGCTGATTGTTGTCCGTTTCTTTGGCTTGTTTAACAAAGCTTCTTCTTCTCTCATAAGCATAGTTCGAAGACTATTGATGGTGTTGTAGCTTGCAAGCATTTCTGGTTCAGTGCGCTTTTCCAAATATTTTAATGCAACATCCAAACTTTTCAACACTTCGCATCTGGGAACATCCGGCTCCAAACTGTCTTCAGAAGTTGAGGAACTATCATCAGAACTGCTGATTTCCATTTTTTCACTCAAAACAGCTTCAACTATATCATCATTGCTAAGAACATTGTGACCTGGATCATCAAGGTCTATATCGATCCATTCATTAATGCTTTCTTGATTTACTTCAATTCTAGCTCTTTGAAATAATTGCTCCAGCCGTCTAATTTCTTGTTCATCTTCATCAGATTCATCCTCGGATAATTGTAATGCATCACCTGCTGTTTCCAAATCTGAATTATTTTTGTGTTCAAGCAAAATCTTCCATCCATTTCTTATTGTAGAAGATTTTAATTCATCCCAAGAATTTCCAAAATTGAATATCGCTTTCTTGATGTTGTACTTTTTTAAATTAGAAAAAGTTTGTTCACCCACAGAGTTATTTGGCTGATCTGCATCACTTGAAAATACTAAACAACTTTCTAACTGTCTTCGTTTATACAACCTTTTAAAGGCAACAATAACTCCCTGGTCCATAGGCTGCAATACAGATGTTGTATTAGGTGGTAAAAACTTGCATTTAATGTTGCCGTCATTACTGATCAGCTCTGTTGGATGAGCAGGAGAATTGTCAACTAGTAGTAACGCTTTTACTTGATCTGGAGCAACTCTTAACTTATTTTCTTGAAAATTGCGAACTTCGTTTATGAACCGTTTAAAAAACCATTCACTAAAAATGCTTTGATTAAACCAAGCCTTGTGTGAAGAATAGTAATGGAGAGGCAATCGATCAATGATGTTTTTGATTGCTCTTGGACGTTTTGATTTTCCAACAACAGCCAAAACATTTTTATGTGAAGCGTCTGCATTTGCACAAAGTAAAACAGAGAGTCGATCTTTGGATTGCTTATGACCACTAGCGCTGTTTGCATTTTTGACTTGAGAATTATCGGGTAATGACTTCCAGTAAACTCCTGTTTCGTCAGCATTATAAATTTGGAACTGTTCATACTTTTCGTCAGTCATTAGTTTGTGAAAATCATCTTTAAAGCGATTAGCTGCATCTTCGTCAGCACTCAATGCTTCCCCGACAACTTTTTTATTTTTGAAATTATGTCTGGCTCTGTATCGTGACAACCATCCACCACTAGCTTTAAAAGTGGGATTATTCAATTTTGATGCAAAATGACTGGCAGCTGTTTGGAGTTCAATACCACGAATAGGAACCCCTGATAATCTCTGACTTTCGTACCAGATGTTAACTGCTTTATCAACATTTTCGTATAACGGATTTTTTACTTGAGAAAACTTTTTGACATCTTTTTCGGTAGAATCAACAAACTTTGTAAGTTTAAGCTCAGACTTTTTTATATCATAAACAGTTGTCTTAGAAATTTTATACTTTTGCATTATCGTTGTATAGCTTAATCCTTTTTTAATGTCACTAAGAACATCTAACTTTTCACCAAGCTTAAGAATTCGGTACTTGCCTCGTTTTTGCCGCTCCTCTTTGGATGCCATTTTGTTGAAGAACAAACTTGTAAATGCAAAATATTGAGAGTTGAATAAAAGAATTTGAAACTTACAATGTCTGAAAATGTTTGATAATTTGAACTTTAGGTGAATCAACTTTGCAATAAAAAATGCGTGAATGGCTTATGACGTAATAATGCTGCCTTCTTATTGGACAATATCCTAAACTAAGCACAAAGGTCAAATGAAACTGTTGATTTATTTAAGCTTTTAAAAAAGGGGATAAACCCCTAATTAGCGATTATAAATAATCGGTAAAAGTAAATTAATTAAACACTTAGATTAAAAATAAATTACTAATAAAATTAAATAAAATAAAATAAAAGCAAAGCAAAAGTAAAAGTAAATAAAATAAAATAATGATGAAATATCAACAAAATAAAAGCATGTGAAAATTGATTTTTTGTATGTAAAAAAAACATTACAATACTTTCCGAATTTGGGAGTTTCCGAATTTCAGAATTTCCGAATTTGAGGAGTTCTACTGTATATTCTTTTTGACGGCCAATCCTCCAGGTGTGTCATGATTATTAAATATAAATATATATACAGAGGTCCTCTCTGGTGACTGTTCTAATGTACTAATGTGGTCGGCAAACCTCTATTTGATAACATTTAGTGTAGTAAATTCTCTCTCTTCTCCTTGTACATGTGATTAGTGTGGTCTTTTTTATGTCTGGTTATTTCTATGGAACATTTATTCAAACTAGAGTTGACATCCGAAGGGTGGGACCTGATTTTATCCCTAAGTACCAATGATGACATTTATCCAGTTTCTATGTCCCATGGACAAAACTTAAGGAAGTGGAAAGTCTGATAGTTTACTTGACCCCTTTTAGCCAGTTCATTGCAGGTCTTCCTTTCTTCCTTCTTCCTTCAATTTTTCCCAACATCAACATATTTTCCAAATCATTTACTCTCATTATGTGTCTGAAGTAGGCCAGTCTTTGTTTACATATTTGGAATTCTAGGGATCTAAAATGATTAATTTAATTCAAGATTGAAATATTTGTTCTTTTTATATGTCCATGTCATTCCGAGTAGCTTTCTTCGTGTCAAAAGTTTCAATTCTTTTTCTTTCTTCTTTTCTGAGAGTCCAGTTCTCAAACCCATAAGTGATCACAGGGAATACCAATACCTCTACAATTCTCTTCTTTGTCTTATCTTTCATAATCTTGTCCAATTTTATCATTGCATCCCTTCCTAGTGCTATTCTTCTTATAGTATTAGTTTTTTCTTTTTGCTTATCCCTAGTACACGTGGTACAGGCCATGATAATCATGGTGGGTAGAAATAGGCGACTGCTTTTACTGTAAGTGCACCACATGTCTACACATGTGAAAAGCAGTTCGACTTTGCACTTACAAATGTGCCAGAGCCCCGTTTTGTTACTTGCACTCGCTGGTGGGGTTATAGTATTAGTAAAGTGTCCTTATTGAGTGAACATTTTGAAATATTGTCATATTTAATCAAGCAACATTTAGTGTGATAAGTACACAATAAAAAGGTTTTTTTTTCTTCCACATTCAAGGGCTAAGTGGCATGTTCAATCCAATCCATCAAGGTCCCATATAGCACTCTCTTCTAGTCTCCCAATGAAGCCCCCCACCATGGCAGTGACCCTCGTAGCACTAAGGCAGAGAACAGGGCTTTGGCAAATCCTGTCAAGTCACACTACAAAAGTTTTTTTATAAAGACCATTTTATATGCAGCAACCATGGGCAGCAGCGACTGATAGCTTGTGGTTTTCTATGACCAGTATCATATAAACAGTAAAATCTTGCTAAAATGAACCTGGAATATAGAAAACCTTCCCCTATAATTAACCTGAAATAATTCCCATTTTTATTTTATAATACAGTGAATTATGGCTATAACGAACCATGGCTATAGTGAACCATATGATAAGTCCCATTGGGGTTCGCTATATACAGTAAAACCCCACTAATACGAACCCTGGATATAACGAACCTTCCCTTATAACGAACCCACGGCGATTCCCGATTCCATTCCATTGAAAATACCATTGTTATTTGCTAACTTTGCTATTTTTAAAATAACGAACTACCCCTATAACGAACCTATTTTCGGTCCCAAAATAATAAAATCTATTAAAAATACTATGCTTATAACGAACTTGAATTGGTAATTAAAAAATAAAATAAAACAACAAAATTTTGAGCGTGTTTCAGCTCGCGGATCGCGATTTAAAAACAATAAAATTAGCTCCATTGTTTGTTTTCAATTACATTCAATTTTTGCTGTATGTTGTATAAAATTTTACACATTATACTTTTTATTAAATAGAATATCTTTGCAGCCATCAAATTTGAAATAGAAAAAAATGCAAATGGCTTCCAAAATAGAGAAAACAAAAGCATTCTAAAAACGTTTTTACCTAAAAAAAAAAGGCCACTTTAAAAAAATTTCAAAGTGAAACAATACAGGCAAAATTTCAGGACATGTTAAAATAAGAAAATATATCTTTTCTATTATAAGAGATAAAATAGAAGGCTATTATAATTGTTTACAAAGAGGAATCAACCTCAACTATTGCCGCGATCGCGAACGTACGTGTTAGGGCTAAAAAAAAAAAGTCCAAATAACGGGCCTGTGATGCAACAAAATTTATTTTTTTATGCCATGAACTATGGCGATTTTAAAGCCAGCAATGGTTTGCATGACAGGTTCAAGACAAAAATAAATCTAGACTTAAGAAGAATATATGGAAACATTAAAGAAAATAGAAGAAAAACATTAACTTTATTTGAAAGGTACAATGCTTGTTGAAGAGTGCTTTAAAGCAACAAGGTATTAGAGCCATATTTTCAAGTAAACATTGTATTATATAATGTGATAAAGATGTTTTAAAATGCCTAGGATTTGTCTTGATCTTGAAATTAGACATAGAGGTACATATATGCTAATGACAAGAAGAACCTATCATCTAATGATTTCTTTTATTATTCAGTATTAATGTAAGGAAATTGTTCAATAAAGGAATTAAAACAAACTGACCACTATTAAGAGGTAGCCTCTTCCAGTGTGTATGCTGTCTTTTAAATATACTGTCTAAAATTTTTGAAAAGTAAAAAAAATTGCCAAACCGTGGCTATAGTGAACCATGGCTATAGTGAACCAAAAGCTCTGTCCCATTGGGGTTCACTATAGAGGGGTTTTACTGTATATAGAGGGGTTTTACTGTACTTATTGAGAAGGGCCAAAATAAAAATCATTGGATGAAGAGTATACCTTGGTACTGGGAAGTTCAAGGGTCTGTATGGCCTTAGCAGGTTGAGGAGGCTCCTCAGGCAGAAACTTGTAAACACCAAAGGCATTGGAGCTTTTCTCCAAGGCTGGTGCCACAGCTGCCATTGCTATGGGGAGGAAGTCTTGCAGGGCTGCTGCATCCAGGCTCTGGGCCAGTGGAGTTTCCGTCTGGACCTGAATCACACAAAGTGGATCAATTACATTGTTCTTACCCAGAGTAGAACATTGACCCAAGAGTTGGCGATGTACCAGGTCACAGAACTACTGACCCATGGAAATATGGTCAAAATAGCGCAAGTGTCAAATTATAGAGTATCGAATTAACAAAGTTATATATATATATATAATATAATGTATATCTTCAGCTAGGTGAAAGTTTTTAGTAATTGATTCAATAATTTTGGTTCAATAGAGCAAACAGTGATTTAGTGTTTAATATATATATATATATATACCTAAGATAAAATATAGATTATTAAACTCTACCAGAAGTTGTGTTAGAGACATTTTTTAAGCTTCTTTTATACTTATTGAAGTACTGATGTTGTGGAAAATTTTGTTAATTGTTCTTATTTATCAAGATCATTTCTTTAGTGAAATTGAACTTTTGCAAAGTCTCTAAGCAATCCATAACATTCTTAATGTATGGTAAAACATACATTAAAAATGTCATTTCTCCATAAAGAAACATCACGTTACAAAGGAAACAATTGGTATCATAGATTATATATCAAGAACAAATCCAAATGGATAAACTGTATGTAGCGTTTCGGTAACAGCATTGATACCATATTTAAACAAGAGAGATTAATTCAGCTCTTTTGTCTGAATATGATAAAAAATGCTGTTACTGAAATATTACATACAATTTAGCCATTTTAGGAAGAAACACAATGCTGAAATTGGGCAAGATTATGAAAGACAAAGGTATTTCTCTCAAGACAAAAAAAGAGAATTGTGGAGGCATTGGTATTCCCTGTGATCACTTATGGGTTTGTGAGCTGGACTCTCAGAAAATAAGAAAGAAAAATAATTGAAGCTTTTGTCATGAAGAAAGTATTTGTATGTATTTATTATTAAGTTGTTAACGTGATAATCCTGTTGAAGTCCGAAAGCTTGAAAATAAAAAGTTGAACAAGAAACTTAGCTCTAAAAGCTTTATTTATTTTATAATTTAGCCATTTGGAATTGGTTTTATTAGCTGATGTTTTTAAACAAAGTGAAAGACCTGTACAAGAATTGTATTAGATTGTTGATAATTGATTTTTAGACCTATAATGGATAGGTAGACTAGGCATGGTTTGCTATCCCAAATATCATCACTATACCTCAATGGTGCCTATTGGAAAATGTGTGAGATGATATTATAAAAATAAATATAAAAAAGCAAAATGAGAGATCACTCCATATGGGAAGTTCACCTGAATGTGGCAGTTTTCTGTGGTTTGAAGTTGGGCATGCTTTCCTGGCACCCAGGAGGTTTGGCCACCAAAATCATTGCAGCTACTGGACAGACACAGAAAATACTGAGAGGCTATGCATTACATATACACTAGAGAATACTGGGGTACACATAACACATACCCCCCCCCCCCCCCCGAGAGAATAAGGGGGGTACACATTACACATACTCCAGAGAATGTGTGTTTAACTATAACATTAATTTCCTCCTTAAATAGTTTAAAATTGACATCACATTTGATAAAGCACAATTTGGATAATAGATTATAATACAAGAAAATTAGGTCTTATTTTCTTGTATTGACATCACATTATAACTGAATATTCCTAGACATATAATAAACTTAAATGATTTCGAAGGGTGAACTTATTTTCTATCACAAATTACTTTTGCTTTTCTTTTTCTGGGAATATATTAATTAGTTCTCCGTTGTAATCTTGAAACATTATTTCACACCGAAACAAATTATCGAATTTAGGATTTGTTGACAAACAACAGTTGATTTAGTTTTTGTTTACTTATTTTATTTTTATGAATTGCCTTTTTTAAAAAATAATTTCTTCTGAAAAATAATTTGTTATAAAAATAATTTTTGAATATATATATTTAGGGAGAAAAACTTTCTTAATATTTAGAAGCTTGCTTGAAAAATGATTATCTGTGATTTTTATAAAAAAGAAAAAAAAAATCGATAAAAATCATCTTAAATATTTATTAAATAAAACATTTTATTTGTATTTTAAGATTATTTACATGTGCTATCCACAATGAACGCTCGATATTTATTTTCTAATCAATTAACTAAGTCATGTTTAATTAATATAACCCGAAACTGTGTAAAGCCTAGAGGGCGAAAGGCTCCGTATCGTCCCGTAGCTCTTAAAAAGCAATATAAGATTCCAGAACTAACTCGACACACCAAGGAAGAGTTGGATCAACTGAATGAACTCTACCCAAAATATAGGATCCAAGTAGAAGCCATTAGGTAATCAAAAATTATATTTAAATAGTTCAATTCCAGATATATTAAATTCAAATGCTTCAATAAAATCATACCCATATAAGTAGCTTTAAAAATATAACAACATAGAAACAATAATAATATACCTAAATGTTAATTTTTCCTACACAGACAACATGCATGACCAAATTGGTTTTGGACATATAGACTAGTGCTCCAGTTTACTGAACCCCGTTAAATTATACTTGTTAACTAGATTGGCGTTTGGTTTTGTAAAATGGTGCACCAGTCTTGAGACCTCATATCATTACAGCCTAACTTTAACTCAAATGACCATAATTCAACACAGGCTTTGTCAATAACCCTTTGTTCTCAACAAAATGTCTACTAGCAGTGAATGTTGTTATAAATTGATGAATCATATTAACAGATTAATTCAACATTGACTTTAATTTAAACAAAAACTCTTGATTTCTTGGGATGTTAAATCATTGCAGTATGGGCAGTAGAAAATTGTTTAATTTTAAAAAGAATTATACGCGTCAAAAATCGTATCAATTGCTTATAATAGATAACACATCAAATTATAAGTATACAGTTCATTTAATAATAAAAAGAAATTTATTCTCGGAGATTTATATTTGATTAATATAATTGATACAGAGGATTATAATACACCTATCCCCCCCCCCCCGATTTACACAGTACTTGTTTTATACGTTTTTGCTTTTACACGGTTTTCCAAATAAGTTTTTTTTTTGTTTTTATCGCACTATACTAAATGCTACTGTGATTGAACACATGCGCTTTGTACACATCTCACGAGGAATCCCGAGCTTATGTGCTGACCACATATTTTAACCTGTCAATGCATTTTATTTTTATTTCTGTGTACACCTATTTACACATTTTTCTCAGGAACGTGTAAATCGGGGGATAGGTGTATATACAGTCCATGTATTAGTATATTTTTAATTTCTCAATTTCTTTTTAAAACACAAGGTAATAAGACCAAATCTAAATAAATAAATAGTGTGTGACGTTTCGGTAACAGCATTGTTACCGAAACGTCACACACTATTAAATTATTCTTTGTTACCATCATCAGACAAAAGAATAAACCGAAACGTAACATACTATTAAATTATTTGGATTAGGTCTTATTTTCTTGTATCTATAATCCAAATTGTGCTTTATCAGATTAGAACTACAATAAAATAAGACCTAATCCAAATAAATTAATAGTGTGTGACGTTTTGTATTAGGTCTTATTTTCTTGTAGCAAACTTGGACATATATAATTCCACAGTCTCAAGTGTTTTATTTGTGATTAAAGCAACAAAATCTTTTGTCCAAATAACGGTGTTACTCAGAGGTTTGACATTATATAACCCCTTTATTTCAACTAACCAAGACTTTCTATAATTCTCCCATTATTTTAAATGTCCGGACCTCCAGCCTATCAAATAACTAACGTTAATTTGACCAACAATAAATCGATGTTATTGATAATTCGACCATTTCTTTATTAAAATTTCAGCAACAACATTTGCTTAAAATGTATTACAGCACCATTCAATGGAACGACTGCCATAGTGCATGCACACCAAAGCTGAAAGTGCTGCATCATAAGCACGCATTTTTTTAAATTTCTCATTGACGATTGCAGAGGCATTGTTTCGATAGGCATACCTAAGCGGTTGCAAGTAGCTAATGTAAACAATCAGTTGTTTAGGAAATGATGTGTTTTAAAGGAACTTACAGAGGTAGTAATACATGCAACCCTATTGAAGATTTAAAGCTAAAATGCACAATGAATGCCATAAAGGAAAATGTTTAGCCTTGTCTTTATTTTCTAAATTCATTTTGAATTTTAGATTAAAATAGTATTTGTAATTTTTACTTTATGTGAGTAACAGTTACCTCTCTCTCTCTCTAGAAATTATTCGAAAAAGAAAGAATAAATAATATTAAGGTAAAGGACAAGCTTGCGATATTATTATTGCGCATAATAAATGTATTATGCAAATATAATAAAAAAAAAATTTTATTAATCACTAAAAGTTATTATCATGAAACATTCTGAAAAAATTAAATTAAAAAAAGTTCCTGTTCCCCCCCCCTGTTACATAATAACCTTATTAGGTACCGCTCAAAAAGAGCAACCTAGCTTATGTTATTTACAATGAACAGGTTCTTCACATTTATAAAAAAAAGTGTCTAATGCGGGATTCGATCCCGGTTCATGGCTGTCAGAAACCAACGGTTTATACCGCCGGCCACCGACTTTTTGATTCATAAAAAAAAAATCACAATGGTATTAATTCACATATATCACAATATAACAGTATTTTCTCAAAATATTACTATATTTATATATTGACTAAAACCTTTTTAATTTGACACTCCAAGGATCAGAGCTTTCAGTTGAATCAAAGTTAGTTAGATGATTTCATTACAAAATTCACTGCTAGTGGACATTTTAATAAAATTTTTGACTGGAAGATATCTATATATATAAAAATCAATGTTTGTATGTTTGTTTGTTTGTATGTCCGGTATACAAATTCGCAGTAGTTCACTAATTCAAACCAAAATTTCCATACATAGGTAAAAAAATACGGGGAAGACGATAGGCTATTTTAAAAAAATATATAAATCAATTATTAAAACTATATATTCAAATTATTCTACTTAGCTCACGAACAGCGCCCTCTATCAAAGATTAGATTAAATTATGCTGATGCAAACAAATAGATAATGCTAATAACATACAATTAAAAAAAAAATCTCATCTAAATATATATCACTCGGGTAGGTATGCACACGGGTCAATCCCGGGGCGAAGTCCGGGTCACCCGTCTAGTTGATCTATAAAAAAAAAAGGTCACTCATATTTCGATATTTGTCTCTAGATTTGTAAAACGACATTTGAAGCCACTTTTGCTACTCTTTGTCAAATTTTGAAGATTTCACAACTCCCTTGTGGATCTCATGAAATCAAGTCCTGCCCTCTGTTGGGAAATTATACAGAAACCTCCAGCTGTCGTTGTGTCATGAGTCTACCACAATGGTTGAAAGATAGCCCATAGTTTTTGCATATTGGAAATTTGAACTATGATACATATATGATTTTTAAAAATAATTTTTCTACTTCCATTACTGCAATGATTTAAAAAATCCTACAACAGTTGGCACACTAATCTTTGATGGGGGGAAATAGCCTTTGTGTGCAAGCATTGTTGCAATGTTATATGATACTTGTGGGGATTTTGGGGCAGTTGGGGCCAAATGTAAACAGAAGGGTTCATCTAAACTATTCAGCTAACTTTCTCAGTAATTTCTATGCCTTGTGTTTCACTAGCACATGATATCATCCTTTACGAACAATATATTTCATTATATCAACTCTTATTTCAATCAATTTTTCAAAATACCAACCCTATTTCCTTTTCAAATTATCTACCGCTAATTCACAATTCCCCTACTATAATTCAGCTGTTTTTTCAAGTTCCAATCAGCTTGTTGCTGGTTGGAATAAATATCAACTAATTATTTAGTTTCAATTATTCCAGAGAATTGACCAAATACTTGTATTTGTACTATTTATTCCCAAAAATATTGACAGAAAAATGTTCTAGAAAAATGTTCCCCAGCAGTGAATGTGAAGAAAGAAAATGATTATTCTTTGAGTGTGAAAGCTTGTAAAAAATAGGAACTTACCCCCTCTATTATTAATTTGTTTATTTTTTATTTTTTTGTCTGTTTTTTGCACAAGTTGAATCTGGTTAGAACAATGTATGAAAATTAGACGATTCTTTTGTTGCCTTAAATACGAGGTAATTAACTCGTTTCTCTCTCTATATCTAAAAATGTTTAAAGTTTAATAAATTAATTTTATAAATCTGAGAGTTGTCTTCAAAAACGATCCAACAGAATGTTGCAATGGATTGATAATCTTAGCCAACTACTCTTCTCTAATTCACTTTAATTCTTTTCCCTCGGGCTGTTGAATTAAATAAGTTGGTCTGTTTTCTTCTCCCAGAGGTGTATCTGTAGGCCAACGTGGTAGAGATCAATGGTGCTTGTAACAAGTTGTGGAATCTGGGACTTCACATTTAGTCTCCTGACACTCTCACCTACTTAGCCTGTATCTTAAACTCATTATTTTCCCCAGTTTTTTCCAACAAAAATGTTTTGGCTGTATTGACTCATTCATTGATGAGCTCTACTCATCCCCAGCAGACACCATCAAAAGTCTCAAGCTCTACAAGCTTGTTACCCTAATACGATTGAGTGAAGATAAGAAGAGGTGGTGTGTAATTGACCTATTATATTTCACTGATCCATACCATCTAACTATGAAAAAAGAAAAACTTGGCATTAATAGCTCCATTTTATTTCTTATCTCCTCTCAATCATATCAAGGCCTGTAGAGCTTGAGACTTTTGATGGTGTCTGCTGGGGATGAGTCTTCTTCTTTCTTATCTCCACTCAATCACACTAAGGTATCAAGCTTGTAAAGCTTGAGACTTTTGATGGTGTCTGCGGGGGAAGAGTAGAGCTCATCAATGGATGAGTCAATACAGTCAATAATAGGTCTTGGGGTGGCAGGCTGAGAATTGCACTTAGTACATAGTGGGAAAACCCTGCAACCATTCTGGAAAGTCATTGTCTGTAGATGACCAGACTTAAGTCTGGAAATCAAAGGCTGTTGTTCTTTTGGGAGGACAGAACCGGTGCTTGTCCCTCCTGCTCTGAACCAGTCATGTGCAGCATTAGATTTCCATTCCTGCAGGCGTTAGGTTTTGATGGTACGGAGGAGGTCTCTTTCGTCTAGTTTGGTGGTAGATTCTCTGGCTTCAGGTAGGCCAAGAGCTCCAGCCTTTGCCAGAGAGTCTGCCAGCTTATTACCAGGAATTCCAATGTGAGCTGGAAGCCACTGGGGATGAGTAGGGGTCATTAATGGATGAGCCAATACAGTCAATTTATTTATGCTTATGAGGTGATACAGCAGCGTATTTACAATTAGAGAGGAGACAAAATGAATTAAATCTAGAAAAAAGAAGTGAGGACATATCGGTCATTAAAGTCTGAGAGGCAAGTCCTTCAGCCAGTTCAGGGCTTCCGGGGTGACAGAATGGAGATAGCTGCTGTATTGTCTGTGAGGTCAAGAGACGTACGGACCTCTGTGGTGTTGATCTCTTGGCGGAACGACTTGGAAGTCGGACTCGGGCCCCCCCACTGCGGCAAAGTGGATCAACTTCGGGGGGGAATACAGTCAATGATGTGGTTTGAGGTTGCAGGTCAAGAATTGCACTTAGTACATACAGTAGAACCTCCCTGTAAAGGACACCTAATTGCAGAGCCAAAGTGTCTTTTAGGGAGAGGTATCCTCTTACCAGAGAGTTGCTAAATAGTAAAAATGGTAATTTTGCAAATGAAAACTGTCCTTTGTGGAAAGGTGTCCACTAGCAGAGTGTCCGCTAAAGGGAGGTTCTACTGAGTGGGAAAACCTTACAACCGTTCTTTGGAAAGTCATTGTCTTTAGTTGACCAAATTTAAGTCTAGAAAGCTACAAACATGTGAATTTCTGCTGCATCAACTCTGTATTATCAAGACTAGTTGATGTATTGTGGTGTATAATTAGAACCCGTGCTGTCTGTGTCAGGGAGCACCTGCGGAAGGAACATGAGAAGTCCACAGACAAGACCTTCATCATCGCCCAGAAGAATGCCGAGGAGGAGGTCCAGCACCAGAATATGATGGAGTACAACCGACAGGAGAATGAGCGGATGGAGGAGCTCAGGTGAGAAGACACAATTTGGATTATAAACACAAGGTAATAAAGACCAAATAAATAAATAGTGTGTGACACAAGGTAATAAGACCAAATCCAAATAAATAAATAGTGTGTGACGTTTCGGTAACAGCGTTGTTACCATCTTCAGACAAAAGTTCCTGAATGAGAGAATTTTACCACAGCATGCTTTTAAATAGTTCCTGTTATCACACAAGTGTGTAAACAAGATAACAGATAAGAAGATATTTATCTGATAAACAGATGGGTAAACACCTGCTGATTAATATTCTTAGAATTAAAAGTTTTTTCAAATATAATTAAAAGCATATCTATAAATATCATTTATATTTCCTCTTTCTTCCATTCTGTTAATTGTAGCACATTTCTTTTGAATGAAAAATGCTTCTTTAAATTGTCTCTTAAAATAATTTTTCTCATAATCTAGTATCTTTGTTTCTTTTAGGTTAAAATTATTATGTCCTGTGATTTTTCTATGTTCTACAAGTGCAGAATTCTCAATTTTATCCCATTTCAGAGCATAATAATGGTTTTTCATTCTTTCTTTTAAAGTTCCCGATGTTTGTCCTACATAACATTGGTCACATTTTTCACATTTCACTTCATAAATTAAACCTGCTCTATTTGGTATGTGAGTGTTCTTATGGTTGTTGATATATTGAGAGATAGGGTTACATGGTTTCCATGCAATGTTTATTTTTTCATACTTTTTGAATATATTAGTCAAATTCTTTGCAAACTTTTGATTTATAAATGGCAATGTGATAAATTTGGCTTCTTTGTTTTTGCACTTTAGATTTTGAATTAAAGTATTATTCTCATATTTTTGGTTCATGTCTTCTATTATTCTATCTATCAATTTGATGGGAAAATCTTCATTGATTAGTTCTTTTTTGATGTTGTTAATTTCTATATTTCTTTTAGTTGTATCATTAATGAGTGTAAAAGCTCTATATATAAGAGCTTTTACTAATCCTACTTTTTGGCTGAAATGGTGTTGTGAGCTAAAGTTCCAATAAGTTCCTGTATGTGTTGGTTTTTTGTATATAGAGGTTGTAATGTTGTTATTGTTGTATGATAAGTTCATGTCCAGGAAATTTATTGATTTGTTGTTATCTACTTCCATAGAGTAATTGATATCAGGCAATATATTGTTGAAAGTATCCAAAATATTTTGTTCACTTCCCTGCTTAATAAATAAAATGGAGTCATCCACATATCTTTTAAAATAATAAACATCATTTTTAAGTGAATTTAGAGCTTTTATTTCTAATTGGCCTATAGTAATACAAGCTGCGTTTGGTGATATTGGACTACCCATTGTTGCACCTTTCATTTGGAGATATATTTGGTCATCATAAATAAAGTATGTTGTTTTCAAACAAAATTCTATTCCAATTAAATTGGAATTTGGTCTTATTACCTTGTGTTTATAATCTACAATCCAAATTGTGCCTCATCAATAGTGTGTGACGTTTCGGTAACAGTGTTGTTACCGAAATGTCACACACTATTTATTTATTTGGGTTTGATCTTTATTACCTTGAGCTCAGGTGAGATTATCAGACAACCTAACTGTGTATAAGGTATTTCAATTGTACCACTCACTAATACCAAGGTAGGAGAATTGCTCCTCATAAGTTTTGAATTTGATAAAGCATATATATATATTTTTTTGGATTATAGATTATAGATACAAGAAAATAAGACCTAATCCAAGTAATTTAATAGTGTGTGACGTTTTGGAAACAGTATTGTTACCATCATCAGACAAAAGAATAAAATTTTGTCTTGTAAAATTATTCTTTTGTCTAATGATTGTAACAATGCTGTTGCCGAATTGTCACACACTATTAAATTATTTGGATTAGGTCTTATTTTCATGTATCTAAGTTTTGAAATTAAAAAAGGAGCCCCATATCATTACAAAGAGGGAGGAGTTCTTTCTAAGTATCCTTTGGTCACCTCAATTTACATACTATGTTTGAAAGTATATAAAACACTGTGCATATTCTTGCTCTTTGACATCTGGGTTTCTAATCTACCTAATGCCTTTTTCCCCATTTGTTATCTCTATATGAATATAACCCATTGCACATGTGACGGAGCATTTTAAAATAATAATTAAGCCTAAAAACTCGTGTCATATTAAAAGTGAGCTATTCTTACGCCACTAAAAATGATTATTACAGAATAAGATCAAGTGTCAGTCCCTCTAATAGAAAAGTTAAAAAGCCAACAAAACAAAAAATAAACACAAGGTAATAAGATCAAATAAATAAATAGTGTGTGACGTTTCGGTAACAGCATTGTTACCATCAACGCTGTTACAGAAACGTCACACACTATTTATTTATTTGGATTTGGTCTTATTACCTTGTGTTTATAATCTACTAGCCGAATGACCCGGGCAACGCCCGTGTTTTACCCGATTGAATGTTTTAATTCAAATACTATTTGTTGCAATTCTAAATTGGCGCCTTAATTAATTGCATATGTTAGTTAATAACTATAGCCTACCGCCCGCCATGCGTGCGCACAGGGAAGTCACGTGCTCGCCGGCAGGGGGGGGGGGGGGGGGGGGGGGGGGGGGGGGGGGGGGGGGCAAAGGTGGCGTGACCGTAGCCAACCAATAAAAGCAAACGGTGACAGAGTCGGTTGATTGATTAGGAAAGACGCTCGTAACTGCATATAGAATATAATCCAAATTGTGCCTTATCAACAAAAAATATATAATTATTTATAAGATTGTGAGTTTGATTTTAAAAATATTTTTATTTTTGTGAAAAAAAAAAAACTTTTTATATAATCCAAATTGTACCATCTTTTTTTTTTTAATAATTAGACAATTGACAATTAACATAATTTTATTGAAATCTTGTCAATACAAGTGCACGGTCTGCATTATTAATTTACACAATGGTGATAATGATTATTGTAAAATAATTAGATATATACAACTATTTTGAAAATAGAGCAATCCATAAATAAATCTTTAATTAAAAAGGCATATATTGGATCAAAATATCATTTATTTTACTAATATTTCAGTTGGCTGAACGCCAAACTTTATCAAGGTGTTATAACATATTTAAGGACACACATTAAATATATTATAACACCTTGATAAAGGTTAGCAGCATTCAGCCAATTGAAATATTAGTAAAATAAATGATATTTTGATCCAAAATATGCCTTTTTAATTAAATATACAACTATATACATGGCGACTCTGCCACCGCTGCAGAATTTGTTGGAGAATCACCAGCGGGTCTCCAGCGACACCAAGCATTTTGTGATCTACAAAGTAAACATAGTTTGATAACTAGAGATTTACAATATTATGTATCATGATTGGATCTTCCACCTAATATAAACCTTTATATTATGATGCATTAGCACCCCATCTGTTATCAAAATTCTAAACTATTATAGACGCGTATGATTCTTTTTTTAAATAAACAATTTCTACTGGTCCTTACTGCAATAGAAAAATTAAGTAAGGGCAGTAGAAATTGTTTATTTTTAAAAAAAGAATCATACGCGTCTATAATAGTTTAGAATTTTGATAATATAGATCTTTTTTATATGAGCAATAGTTACATGCCAATAACAAAAGTTTTTAAATTATTTTGTATAAAGATTATTAAGAGATTGTACATAGAGTATCAGCCCGTTGAAGAGCAGTATATTTGCTCGAAAGTTTGCAAATTAAAAGAAACTTTTTACCTGATTTTTATTTTTCTTCTTTCAAATATAGACCTTATTGAAACATTTGAAGAAGGTTTCAAATCAACCACAAAATGGTGGTTTCAGAAATCCAATGGCAGTAGTTTCAGATATGAAGTTTAGTATACCCACATGTGTTAATACAAAGTAATAACATGCCATCTATATATAACAAATGAAAACATTAAGACACGAGTGTTTATTTCACAAATAAATCAAACTTCTACTGTCCTTACTGTGATGAAAAAATATTGGGAGGACTTTGCTCATCAATGGTGAATCTACCCAGCAGTTTTACCAATTAAATCAACAAGACCGCTTCTTTAGATTGCAGATTGGATGTGCATCCTTTGTATGATACTGAGCCTTTACTTGGGCAGGGTTACCATGGTTCAATAGTTATCACATTTAACTGTTGGTATTGGTGGGGTAGTCTTCTTTCTTATCTCCACATATTAGGGTGTAAAGCTAGAGACTGACAACCATCATGACTGGGTGAAGTAGAATGTGTCTGCCTATGTCATTAAGACTGGGAGCACTACTCAGTGGCAGACCGACTTAGCTCCAAAAGAAATGGCTGCCTCTGACATGAGGAACAGACACCATGTGCAGCCGCTCCTAACATGGAGTACAAACTGTATCCCTGGATTAGGAGCCCTTACAGAGTACTATCAACCAGCCCAGCTGAGCCCAGGTTTTTTAGTGAGCTTGTTACTGGTCCCCCTCCTCCTTTTTCATCTGGGCTTGGGACCGGCAAAGGTGGAGTTGGTGGGGTAGTAAATGTTGTAACTTAGTCCGAAATGATGGTAGTGTTTTTAACTTTTTCAAGTATAGACTTTTTAAAAATTTATTCAATTTACTGTTAAAAAATGATGACATCTGAGGACATGTCATCTTATGGTAGTAGCACTGACAAATAGCACTCACTAGTGCATTTGGCTGAAAAAGGGTTTGTACAAGTGATGTGCCAACTTTTGTGAACCACCAATTAATGGGTAAATTTGTAGAAAGTCACGTTCTCTCCAGCCAGGAATCTGGGTAGAACAAGAAGAAATCCCTTGAAGATAGATAGATGTTGTCTGAACAGCATTCCTATTTCTTTAAATTAAGTTTTTTTTATTACTTATCTGGGCAAAGTGTTCCTGAAAATATGTTTTCATTTGGTGTGTGTGTAGGGAGGAGTACCTGAAAAATTACCTGGAGGAGTACAAGTCCAGGTGCCAGGCCGCAGACATCATCCAGGAGAACTACTACAAGGAGAAACAGGAGGAGATGGAGGAGGTGGTGCGGAAGGAGAAGGAACTCAGGAGCTCCTACATCACCCTGGAGAACCTGGACGCTGCAGTGGAATATGCCATGGAAAACGTCACCAACTACAACTACTACATCAACAAGGATGGACAAGTGTTCTGGGAGTCCGGAGCTCCGCCGGACCTCAGTCCCAAGTCCTTCCCTTCTTCCGCTCCTCCTCCTCAATAAATTTTTTATAGAACCTCAACTCCCTCTTCTTGGTTCTCCATATACACAGCTAGGCTTTCTATTCTTGTGTTGGATTCAATAATTCAAAAATCTGTAAAATAAGTAAATCCTTTATAATATAAACTTTGAGTGCCTGGTTTAACCTACTATACATCTGAAGAATTTGATGTTTTTAATATACAGTAGAACTTCTCTGTAAAGGACACCTAAGTGTTACCTGAGAGTTGATAATTAGTAAAAAAGGTCATTTTGGTGATGAAAATTGTTCCTTTGAAGTTTTACTGTGTCTGCATTTTTCATTATGGTCTATGTTAGGAGGTAAATCTTTCAATGACAAAGCATTCAAATTGTTTTGTGCATGTTATTGCTACCTTAGCTGTCTCTCATGGCCAACTCCATTCCTATCTCAACATTCTTTTCAAAGTCTGCTGTTGGGAGCTCATCTATTTTACTATTATGTGATCCAAAAACTAAGTATTCTTGTGCAAGTAACCAAACTGGTCTCTGGTCAAACTGTTTTCTACATGTGGGGCATTTACAGTAAAGGCAATATAGTAGAACCTTCCTTTAGCAGACACCTCTCCACAAAGGACAGTTTTCATTTGCAAAATTATCATTTCACAATTTAGAAACTCTCCAGTAAAGGACACCTCTCCTTAACAGACACTTTGGCTCTGCAATTAGGTGTACTTTACAGGGAGGTTCTACTGTACTTGATAAATACAAAAAATGATTAATGAATTAAATTTTTACTGAGCATCAATTAGCTGACAAGGAGCTAGAAAAATAAATGTAAAGTGGAGCTGGAGGAAAAAATTGTGACCTTGAACAAAGATGTCTTGCAACGGGCTGCTACTGTAGTAGGAAGCTCACCAAAATTGTTGGAGTGAAAATGTTTTAAAATATAATTTCAAATAGTGTGTTTGACTGAGAGATTTACCTACACACAGAGCTTCAATTCAAATGGAGAGTAGAATTGAATTATCTTATTGAATCTAGAAAAATGTTTTTTGTTCCAAAACTTGTCTAGATTTTCCATTTTGGGAATATAGGTTAGCCTCATGCATTGAAACTCAGTTAAGTTTTGGATTTAATTTACTTCTTAACAATCCTTGGGCTTTACCACAACAGAGGGTATGAACAAGGAGAGAAGGTAGCAAAGTTGGATTGGAGTTTAGTTTATAGTTGTTGTTTCTTAACCTCTTGTGCAAAGATCACACTAATCCCATGAGTCCATGCTCCTCAAGCTGTTTTATGATAAGCAGCGACCTCTCCAAATGATCCTGTTTAGTGCATATAATGCAAGTCAAAATGTGTTCTGGAGCTGCAGGTGCCAAGATACTGTTACGACGCTTCTCAGCCGTCGATGTTTGCGTTCAAGGTTCTAAGAGAACAATGTGGATTCTTTAGGATACAGCTTAGTGCGGTATATTTATTACAAGAGCTTAAAAGAGTAGATAAGTAACTATACAGTAGAAGATTAACTTGCCTTCAATGTCCGCCACTAGAGGGATCCTTCTCCGCTACCGTCTTCCCGGTCAGTCCATACGGCCACACGTTCGGAGCCCACTTCTCAGACAGACTTCTCTCCCCAGACTACCATGTCTTCTCGGCACACACAAATCCTCGGCAGGCCGGCCAGCTTCCTTCCACTGCGGCACCAGCTGGGCTCGGCTGATCCCTTCCCCACGGCGACGCCAGCTGGACTGCGCGCTGTCTGCCACCCCCTCCCCTGGAATTTCGTCAATCCACACTTCCTGGACGGGGCCTCTGCATACTTTCTTCCCTTCTACTTCTCTGCTGCATCGCTTCACTGCCCCCTTCTCAATCCTTTTCGTCCCGAAAAGGCTAATTTCACCAGAGGCGCTGATCGGCGGCCCTTTGATCTCCCTGACGTTTCTGGCCACATAAGGGTCGTCAGCCTCCCGGAAGCGTAACGGCAGGGTTAACACCAACCCTTGTTTGCAGAACCACATCTCAACTCGGGCTTTCCTTCCACTCTCAACCAGTGCCGACGCCATTGATTGGTCTCGCTGTCTAGCACAGGGCGGAGGTTCTCCACAAGATGGCGGCCATATTTCACTGCCTACGATGCTTCCATCTGATATTTTGAATTCTCCCTGAGAACACTCTGTAGCCGCAATGTACAAAGGGCTGTGATCGTTTGTGTTGCGCTTTCGCCGCTTCCTTCCACAACGGGGCTGTAGATCGCCGATCTTTACAGTTGATTCGTCCACCCGATCCACGCTGTCCATATCGTGGCCTCCCTTTTCTTCTTTAGGTTTCACATTCTCTTTCTCTAGAGGCTCTCTCTTTCCAAACCCTTCAAACCTGGGCTTCTTAGTGCCGACCACGCACAGGGCTGTGAATTTCTTAAACCTTCTGGAGGTGTCGGATCCCGTGGCAGTCTCAAGATCGGGAGAACTTTTCCTAGGCGGTGGCTGCTTGATCTGTACCTTGTCGGGCGAAGGAACGAAGATGATAGGTACACATTCTTGGCACATCTCTTCAGCTTGCATTGCAGACGACGGCGCTGACACATTGCGCGCGACTTCCGCGTCACAGACATTGTCGTCGGACTTCCACAGAGCGTCCAATGCTCTATCCCGTTCAGTCGGGTCGCCGGCTCCAACTTCAGGGTGCTTCGACCATCTAGCCTTGTCGCACTTCCACGGAGCATCCAGCTCCGTCCTGTCCAGTTGGATCGCCGCTGTAGTCCCTGACAGTCTGACACTGTCGCTGAAGTCAGCCACGCTGTCGCACTGCAGCTCGCCAAGATCGTTGCTGTTCTCATGGAGTATTTCAGAAAGAATCCCAGGGGTTGAATTTTCGCTCTGTATATCACCTTGAGGGCATTCTCCTTCCGTCCGCTTGATTTTATACACAACACTCGTGCCACAGCCGTTGTCAGAGGCGATCAGCTCACCCTCCTCCGCTGCACAACCAGTCTGGATCATTTCCTGCTGTCGACACTCTTCGGACTTCTGGATCACGGGAGAATCTTCTAGAGTAGATTCTGGCAGTTCACTTACAACGTCTCCTGACGTGATGATCTTTGTTGTGATGGTCTTGTCGGGATCTTCATCACCTGGGATCGTCTTTTGTCCCCTCAGACATTGAATACGTGAGCTATTGGTTGCTGTGATTGTTTTTGAAAAGCCATCCGGATTTTCTGGCGGTAGTACATTGAACTGAACTTCGCAAGACATGGGTGTGGCAGAACGTTTGACATTCCGAATATGCTCGAGTCGGCTCAATCGAGTATCCAAGTTTTCTCCGAGCTCATCTACTTTCTGGCTTAACAGACTGAGCAATTTTGTGAATTTTTCGATTTCGGGGTCGGTTAGTTTTTCCATTTTCCTTTTTGAATTAGCGCAAAATAAAATCTTCAATTAAAATTGACTAAGCTGTATCCCACTTCTGACACCAAATGTTACGACGCTTCTCAGCCGTCGATGTTTGCGTTCAAGGTTCTAAGAGAACAATGTGGATTCTTTAGGATACAGCTTAGTGCGGTATATTTATTACAAGAGCTTAAAAGAGTAGATAAGTAACTTTACAGTAGAAGATTAACTTGCCTTCAATGTCCGCCACTAGAGGGATCCTTCTCCGCTACCGTCTTCCCGGTCAGTCCATATCCCGTTGTCACCAGACAGACTTCTTCCCCCAGACTGCTATCTCTGCCAGACAGTCTTCTCGGCACACACAAATCCCCGGCAGCCGGCCGGCTTCCTTCACGGCGACACCAGCTGGGCTCGGCTGATCCCTGCCTCCCACTGTCTGCCACCCCCTCCCCTGGAATTTCGTCAATCCACACTTCCTGGACGGGGCCTCTGCATACTTTCTTCCCTTCTACTTCTCTGCTGCATCGCTTCAATACATTTTGGGCAAGTAGGGTATTTGTTGTTATTTTCTCTCATCAATGGCTTGAGATGGTCTGTTCTAAATCTTGTTTGTGTTGTTTGATGCTCTCTGAGGTTTAGAGCTCCTTCTGGGTCCACTTCACTGTACCATCTGTGCTTAGGTGGGATCCTCCAGTTCTTGTTTGTTAGCTTGGAGTTGTTTATGGTAATTAAGGTATCCATGTATACAATTTGGAATCCAAGTAATGCTTGTCTACTCTGTATAATATACATAAAGAGCTCTGAATATTCTTAAATTGTGGTTAAAAAAAGGTATTAAATCTATCTGAGCATTAAGGCAATTTGTTGTGATATGTAGTCTCCAGATCTGTTAAATGGATTGTTAGCAACAAATTAAATTTCAAAATGCCATCTATTGAATACATTTAACACTTTATTTGACAATAATTGCTTATTTAAAAATAAATCATCAAAAACTTCTGAAAACTGCTGCAATGATTGAAAAATTAGATGAGAAGACTTGCTTCATCTGTAGTGAACTCTCTCAGCGGTTTTGCCAACTTAAGTCTCCAGACTGCTCTACCCTTTTAAAGTTGAAGAGAAGTCTTAAGGTGTCAAAATACTCAGAGTATCTAAACACATGGTAATAAGACCAAATCCAAATAAATAAATAGTGTGTGACGTTTTGGTAACGGTGTTGTTGTTGTTTCTTATCCCCTTGTGTAAAGATTACAACGTTGTTACCATCTGACGTTACCGAAACGTCGCACAGTATTTATTTATTTGGATTTGGTCTTATTACCTTTTGTTTATAATCTCTAATCCAAATTGTGCCTTATCATTCAGAGTATTTCTTGATCATACTGCTAATGGATATTGATGGATGTTACTGGTGCAATGATACTATAATCTAACAGTCATAAAGCACAATTGGGATTATGGCTATAAGAAAATAAGACCTATTCCTATTAATTTATTTGGATTAGGTCTTATTTTCTTGTAGCTACCATCTAACAGATAACTACAGTAGAACCTCCCTTTAGCAGACACCTCTCTACAAAGGACAGTTTTCATTTGCAAAATTACCATTTTTACAATTTAGCAACTCTCAGGTAAGAGGACACCTCTCCCTAAAGGACACTTTGGCTCTGTAATTAGGTGTCCTTTACAGGGAGGTTCTACTGTACCAACTCTCTCTCTCTGACCAATTTCCTGAAATAAAAATAAGAAAAAATGCAAACGTTAGTTGGTATTTTTCTGATAGGTGGCAGTAAGCCATCAGTAACATATGCAAATAGTGGTATAAATTTGTTTTTTTTTTTTGCTTATACCTAGTACACGTGGTACAGGTCATGATAATCATGGTGAGTAGAAGTTGGCGACTGCTTTTACAGTAAGTGCACCACATGTCTACATATGTGAAAAGCAGTTCAAATTTGCATTTACAAATGTGCCAGAGCCCTGTTTGGTTACTTGCACTTGCTGGTGGGGTTGGACTTTTGCAAGAAATGGGGGCCACTGGAGCATTTTTTTTTTTAAATCTGAAAAAAAGTGCCCAATGCAGGAATCGAAACCGGGTCTTAACGGTTGAAAACCAACGGTTTAGACCATCGTTCCACCGATCCCCGGTAAAGTGTACTACAAATAAAATTGTGCTAGGATCAAGTGGTTAAATTAAGGAAGTCATCTCTCTTGATTGTGTAACTAAAGTTGCTAATGACACCTACCATCTCTCAGAATCTAAGTACTGTTTATTTTTCTTGAATTATCAAGAAATTGACCAATATTCTGAATAATTAAAAAAACCAATGATAAGTTGATTTTTATCTTCCAGAAGATGCAAGCCATCAGCAACTTTTAGTTTCACAATCAGGAGATGGCTTTTTATCTTAATGTATACATTCAGCTGAGCCTTGCAACATCACTTGGGATTAAGATTTTATGTTTGTACAGTAGAACCTTACTGTAAAAGACACATAATTGCAGAGCTAAAGTGTCCTTTAGGGAGAGATGTCCTCTTACTGGAGAGTTGCTGAATTGTAAAAATGGTAATTTTGCGAATGAAAACTGTCCTTTGTGGAGAGGTGTCTGCTAAAGGGAGGTTATACTGTATAACTACAGTTGAAACAATTGAAAACTTTATTGATAAGGCAAAATTTAGAATTCTATATACAGTTACGAGCGTCCTCATGCTTTCTTAATAATTTTTCATCTCTGTGACCGTTTTTTTTTTTTTTTTTTTTTTTTTGGAATGGCGCTCTCCTATTGGTTGGCTACGATCACGCCACCTTTGCCCCCCCCACTCGCTTTTACGTTTTTGTAACTATTGTGTTGGAGCGGGTCGCTCCTTAAATAAATGCATATATTAATTAATAACTAAATGGAATCCTCTCTTTCTTTTTCCCAGTAAGAGACGCCTACGGAAGCCAACAGTACATAGACAGATAAAGCACATAAGCTATAGTTATTAACTAACATATGCATTTATTTAAGGCGCCAATTTATAATTGTAACAAATAGTATTTGAATCAAAACATTCAATCGGGTAAAACACGGGCGTTGCCCAGGTCATTCAGCTAGTATAGATTATAAACACAAGGTAATAAGACCAAATCCAAATAAATAAATAGTGTGTGACGTTTCGGCAACAGCGTTGTTATTCAGTACTTTTGTTTGAAGATGGTAAAAATGCTGTTATTGAAACGTCGCACACTATTTATTTATTTGTAATTGGTCTTATTACCTTGTGTTTGAAAACTAATTATAATTTATTTATTGAAACTTGGGAGTTTGGAATTATTTCTTTGCCATAATATCATGTAAGTTGCTGTTCTAGCAAGTTTCTCCTGTATAATTTTATAAATGTACCAAAAGTGGCACCTCTCCCTTTAAAAATGCATTAATACAATTGGTTTATTACTCCAGTATAAAACGTGATGATAATCCACTACACCAGTTTTGAAAAACTCAGACAAAAATCCAACCTGTATATTTGTACTGTGGTCTTCTTCATTCTTATCTCCACTCAGTCATATTAGGGTGTCGAGTTTGTAAAGTTTGAGACTTTTGATGGTGTCTGCTAGGGATGAGTAGAGCTCATCAATGGATGAATCAATACAGTCAATAATGTGGTTTGTGGTTGCAGGTTGAAATTTGCACTTAGTACATAGTGGGAAAACCTTGTAACCTTTCTGTAAAGTCATTGTCTGTAGATGATGAGACTTAAGTTCGGAAATCAAAGACTGTTGTTATCTTAGGAGGTCAGAACCAGTGCTTATCCCTCCTGCTCTGTACCAGTCATGTGCAGAATTAGATTTCCATTCCTGCAAGCATTGGGTTTTGATGGTACGGAAGAGGTCTCTTTCATCTAGTTGGGTGGTACTGGGGTGATGGCATTGTTTTAATGCATTTTTAAAGTGAGAGCTGTCACTTCTGGTACATCCTCCTTCAGCTTTTAAGTTTTAAAATATAAATTACACCATGTAGGATCACTTAAAGGAGTGCAAGTTTCTGAGAAAATCTCTATACAATGTTTATGTTAATATTTATTTCACACATTAGATTTTTTTATAAAGTATAATACAGAAGAACCTCCCTGTTAGAAGACACCTAGCTGCAGAACTAAAGTTTCTTTTAGGAGAGATATCCTCTTACCGGAGAGTTGCTAAATATTAAAATTGGTAATTCTGGTGATGAAGACTGCCCTTTGTAGAGAGCTGTTTTTCATGGATGTTCTACTGTATTTAAAATATATATTTATTTATATATCTTTTTTTTTTCATTTGGTTTTCAGCCTCTACTTTTATATGTGGTAAGAGAAGCCAACTTTTTTGAATCTTTCTAAAAGATGTTGAGAAATATTTTTGTGTAACACTTGAGAGATTTTGAAAAATGTTTCTAAAATCCATCATTGTATGGTGCTTTAAGAGATTTAAAAAGAAAAATATATTTTTCTCTCTGAAATTTTTCTTCTACTGTGCTACCACTAGATTAATATAAAAATAATATTTCTAAGACTTTGGTTATAATTGTCATTTTGACCTTGGTGCTTTGTACAAATGCAAATAGGCAAAGGCCCATTTGTTGTTCCTGAAGCAACTTTCCCACTTGAGCCTGTTGAAGTGGTAGCTGCAGGTCTGGTCGGCCAGCAGGGAGTTGATGCAAATAATATTCTCATTCTGCCCCGCCCTCAGAACAGCATATTTGTATTGGCCCAGGCTTTGCTTACTTCCACTGAATAAGACATGAAGAACAACAGTGTCCTGATCCACCTCATACTTCCAAGTCACTTCATACTCTGTGTCATCGATTTTTGTGGTCTCCATTCCAGTCAGACAGGCAAGGAATTCTCTGTAGCTCACCCAGATGGACAGCCAAATACGACACCAGTCCTTGGGCCGCCCAGCCTCCCCGTAGAAGTACTGACATATGCGGTCATGCAGGTGGGTGTCAGTCACCCAATTCTGGGTCCCAAGGGTCAAGTTGAGTTCCACTCCTTGGTTATTCAAACTTTCTCCTGGCTTGGAGTCAGTGGTCTCCTCTGGTGTCACATCATGTAGTACTTCTTGTGCATTAGAGGAATTGGCCATATCAGGCTCCTCTGTTTTATTACACTGTGGTGTTTTCCACAATCCACTTGTAGCAGCATGAAACTCTGCATGGACCATCTGTAGTTTTCTTTGTTTTACTTCCATCAGGTATTCCATATATTTTTCAATATCTTCACAATTCTTTGACTGATTTATACGAAAAGTTTCAAGATCTGTAGCTATCTCTTGATAATTTTGTAAAAGTTGTGGAGTTGTTCTTTCCTGGAGTTCCTTGATCATGTTGCTCTCCCTTGAAACATGAACAAGAATTTGGCTAGGGTCCAGGGCCAACTTTTCTGATGTTAATATCTTATAGTTGTTATTGATGGCAGTGAGATGTTGTGAAATGTCAGCCATCATGTTCCATGTGTTCACCTCCCTTGTGCGTGTTGCTAGGCTCTGCCTGAGCATCACATTTCTGGCTGCCAGAAGTGAGCAGAGACGTCCCAGCTTGCTGACATTGATTTCCTCCAACTTGCTGTGGAATTGCTGAGAAAGGTCCGGGGTTGCAGAGTGGCAAAGCTGGACAAAGTCCAGAGTCTGGGGCAGTGACCCTAAGGTCCTGTCAACACCCGGTTGGCTGTCTTCTATCATCAAGGGATCTGGAACATCAGAGTCCATCAGTATAATCATATGCATTATATTGTTATAAAGTGGAAAGATAAATCTGCCATAAACTTCAGTTTATCCAATGATTGGTTGAAAGGGTACCTAACTGTGAAAACATGCTCATTTTAGAACGGCCATATCACAATAGAAAATGGTTTCTGAAAACTAGAAAAATATCTATACATTGTATGTAATATGAAATTCATATTTATGATATGAAAATTGATTCTAATAAATGATATACCCATAACTTCTTCTTTCTTATCTCCATTCCATCATATCAGGATATCAAGCCTGTAGAGCGTGACAACCATAATGACTGGGTGAAGTAGAATGCCTTTGTCATTAAGACTGGGAGCACTACACTCAGTGGCAGACTGACTTAACTACATATGTACCCATATTAGTGCACTATAACACCTAAATATTATAATGATTATAAAAAGGGGCCGAAAAATCAATATTTAATTCAAGAAAATTTCTAAATCCTGAAACACTTTAACATAAATGATAAGGCACAATTTGGATTATAGATTATAAAGAGGTAATAAGACCAAATAAATAAATAGTGTATTACACTAATCTTTTAGTGTGTGTTCGTGGCTTGAATGTTCAGTAAAAGATACTAAGAAGCACTTTGCCACTTGTTTTGAATTATTTTATTGTCTTTTGGTTTTAGAGTTAGGAGTAGCTACCACATGATTTTTGAATACATGAATTTTACTTAGATTTTGATACTAGTGGTAGAGAGAGAGAGAAAAGAAAAAAAACTATTAATTAACTAAACTAGAAATTTACATACATGTTGATTGCTTTAAAATTTACATATTAAAGATTTATATTGTACAATTGAATTTAGAATATTTTGGCTTAATTTTCATATATAAAATTGAATTTAAGGAAATTATTAACTATAGGATCCAACATACTCCCCCGGCTGGGAAGAGATGACCAGAAAATAAAAAATAAAAAAAATAAATAAAAATAAAAAAGAGTTCCAATAGTATTAGATGCTGGACTAATTGATTCCGACTATGTAGCTAAGATTACAATTCTCATTGTTTGAAAGGTAATGGAATCAGCTTCCATCTTTGAGTATCCGATTGAGGTGAATCTTGGATGAGATTTTCAGATTCGTTGGCCAGTTCTCTTTCGGGAACTGCTGGATTATCAGACTCTGCGGCTGCTAAGTCGGATTCAATAGGATCTTCCCAAGTTTTTGATTCAGCCTTTATGCATGAGCCTTGTTCGGTCGATTCCTCTAAATGTTCTTTGGAGAGTTGTCGACTTTCTGCCGCCTTCTCAAAATCTTCCAGATTGACTGCCTTTTCTAAAGCTTCGGGTCTTAAGACTTCTTTCTTCAAGATTTCTGGCCATTCTATATATGCCGATGAACTGTAATTTTCATCGTCGTCTTCAGATTCCTTGACGTCTTCTAAGCATAGAGAATCGATGGGTTTCCAGCGGGATAATTTAGCCTTTTCACCGCTCTGTAGATAATCCTTTGTTGATGTATCCACAATTTCAACAGATACAGCTTTCTCTTTGCTTGCCGATTCATTAACTTCTGTAGAAACATTGATTATGCCACTGGTAGCCTCTTTAGGTCGATTAAGATCAGCTTCAACTACATTGAGGTGAGCTGAGTCATCATGGCACAGTTCTTTCTTATCCAGAGCTTCTACACTGACCACTGGTTCTTTCGAATATTTGCCTTCCGAATTATCAATAACCGAAACTTCGGAGATTTCAATCTTTGGAGTCCCGATATCTTTGTTAGACTCTTCGTCTTCAATGACAAAAGTGGTTTCTAAAATTGAAGAATCTTCTTGATTCTCATCAATAGCCTCTGGAATGTTGGCATTCTCAGTTAAGAGATTTTTGATAAGTGATTCCTGGCGTGGGGATTTTGGTTGTAAGAGAGGGAATTTTTGATTTTCATTTAAATAGGAATACTTGAGTCTACCTCCAACTCTTAGAAGTCCTTGAGTGTCTAAGAAGGGATTTAGAGAAGTTAGCTTGTTGGACAGAGGTAGTTGCTTGTTTGACTTCAGTAATTTTATTTCCGTGCAGAATTCAACTTGCTGAATTGATTTGACTAAGACTTGAATTGCCTTTGTTAATTCTCTTGTTGTCAAAGGTCCTTTCTGACGAATTGGATCAAAGAGGAGGCAATTGTAGTAGAATCTCCAACACCAAGCTGTTATTCGGATCAATTTGGTCATTGTGGAATACCTTTCAATGAATTCTAGATTTAACATAGTTTCTGAATTTTGAATTAAGGTTGTTTGATCCAACACTTGACCTTCACCGACTTCTTCTTGAATGATATTGAGGTTTACTTGGGTATCGTCTGATTGGATTTCTTCAGGTTTCTCGGCAAGGTTTTCCATGTCTTGGATATCGCTGGGATGGTTTTCTTCAGGCTTCATGGATGGGATATCTTGAGAAACCTGATTAATGTTAGATTGTGTTTCTTCAGGTTTCAGAGGTGAAGATGTATCCATATCTACCTCGTTTTCAATAGATTGGGCTTCAGGTTCAAGATTTTCAGCACCACTGGAATCGTCTTCAGGCTTCAAAGATACGATGTCTTCTTGATCAATCTCAGCTTCAGTTTCAAGAATTTCGGATGAATCAACTTGTTCCATCGGAACATCACTGGAATCTTGTTCAGGCTTCAAAACATCGTGATTCAGAGGAGCTTCATCGGCTTCAGATTCAAGCAGTACAGATGAAACATCTTGCTCCATCGGAACATCACTGGAATTTAGTTCAGGCTGTAGAACAGGGATGTCTTGATCCATCTGAATAGTGCTTGATTGAATTTCCTCAGAACCATCTTGTTCGATTTGGTGAATGCCTTCTTGGCTTGTCTGAACATCTTCGGGTGTTGAAGGATTTTCTTCAGATTGAATAGAAGCTTCTGCCTTTGAAATTTCTTCTGTAATAGCATTCTTGGTTTCAGGATTCTGTTCATTGCTTATTTCTGCGGTCGCAACTTCGTTGTTTTCTTGAGCTTTCTGATTTGTTCTTTCATCTGATTGGACAATTTCCATTTCAGATTGGTCCATTTGATTATCCTTTAGGCACGATAGTTGAGTTTGGAATTTATTCCAATTTGACTTTATATCTGATTCAATTGGTTCATCCCATGAAGTTCTCTCAGCAGGAAGTTGACGTTTTCGACTATAATAGGGTGGTGGCTTTATCTTAGGAATAATCGAAGTTTCTTTCTTAGATGAGAGTGGTTCTCTTGACTGAGAAGCGAGAGGTTGTTCTGGAGTGGATGGTTGACTTGATTCAGAAGGAAGTAATTGGTTTTGTTTAGAAGTAATTTGTGGAGTTAACTTAGAGATACGTGACTTTTTAGATTTACTTGGAATTTCTTCAGATTTACTTGGATTATCTTCGGATCCTTCTATAGAGGAGCATGAAAAATTGGAGTTCTGAGACATCTGTGGCTCTGTATAATCCCCAGAACATCGGCAACTCTCTGAACCTCTGGTGGGAGATGTAGGGGACTTGGGCCCACTTTGGGCCTTGAAATCTTCAACAGAAGCCGATGAGAGAGTGTAACTCTGCTCTGGGCTCATCGGGTAGGATGGCAGATTATCAACTCGGTTCTGGCTCTCTATAGAGTCTCTTTGGAGGTTTGACTTGAATAATATCTCACAGGCCTTCTTTGTACCCAACTGGGCCTTAGAAATTGGGACATCTTCAAGTTCCCAGAATTTTCTTATGCTGGAATCAAGTTCAGTGGTACAGTGATTGATTACCGAAGTATTCGACTTAATAGTTGAATGGATTCTCCCAGAAACAAGCCAACCTAACTTGGTATTAAGTGCTATAGGATGGTGCTTTAAATCTGTTTTATGACCTAGAATTATTTCTACAAAGGTATCTGCACCCAAAATTAGGTCTATGGGCTTGGTGACATAGAATTCTGGGTCTGCCAAGAGCAAATTTTCTAAATGAGGAAAGTCTGCTGACTGAATTTGGAAGTTTGGAAGGTCTGCAGTTACCCTCCCAACCACAAATGCTCTGGAAGAAAATAATTGATCATTATGATGTGGGGTGAACTCTATTTCAACCTGCGATGTTGTCCTGTTGACAACAATGTCACCTACACCTTTTAGTGTATAAGAATTTTTCCTTTTTTCAAGTCCCAACTTGTGGCAACATTGTTCTGAAATTAGGCTTATTTGGGACCCATTGTCCACTAATGCTCTACATAGCACAAATGAGCCATCCTTCGCCTTGACTTTAATAAGGGCTGTTGACAGTAGAATATTTGTTTCCGTTTCCAAAGGCATCGCATTACAGATGGTATTTGTTGAAATCAACATCTCTTGAGAGGTTGTTGGTTGTGGAATGGATGGTTCAGAGTTGTATTCATGCAGAAGAGTATGATGGTTCTGCTTGCAGTTTTTACATCTTGATGTGATGAGACATTTGGATATCTCATGATTTGCTCTAAGGCAATTTTGACAAAGTTTATGTTTTTTAACTAATTCCCATTTTTTAGGCAAGGGAAGATTTATGAATCTCTGGCAGTCATTTAGTTTATGAATTTGATGACATAAAATACAATTTTGACCTTTGTTGACATAAAGGCCATGAGCCATCATATTTTTGCTAGAGGTTTTTTGTTCCTGGAACAAAGGAATTCTCATACCTTGCAGGCTTCTAGCATGTTTTTCTAAAAAATTCACAAATTTTTCAAATGTTGGATATTCTTCATTTTGAAGGGTTAATTCCCATTCTTTCCTGAGGGCTTCACCAATTCTTTTTTCAAAAAAATTGATCAGGATTAGATCTGTTAATGTGTTTTTCTCAAGTCCTAGCACTGAGAGATTTCTAATGCCTTCATTGCAAACATCAAGGATTTCATAGAGAGAACCAGCCGAAATAGATTTTAATGGCCTTATGGAGAATATTTTGTTGATTTGTGAAAAAGCCAATTCTCTTCTGTTATTAAATCTATTGCATAAGGTATCCCATGCTTGCTGGTAGTTTTTGTCAGAAATGGGAAAACCCCGAATCAACTTTTCCGCAGGACCCTTAACAGATGCATTTAGATATTGAAATTTTTGTATTTCAGTTAGTGTTTGATTTGAATTAATGGTGGAGTTAAATATTTCTCTAAAACTAAGCCAATTGGCTGAATCACCATTGAAAATGGGTAAATTTATCTTAGGTAAATTAACATTGGATTCGGGCAGTTGTTTATCACTATGAGTATTTTCTTTGGTTTCAATTAAAGATAAAGCTTCTTCAATAGACACCAACATATTAAAAATATCCTTTTTGGCCTTTGAATAATCGCCATATTGTGTATCATCTAACTCTGATTCTAATAATGTGTTGATAACTTGATTTAGGCTAATTTTCCTTTCATTAACTTCTTGTTGGAATAGCTTTAATCCATGTATGTTTTTGGATTCTACAATAGCTTTATTCTCTGATTCCAGATCCTTTATTTCCTGAATAATAAAGTTGAATTTGTGCCGAATTTTAACTTCTGATTTGGGCATGACTTTATTTTAAGAATTTTAAGTTTTCAAATGGCTTACCTTAATTTTTTAAAGTATCCAGCTCGATGAGGGACCATAATGTTCGTGGCTTGAATGTTCAGTAAAAGATACTAAGAAGCACTTTGCCACTTGTTTTGAATTATTTTATTGTCTTTTGGTTTTAGAGTTAGGAGTAGCTACCACATGATTTTTGAATACATGAATTTTACTTAGATTTTGATACTAGTGGTAGAGAGAGAGAGAGAAAACGAAAAAACTATTAATTAACTAAACTAGAAATTTACATACATGTTGATTGCTTTAAAATTTACATATTAAAGATTTATATTGTACAATTGAATTTAGAATATTTTGGCTTAATTTTCATATATAAAATTGAATTTAAGGAAATTATTAACTATAGGATCCAACAGTGTGGAAATGTATGCAGAACACACATGGAACTTTATATAAATATATTTTTGATAAGTGTACCTCTCCCTTTTATTTTTATATTTTAAAATTATTATCTCCATGTGGTAACAGGCCATGATAATCATGGTAGGTAGAAGTTGGTGACTACTTTTACTGTAAGTGCACACATGTCTACACATGTGAAAAGCAGTTTGACTTACATGTATACTAGAGTGCAGTTTGGTTACCTCAACTTGATGGTGTGTTATATTTATTTATTTGGATTTAGTCTTATTACCTTGTGTTTACAATAAAATGACCCATCTCCCTTCTTCTATTTAAAGAAGACAAAGTTCCTAAACACTCCCCAAGATATTTATTGGCAAATTGCTGAAGGATAGCAGCCATGTAAAAAATGACATCCCTCTCTCTCTCTTTTTTAATATGAATATTTCCAACCCTCATATTGAATGCATTATTTGACCTTATTAGCTCCGCCTTTGCTGGTTTCAAGCCCGAATGAAAAAGAAGGAGGGGGAGCAGTAACAAGCTCGATAAAAAACCTGGGCTCAGCTGGCCTGGCTGATAGTACCCTGTAAGGGCTCCTGATCCAGGGATACAGGATGAGCAGTGTTTATACTCCATGTTAGGAGTGGCTGCACATGGTGTCTGTTCCTCATGTCAGAGGTGGCCATTTCTTTTAGAGCTAAGTCAGCCTGCCACTGAGTAGTGCTCCCAGTCTTAATGACAAAGCAGACGCATTCTACTTCACTCAGTCATAATGGTTGTTAAGTCTCAAGCTCTACAAGCTTGATACCCTAATAAGATTGAGTGGGATAAAAAAGAAGGAAATTTATTTGACCTTCTTTTCAAACACATTTCTGGCAGTTTCGGCCAATTTCATGACTCCTTCCATAGAATGTTATTAAATTGAATCACCCCTGTTCTGATAAGGGCCATAGCCTGAAACCATGGTATTCAAATTTCTTTATTTCTCCAAATTTGCTAAATTAGTGTTGTTGCTTATTCAAAGATCTAAATTTGTGCGCTCTGTGTGTAAGATCCAATATCTACATTGCTTTGATGTATTTACTAAAAGGGAGTAGTTCAGTGAATGAATGATTTAAACTGTTGGTTTTCCACTGCTATGATCAGGGATTGAATCCTGTATTAAGCATTTTTTATAATTTAAAAAAAGATGCTCTAATGGCCCCAATTCTTGCAAAAGTCCAACCCCACCAGTGAGTCAAATATGTGGCTCTGGTATATGTGTAGGTGTAAAAGTCAAACTGCTTTTCACATGTGTAGACATGTGGTGCACTGTAAAAGTGTTTCCAATTTCTACCCACCATGATCATCATGGCCTATATCACACATGTACTAGGGATATTAATATTAAAATATATATAAATAAAAGGGAAAGATGCAGTAAAAGTAATGAATGGTGAGTACTTTTGTCTGAAGATGGTAACAATGTTATTACCGAAACGTCACACACTATTTATTTATTTGGATTTGATCTTATTACCTTGTGTTTCAGTAATGACAAATTAACTCTTGCTACACATAGGTATTTCAGTTGATTTTCAACAAATTGAGTAAATCCCACACACAATCATTGAATCCTAATGTTATATAGGGGGTCAGTGGTGGATGAGTGGTCTAAACTGTTGGTTTCAACCGTTACAACCCAGGATCAAATCCCACACATTACAGGCACTTTTTTTCTAATTAAAAAAAAATGTTCCAATGGCTTCCGATTCTTGCAAAAGTTCAACCCCACCAGCAAGTGAAAGTAACCAAATGGGGCTCTTTTCAAAATTCAAACTGCTTTTCACATGTGTAGATATGTGGTGCAGTATAAGCAGCTTCCAACTTCTACCCACCATGATTATCATGTCCATGTGTATTTAGGAGATAAAGACAAAGAACTAAAAATAATCCTTATTAAAATTGATAATAGATGGCCTATCAAATAGATAAGATTCTTGAGATTGGACAGATTTTGAAAAAGGAAATTACAGTATAATATACAGTTAAACCTGCCTATAGCGCCCCCTCTTGGGACTCACCAAATTAGGGTGCTATAGACAGGTCACTTTTAATGTAAATCGCATCGTACTACTTATTTGAAATTGGGCACTATAGAGAGGAAGGCGGTATTTAGAGGGTGCACTATAGACAGGTTTAACTGTATATCTAAAAAGATTCCAAACACAAGGTAATAAGACCAAATCCAAATAAATAAATAGTGTGGGACATTTTGGTAACAGTGTTGTTACCATCATCAGACCAAAGTACTGAATAACAACACTGTTACTGAAACGTCACACATTTATTTATTTAGATTTGGTCTTATCACCTTGTGTTTCTTCAATCTATAATCCAAATTGTGCTTTATATATCACCTCTTTAATTCCACAAACTATAATTCAATCTTTAATTCAACTATTTTTTCAAATCCCAATCAGGCCATTTTCTTTAATATTTAACCCATTATAATTCAACAATGATCCATCTAAAACTTCTTATCCTTTGGTATAAATTGAAATAAAGAAGTTAGACTGTGATTCAATATTACATTGACAGGAGAGAGCTAATTGTTTCCAGTTGCATATGTGGCACTGGGTACCAAGCAATAAATGTTTGGCAAATGTCAACAAAGTAAAATGTCGGACACTTTATAAACAAACAACACTACCTACGATGCACAACCACCTACCTCCACAAAATATTTTTCAGTAAACGAGAGATGTGACAAAACCTCCACAGCAGCAGGATGTTTGTGACCATCCAAAGATAACGTCACAGATACAAATTGCTGAGATAAACAATTCCTCGCTACAGGCTAAAGTAAAACTAGGAGTTTGCTCTTTTCTTCTTCACAACTTGCTCTATTTTTAGGTTGAATTGTGAGAAGGAATTGTTCAATATCAGGCAACAAATGATTTTGTCACGAAATTTGTTTATAGAAAATGTAAATCAAATGTCACTATTAGTAAATATGTAAATACTTTTATGTTTAATGTCATATAAGGAAGGTATGTAAATTTTATAGTTTTGTTGTGAGGGAAACATCACTCACAAAGTTTATCAATTGATTAATAAATCTCTAAAATTGCGACAATATTTATTTCTAGAATGCTTGTTATTTACCCTGGGAAGAATTCTTGTAATACCTCTTTCTTGTACAGTTACATACATGTAAAATTCTTATAGCTTCCTTGTATTGTTACCTATTTTCTTAACTTCCTTTATTTGACTCAATATGAGCTATGCACACATTTGATAAAAGTTTCGCAAAGAAATAAAACCAAATGTCTTGTCTGAAGATGGTAACAATGCAATTACCAAAAATTTACCTATTACAGTCTACTCTCGTTATAACGCCACCATCCGGATTTTGCAAAAAAGCGGCGTAAGGCGAGGGTGGCGTTGTATCGAACACAACTTTTAAATGTGAAATTTAAGGATACAATAAATTATTTATAACAATTGCTAATAACAACTTATACTCTAAGTCAATATATAGAATGCCGGCATTAATTAATTAATATGATAAATAGAAAGCATTAATTTATAATTTATTTATAAAAAAGTAATTACATTTTCTTGAAGAAGTCTGTGATCACAACTTGTGTTTTCTCTCCCTCACTTATGACATAGACACGGCGTAATAAATCTGCAGATAGATTGACATCGTCAGATGTTGCTCTCTTGGAGTGCTCAAGAAACAACAAAGCTGTCTCAGCAGCTGTTCTGGCTTCCCTAAACAATGGTAGACGCTGAGTCACTGTTGCATCATCATCCTCGCCAAGTTCTTCTTTCGCTGTAACAGTGGACACCAGCAAATTGTCATCCGTTAGCTTCATTTCTGCCTCCTGGGAATCATCAGCCAGATGAAACTTCCTTTCAGTCATCAAATTCTCTGGTGTAATAGCGAAGATGTCGCGAATACGATCGAGCAGATTTCCATAATTAAGAGGCTCAACTGCAGCAGTAAAAGTGAAGCGAATGCCTGTATGATTTCAGCAGTTACCCAACAGAATCCCAAGCCATTTTACAATAGCACACAGCGTATTCCAGAGGTAATTCTGTGGGTAGATGGGCATCCGCCAATTCCACCATTTTCTGGAGTTGAAGCTTGCGATATTGAGCCTTGAAACCTTTGATGATGCCACTATCCAGTAGTTGCAGACTGGCAGTCATATTTGGTGAAAGGAAGTGTATCTTTATGTTGCTGAGACCATCATTAGTGATGCAGTGAGACGTAGCATTATCTAACAACAGTAGGATACGACGTCGTTCAGAGACAAGCTGCTTGTTGAACTGCAGTAGCCATTCTTGAAAGATGCTAGAAGTCATTCATGCTTTGCTGTTAGATGTGTAAGTGCAGTAGAAGTGTGGACTAAAGTTTCTGAAGCATCGAGGCTTTGCCGATTTTCCAATAATCAGCAATCGCCACTTGTCTGTTCCAGTAGAGTTGCAGCACAGTAGAACAGTGATTCGTTGCTTCATCCTTCTGACACCACGGCAGTTTTCATCTTTGTGAGCAAGTGTTCGGTCAGGAATGAGCTGAAAAAATAATCCTGTTTCGTCTGCATTGTATATGTTGGCTGGGTCATATCCGGAGTTCGCCAGCATACTGTTCAAATTTGTAAGGTGTTCATCAATGATAGCTGGAGAAATCGGTGCGCCTTCCCCACAGAGCCATCGTTGCGAAATATGGAATCTCCCTTTAAATTGCTGCAGCCATCCACTGCTGTACGTGAAATTTTCTGGTACGTCCAACTGCTCGCCAAGTTTTTTTGCCTTTTCTCTTAGGAGGTCATCAGTAATAATAATATTATTGGCACGCTTTTGGGTAAACCAGTTGAAGAGAGCGTCTTCCAAGTCACTAAATTTTCCGACTCTTTGAACAACCAACAATATAATTTTCCCACTTCTCAGCCTGAGTGAGAATATCACGGACAGTTGTTCGTGGAAGAGAGAAACGCTCTCCAATCTCATTCTTCGACATCGTAGGGTTATTTCTTGCCAACTGGCATATCTCCTTCTTCTTTTCAATAGTGATCGATTCACATTTACGCTTTTGGGAACTCATGATACGACAATAAGGTTGTTGTGTTGACGTTAGCAAAGGGTGAAGCGACTGTGTATGTCCCAGGCACAAGAAGGAAAAGGATCTGCTGGCTGTTCACACAATCTGTTGTGTCAACAGCAGGCAAAGTCCGGCACCGCTGGCGGAAAAAATGCAGACAGGAAAAGGGGAGCGGGGGATGAGGGACGTTGTGAGCGGCGCTATAACGAGTTATTTTTGCTACTTGGGATACGAAAAATCAGCGGCGGAAGGCGAACAGCGAGGGAGTGGCGTTATATCGAGAAAAATACATTGATGTCGATTGGGACAAAACGAAAAAGCGGCGTAAGGCGAGGGTGGCGTTATAAGGAGAGTAGACTGTATTTACTTATTTAGATTTGATCTTGTTAACTTATGATTCTTATTTATAATTTGATATCGTACCCCTATCATTTTGACATCAGTATAAGCCAGGCCAAATTACTTTAATCAGCAGAATTGTTACTATCTTCATCTGTACTGGATCTACTTCAATAAGTACTTTTGGCTGAAGATGGTATATAACAATGCTGCTGCATATACAGTAGAACCTCCATGAGAGGACACTCACGCTAGAAGACACCTCTCTACAAAGAACAGTTTTCATTTGCAAAATTACTATTTTTTAGTATAGTTAAACCTGTCTATAGTGCCCCCTCTTGGGACTCAACAAAATAGGGTGCTATAGAGAGGGGGTGCTATAGACAGGTCACTTTTAATGTAAATCGTATCGTACTATGTATTTAAAATCGGGCGCTATAGACAGGTTTAACTGTATTTAGCAACTCTTTGGTAAGAGGGCATCTCTCCCTAAAAAACACTTTGGTTCTGCAATAAGGTATCCTTTAAAGGAAGGTTCTACTGTAAATGTCTCATATAATTAATAGATTTGAATTTGGTTTTGTTACCTTGTGTTTCTTAGCTATAATCCAAATTGTAATATGACATTTGAAAATTATCCCGCATGTGTTTCTTTTAAACGAAAAATCAAAATTTATTTTATGGAGAAATAACGATGATTTCTAATCTCATCCCTAAGGTTAGAAATAATCATTATTTCTTCTTAAAATAAATTTTGATTTTTCGTTTAAAAGAAACACATGCAGGATAATTTTCAAATGTCGTTTTACAATCACAAGCCGCATTATATTATATTGTTTTATAATCCAAATTGTACATTAATAAAGTATAATTAAAGCTCAAAAAAATTCTTTCAAATATATCTATACAAATATAAAAAAATAATAATTTCAAAAGGCACCACATGTGAAGATCATTGGCTATGTTTTTAATATACTAAATATTAGAAGGCAAAAAGACTGAATATTTGAAAGAAAAAAAGTTTATTGAATCAGAGTAGGTACAAAGGGGAATGTTTGGCACATGCTACGTACAAGGAAACAAAACATTACATAGCGAGTGTTGACCACTTTAAGTCAGTCTTTCTGTATAAAAGTAATCACAGCACTTAAACAATACACACAGACTTTACATACAAAGTAGAAATGTCAAACAAGAAAAATAAGCTCAAGAGTTGGATGGAACTTGCACTGACATCTGAGTTGCTGATAAGTTCTACAGAATATTGTGGCATTCACCAATGGATAACACAAGACCAAATAAATAATGTGTTTCAGCTTTGTGATACCACCACTAGAGTAGAGTTGGGGAACTTGTTGACGCTGTTCTCTTACTTTTAAGGTACAGTTAAATATATAAATAAGTTAAATAAATTCTGGAGTTACATGGTCGAGTTCATAGATATACTAAGACTTTTTTGGGCCCACTATACAAGACCTAAATAGGTGTCACTGACCCCTAGACTGTCTGAACACTCCCCCAATACTTCTGAATCCTTTTTCCCTAGAAGACTTCAGGAGAGGGTGGGTCCTAATCCAGGGATACAGGATGAGCAGCGTTTGTACTCCAAGTTAGGAGCGGCTGCACATGGCATCTGTTCCTCATGTCAGAGAAGGCCATTTTTTTTGGAGCTAAGTCAGCCTGCTACTGAGTAGTGCTCCCAGTCTTAATGACAAAGGCATTTTACTTCACCCAGTCATGGTGGTTGTCAAACAGACACCATCAAGGGTCACAACTTGATATCCTAATATGATTGAGTGGAGATAAGAAAGAAGAAGAAGGAGAGGGTGGTACCATCCATATTGAGAATTACAGGTCTTTGGTGTTGTGTTATCCTTTGAGTTTTATACTGAAATTCTATAGATTCACAAGTGCATTTTCTCCAACAGGGATACGTATATATACCAGAGTAAAAGAAATATATTTTACAATCTCTCTAAAAACAATTATTCTTTAAAACCCCAAAAATATTTCCCAACTATAAAAAATAAAATTGATTAGAGATAATTCCTTTATATATAAATAAACAAATATATTTACAAAACATTTTGTACAAAAAACATTAAAATAAATATTTACGCAAACATTTTTTGTCTCACTAATAATATTTGCATTCAATAAATTAATTCCTTTAATCAAATTAAGGTGAAGATATAAGGTTCTAAGGATGAGAGTTTCTTTTGAGGGATTTTGGTTTCTCTCTCTATATAGCTTTCATCTATATAGCCTTTCTACAGGGGAACAAGATGAACATTAAGTAAAAAAAAAAAACAACAAACTATAAATAAAAGAGTTATAAGGCACAATTTGAATTATAGATTATAAACACAAGGTAATAAGACCAAATCCAAATAAATAATTAGTGTGTGACATTTCGGTAACAGCGTTGTTACCATCTTCAGACAAAAGTGCTGAATCCAATTTTGTCTGAAGATGGTAACAACACTGTTACCCAAAACGTCACACACAATTTATTTATTTGGTCTTATTACCTTGAGTTTATAAAGAATTCGCTGATGGAAGAGTTTCTTTTTTCCTATCACAACAACACAAGCTTTTGGGCATAACTGCCCTTTGACAGGTATAATTACGATACTAATTACTTTGTGAAAAAATAGTACAAAAGTGAAATTGTACTAAAATTAGGTGGATCAATTAAGAAAAAGCCATCTCCTGATCATGCAAGTAAAAGACTGATTGTACAAGCCATCAGCAAATCTTATTTGCATAATCAGGAGATGTCTTAATTACTTTGTTTGAAATGATATTCCCTGCAAGAAGGCCTATTTACACCAAAGATCTCAAGTTTTTCTGTTGAGTTCTTTGAGTGTTAGAAGTATTGCATGGAATGCTTTCACAAGGAATATAGTTTCTAACAAAGAGTTTGTTGAATTTCTATTGTATATTTATTTTGTTATGTTTAGCTTGTTCTTCTCTAGGAGTGTTTATAAGCCTAGATAAATTTACTAAAATATTGAACACAAGGTAATAAGTTTGAGTCAAAAGGCGATCCATCAATTAAGATTATATAAAAGGGCGTACCTGGATCTGTAAAGAAAAAAAACAAACAATTTTTTTCAAAATATTTCGAGAGATTGCTCCCTCTTTATCAATTTATTGCACCGTAAACTTAATTATAAACAAGGTAATAAGACCAAATCCAAATAGATAGTGTGTGATTTTTGGTAACAACGCTGTTACCAAAACGTCACACACTATCTATTTGGATTTGGTCTTATTACCTTGTGTTTGTAATCTATAATCCAAATTGTGCCTTATCATTAAATATAGAAAGAAACTCATCCCAGGATGGTTTGTATTTTCACCTAAATAAAGTGCGTAACACCAGAAATGTTCACCTAAAGGACAGAAAGGATGTTGCAAGAAGTTTAAGGAAGAAATCTGGAGTAAAATTATCCAGGAAGGAATGGTATGTAGGAAATGGCTACTATCTCTTTAATAAATCTTCTAACCACATAAACAGAGAGCCACAAACTCTGGTTGATAGAGATGTACAAAAGTTTAAATAATTCCTCTAAAACATCCTGGATGAATAGTCTTACAATATAAGTGCTAGATATTCACAGTACTTAAAGAAAACTTTGTATATTGTTATAAAAAACTTGTCAAAAAAAGGCACAACATTCTTTACAAAAACATGATAGAAAGATGGAATATTTTTTAAAATACACAATACAAAAAGTTTTGACTTTTTACATAAATGAATACATTATAAAATAGTCTATGCAGTATAGAGGAGTTATATAAGGACACTGATTCAGCTTGAGGGGAAAAGATATGTAAAATTTTGTCAACAAAATAGCATTACAATATCCGCTCATTATAATGATGGTTGTGTGGGGACACAGAAAAAAACTGAATTATGGAGAAAAAAAAAAGCATTATTGAGATGCAGAGTAAAACTTACTGCAAATATAAAGTAATTGAAAATTTGAAATACAGTAGAACCTCCTTTTAGCAAACACCCCGCTAGCGAATGCCTCTCTACAAAGGACAGTTTTCATTTGCAAAATTACCATTTTTACTATTTAGAAACTCTCTCCGGTAAGAGAACACCTCTCTCTAAAGGACACCTTGGCTCTACAAATAGGTGTTCTTTACAGGGAGGTTCTACTGTATTCTATTTTTTAAAAAATCGTTTCTGATGGAATTTGTAAATGCAATCTCTATATGAAACTTTAAACGTAGATTAACTTTTACCAGATGGGAAATATCAAGATGGTCAAAGCAGTTTAAGAACATCATATGGGTATTAAGTAGAATTGCGCACATGTCATATGAAGGATATGCAAATGTCCATAGCTCTGGTTTACAGTTGCGGCTGCGATATCAAACAATATATGGAGGTATAAAAAAAATATAAACAGTAGAACCTCCCTTTAGCGGACACCTCTCCACAAAGGAAAGTTTTCATTTGCTAAATTACCATTTTTACAATATAGCAACTCTCCGGTAAGAGGACACTTCTCCCTAAACGACACTTTGGCTCTGCAATTTGGTGTCCTTTACTGGGAGGTTCTACTGTATATAAATTTTCAAATGATAAATATTTGATCAAAACTCTCAAATGAGAGTCCAAAAATGTCCCTCAAAAATAAAAAAAGTTTCAAAAGCTATTAGCTGGTAAAGATGAAACTTATCAGAGATCTTCAGTCATTGCTAAAGAGCAATGAATTGAATATATTTGCATATGTAACTACATATATATATATATATGACTTCATATATATTTACATATGGGTCTACAGTAAAATATATACATTCCTCATGATTGACACTCACCTGATGAGTAATTAATTTTGCATAATCAAAAATTACTTTTCCTGATATGATCCAACCTCCAGGAGAGACTAAGAGCATCCATGTTTTTGGCCAATCTCTCGCAGGAGGTGCTACGGTGGTTCTACTGTAAATGTATCTAGGGTGGGTGTCCCAACATATCTTTGCCCGACTCTCTTCTATAAATCAATATTTATTTACATACTCACTGTTGTCATTTTTTTTCAGGGAAATAGAGATACTGTGGATGGAGGGTGGGAGATATGGGTGTCTATTGTTGGACATATTCCTTGTGCTGTTGCAGCTAGGGATGGACGGCCATCTTTAACTTTGGTTACAGACTAAATGGATATTATAATTTGCATACCTTCAATTTATATGTGAATCTTGTTCTATAGTGTCTACATAGATACAAGACCTATAGTCTTTTCAAGCTAATGGGCATCATGATTTTGTATCAGCACTTACAGTTGCTGTTGTGGAATTTATTTACTTGTAGCAACTGAGGAGCTCTATTTATGAGATTCTCCAATATGATGATATCTTCATGTCACACCAGACAAAAGTTTGGAACAAACATTATCTTGAATATTTCTCAAGAACTTTTCTACAATTTCAAATTCCACTTCTGTAAGGTAAGGTAAATTGACAGGTTGGTGAAATTATCCTAATGGTCTTAATTAGTGACATGTTCAAATTCTTTGAGCCTGAGTTCTGACCAAGATTACTCCGAATTACAATATCCTGGTAGGATGGACAGTAACCTGGGACTGTGAGATTTGTGTTTTTGGATATCACACTATGGATATTCCAAGTAGTTCTAAAGGACAAAGGCTTCTTAAAGTTTGTGAGTGGTCAGAGATCTGCAATTATATATAGCCTCAGCCACTTATTGAAGTAACAAGCCAATTATAGACAAACTAGACGAATGGCCCGGGCAACGCCCGGGTTTTACCCGAGTGCGTATATATTTTTAAAACGTTTTAATTCAAATACTATTCGTAACAATTATAAATTGGCGCCATGGATGTCACTCTTGTGAAACGTCCCGTTCCAAACTGTGTATTTTTAAAATATTTTAATTAAAATACTATTCGTTACAATTAAAAATTGACGCCGTGGATGTCTCTCTTGTGAAACGTCCCGCCCCAAACTGTGTGTGTCTTGAAAATATAAAAATAAAAATGTGAATTTTCATAAAGATTTCATCATGTCGATTTTTTTTTTTTTGCATTTCACCTACTAAATCGATAGAGATAATTACATTTGCAACATGAACTTAGGTATATTGACTAAATAGAAAACTGCATAGTAATAAAGATCATTTTTTAAAGGCACCATATCGCTTTTTTTTTCAATAAAATCGAAACAAAAATTAACGATAAATAACGATAATTGCCTTAAAAAGAAATTGCCTTAAAAAAAAGAAACATTCGCGGTGATTTTGTCTTGCATTCGTTTATACAATTATTATATACGAATGACCCGGGCAACGCCCGGGTTTTACCCGATTAAATGCTTTTATTCAAATACTATTCGTTACAATTATAAATTGGCGCCGTGGATGTCATTCTTATATAATATATAAATGAGTTTTAAAAATTGTAAAAAAAAAAAAAAAAATGCATCGGCCGGGAATCGAACCCGGGCCGCCCGCGTGGCAGGCGAGCATTCTACCACTGAACCACCGATGGTTATGAAAATTCCCATCCGTGAGCTTCAGACAAACAAACAGACAGAATAAGGCAAATATATAAGTAGATTAAATAGAAATTGATTATATATAAAATTATGGTGATAAAATATAACAAACTTTCAATATAGAATAGTGGGAATGAGATTATGTAAAGTGGGATCATTTAAAAATGGCTCTATTTGGGTTTATATGAGAAATGGTTAATGACCAAATCAAAATAAGTGAACCTTGCATGACATTTTGGTTTCATTGATATGTCATACAAGGTTTACTCATTTGGTCTTGTTATATATTTTGGGGCAAAAATAGAATATAGATATACTGCATAGAAGTGTAAATAATCCAACCAGTGAGTGAGTACAACCATTTGAACACATGAGTGGAGTGGGACTTCATAGATCCACTGAGAGCGATTCTTTCATCAGGAAAGAAAGGGAAGCTCAAGTAGAATCTGAAAAGGCATTGTGAAGAAAAAGATTTTTGTTCATAGAACTGAATGAACGGTTTTGCTATCTATCTGAATAACTATCAATTATCCATTGATTATTTTTTTTTGTTCTTATTCTAGAATACCAAGAAAGGCCAACGATGTATGCCTTTCTGGCTGCTGGTCAGTTTTGATATAAACCCTATCAATTATTCATTGATTATTTTTGTTCTTATTCCAGAATACCAAGAAAAGCCAACGATGTATGCCTTTCTGGCTGCTGGTCAGTTTTGATATAAACCCTATTAATTATTCATTGATTATTTTTGTTCTTATTCCAGAATACCAAGAAAGGCCAACAATGTATGCATTTCTGGATGTTTGTCTTTATAAGTTTTGCTATAGACCAGAGAGGCTGAAACCTGACCCAAGCATGGACAGACTACACATCCTTTGTTGTAAGCATCAAGAAAAGGAATTCTGAGAGAGAAACTGCCCCACACAGAAGTCATAGAAAGGAAGACTACCAAACAAAGAGAATTGTGACAAAGTTGGAATAATATTGACAAGAAAGTTCTTGTACAAGAGTTACATGGCATGTTGGCTGGATTTCTAATGGGATATGTGAGGAATACTTGCTGGTGCCGATATGTGACTAGATGATATATGTATAAAACCCAAATATATATATATAAAATAAGTATCCATATATATAAAAATATAATTGTATAAAATCAAATATAAAAATGTTGACCATCTACAATGGAGCTACATGGTTGTGTCGGCTGCGACTACCTTGCTCAGGATTACCACCTGATAGGGTGAGCATTCCTCCAGGTGCAGCACCTGGCAACACAACCAGCCATAGAAGCCTTTCTCCCAGTCCGCCACCTCTTGTCTCCACAGAGTGAAGTGCCAGGACACCTGGACCAGTGCCACGTACAGGCCATGCAGAAGGACGGATGGTGCGATGAGGAAGGGATAGGCCAGAACAATGAGGGGACTGAGCAGCACCCCCTTCACAGACTTGGCCTCGCTGTAGAACACCAGGATGTTGTACCAGGTCATGGTGCCCAGGTAGAAGGAGTAGCAAGCGGCCAGGAGGAAGATGACTGGGATCAGCAGCAGAGTGAGGAGTAGGATGTGAGGACCCTGGCCAGTATCTAGGTGGCACTCCTTAGCTTTCCTCTCACTGGTCAAAATGGAGTTTTCTATCACATCCAGCTCCTCCGTGGAGAGCCGCACACGCAGGCTGATGGTGTGGCCGTGACGCAGGGTGCCTGTCATGGTGACACAGTAGGGGTCTGGCTGCTTCTGTGAGGATTTGTCCCGTGGAATACTCTGAGGGAAAGGTTTCAGTTCAATCTTGGCCTGGGGACTTCCCCTGGACTTCAGTGGAAAGCTGTGGATCTGTTGGTCCCAGGAGGTGGAGGGAGAACTGCTGGCCTTGGAGTAGTTGTGTGCTGCTGAGAGATTCTTGCTGAAGGCATTCTTGACGGACTCGTTGGTTCTGGACTTGTTCTTGTGGGGGACTGGCGAGGCTGGCATGCTGGACACAAACTGTGCTATCCCTTGTGTGATGATAGTAGATTATCATTGATGGACACAAACTGTGCTATTACTTCTGTGATGATGGTAGAATATCATTGATGGACACAAACTGTGCTATCACTTCTGTGATGATGGTAGAATATCATTGATGGACACAAACTGTGCTATCACTTCTGTGATGATGGTAGAATATCATTGATGGACACAAACTGTGCTATCACTTCTGTGATGATGGTAGAATATCATTGATGGACACAAACTGTGCTATCACTTCTGTGATGATGGTAGAATATCATTGATGGACACAAACTGTGCTATCACTTCTGTGATGATGGTAGAATATCATTGATGGACACAAACTGTGCTATCACTTCTGTGATGATGGTAGAATATCATTGATGGACACAAACTGTGCTATCACTTCTGTGATGATGGTAGAATATCATTGATGGACACAAACTGTGCTATCACTTCTGTGATGATGGTAGAATATCATTGATGGACACAAACTGTGCTATCACTTCTGTGATGATGGTAGAATATCATTGATGGACACAAACTGTGCTATCACTTCTGTGATGATGGTAGAATATCATTGATGGACACAAACTGTGCTATCACTTCTGTGATGATGGTAGAATATCATTGATGGACACAAACTGTGCTATCACTTCTGTGATGATGGTAGAATATCATTGATGGACACAAACTGTGCTATCACTTCTGTGATGATGGTAGAATATCATTGATGGACACAAACTGTGCTATCACTTCTGTGATGATGGTAGAATATCATTGATGGACACAAACTGTGCTATCACTTCTGTGATGATGGTAGAATATCATTGATGGACACAAACTGTGCTATCACTTGTGATTATAGTAGTACATATCAATAAAGGATACAAACCATGGCACAATTTGTGATAGGAACACATCATTGCTAGACCTTGAAAATGGGGTTAGAATTAATTCACTCATGAGAAGCAGCCAAGGAGACATAAATGTCACTTGAAGATGGTTGTTCATAAAAGATTTCACTGAAGAAACATGGTTTTTGTACGTTTCAAATAAAAAGTCCCAATTTTGAAGATTTTATTTTTTAATTATATTATTTTATCCCTTTCATTATATCTTGATTTTATTAGTTTCATATGCCTTCTTAGTAGTTAAATGTTACCAGAATTTATCTGTTTATAATGTGTATAATTTTCAAAATTCATGATATATTTTGTTAAAACCAACACAAGAATTCATTCGGTTATATCAAACAGATTCCAATATAGTAAAATTAACCTCTTAATTATTGAGTAATCTGAACCTAACCTGACTCAACCTTGCGTATTGATATACTTGGCAGCCGGTTGCCACTAATGGTCAGCAGAAATGAATATCTCACCTTTATTTTCAGCTTTTATTTTATTTTGAAAGACGAAAAAATAAGAGAAAAATGCCGGATTTACCTTTATATGCAGTAGATAAAATGCCGAAAATTAATTAAAGGTATCAATTTTTTATCGCATTATTATTAATTTTTCTTTAAATTTACTTCATTTTATTTTAAAAGTTTAGGTTTTGAATCATAAAAATGATTTAAAGAAATAAACGCATGGTTGTAAGCCGGTACACGGGTAAAATAAACATCACATAATAACAAAAACAAGTTTGTGTATATTAAAAATCAATACCAAAGAAGGGTAGTCAAATAAAAATATACATTCTTTTAAAAAAACTCCTATTATAGATAATATTAACCCTGTTTCTTGGAGAGCACAAAGAGACTAATTATTATAATAAACAAGTTAAATATATTTTTGAATGAATATTTAAAAGTACTTTAAATTGATTTTCGTCAAGTTGAAAAAAAAATAATAATAATAAGAAGAAGAATTACATCATAAATATTTGCTGTCAAAAAAGCTTTATCGTTTTTTTTTTCACGCAAAAGTTTGATAAAAATAACTTATACAATTTCATTTATTATATTCACTTTATCATTTGATCAAACTCCTTTCAAACAATTTTTTACAACACACACTTGAATGTTTTTATATAATATACAAAAGTTTTGAAGTACTAGTCCTCTGATAGGCTTAGCAAAAATACGATGTTTCTATTTAAAGATTCCAAGTTGTTTTGTACTCACTTATTTTGTAGTTACGAGGACATCCCATTTGATATAAACTAATATATATATTTATTTAAGGAACAACTTGTTCCAATACAAATGTTGTAAAAACAAGCGAGCGAAAAATCAAAACAGAAAAGTTCAAGCGTAGTAGTAGTGTGTCGTCAGCCCCGATGATGATAAAGTCAAAGTCTGCGTAACAATTCCCTCCTTACTTTGTCTTTATTCCCACGATGCTGAGGTTCTCCAGGTGTTTCTTCATCTGGTCTCGGGATAGGTCCTTTGTGAAGATATCCGCCTCCAGGTCCTGAGATGGCTTGTACAGAAGGCAGATGTCTCTGGATTCATAACAGTCTCTCAAGAAGTGGTACTTTCTGTTGATATGTCTACAGCGACTGCTTTGTTTAGCGCTGGAGATCCAGTTGATCAATGACTGACTGTCTGTATAGATCGCAGTTGGTTTTTCCACGAAATTCCATTCTTCCAGCTCTCGTAACAGGTTTATTATCCACTTGAGCTGACAGCAGCTTTCACAAGCAGCTATCATTTTCGATTCCATTGTGGAGAGGGCGACGAGTGGTTGTTTACTACTTTTCCAGTCTATAGTTGCTTCGCCGAGCTTCAATACATATCCGCCGTAGGATTTTCCATCATGGGTGGTCGACCAGCTGGCATCGGTGTAGGACTTCAGGATTCCAGTCTTCCCTCTTTCAAATTTCACTCCTAGGTCAATTGTTCCTCGTAGGTATCTCACCACTCTTTGATTGCTGTCCAGTGCATCTGTTTTGGTTGTCTGGAGTACTGTGAAAGTTCGCTAGTGATGTAAGCGATGTCGGGTCTAGTGTTAACAGCTAGAAACATTAGCATTCCAAGGGCTTCTTGGTAAGTGTGCTGATCACAATTGTCATCTTCAATATGATTGTCCAAATTGATTTCTTTGGAACCTAGTGTTGGAACTTCCTTACAATTTTCCATTCCATATTTCTGTAATATTTGTTGTACATAGTGGCTTTGCTGTAGCGAAATTCCCTCCTTGTCTTGTATGATCTTGATTCCCAAAAACATGCCTTTACATGTTACATCCTTTATTTCCAGGTGATGTCTCAATTTAGTGATGAATCTGTTTGAGGTATCTTCAGAATCTGAGACAGTGATAAAGTCATCAACATATATCCCTACATAGAAGTATTTGTCTTCATTCTTCCATTTAAATAGGCAAGGATCAGATTTAAGTTTTTCCATTTCACAGTCATGAAGTACTTGACTGAATTTCTCATACCACGATCTTCCGGATTGAGGTAGACCGTAAATACTTTTGTTGAGTTTGCAAATTTTGTTTCTGTCTTGAACAAATCCAGCAGGTTGTTCCATGAATATTGTATTTTCAATGTTTCCATTTAGATAGGCCGCTTTCACATCAAACAGTTTAATGACTGAATCTTTTGTTGCTGCCATTGACAAAATAGTCCTGAGGGTGGCAATTTTAATTTCAGGGCTGTAACTTTCGTTGTAATCTCTTCCTGGGATTTGGTTGTATCCCTTGCAACAAGTCTAGCTTTGTAAGTTTTGTTTTTTGTTTTCTTGGTCTTTAGATATTTTGAACACCCATTTACTTTTGACAACTTTAGCGTTTACAGGTCTAGGTACCAGTTCCCATACTTGATGCCAGTACATGTTCTGTATTTCCTCAAGCATTGCGTTCTCCCAATGTTTCTTGTCTTCGCATGCGATGGCTTCATCATAGTCTTTCGGAATGGTTTCCGAGTAGCCAGAACGTAGTCATCGAATCTTTTAGGTATTGTTCGAGATCTTTGTGGTCTGTCTGATCCACTTGACTCTGTCTGTCTGTTGATCATGGTATCTGGTGCTGGCTCTTCAATATCAACATCTGATAGAACATGATTGTCCAGTTGTTCATCCTCCTGAATGAAAAATATGTGTCAGTGTCCGTATTATTATCACTTTGTTTTTCTTCCGAGATGACATTATTGTTCTCTCTGAAGTGAATGTCTGCGGTTTCAAGAATGACTCTCGCTGTGATATCAAATACTCGATAAGCTCTTCTGCATCTTGAATAGCCTACAAATATTCCTATCTTAGAATCAGCTTCTAGTTTGTGTCTTTGATGATTCTCGAGTTTATAGAAGACTTCACAACCAAATCTCATGATGTGGGAGACGGATGGCTTTTTACCTTTCCATTTTTCCATAGGGGTAGTGTCTGGGTCATTGGTTGTGGGAGTTAGATTGTACAGATATGCAGCTGTATTCACAGCTTCTGCTCAGAAGTGTAGGGGTAATTGGGAGTCTGCCAGAAGTGTTCGGCCTTTGTCTAATAGTGTTCTGTTAGCTCTTTCAACTCTCCCATTGCTTCTTAGGGTGTACGGTATAGTTAGTTCATGTTTAATTCCTTTGGATTCTATGAAGGTTTCAAGGTTTTTATTGATAAATTCTGTTTCGTTATCTGTTCTAAGTCGTTTTAGTTTTGAGTTTAGCTCGTTTTCTCTCTTTACAATAAACTTCTTCAAAACTTCTGCTGCTGAGAGTTTATCTTTGAGAAATTCTACAAATATTCTCCTAGAAAATTCATCTACGATGGTCAAGAAATATTTACTTCCGCCCAAGGAGTTTATTCTCATTGGATCACAGAGGTCGACATAAATGGCTTCAAAGGGGTAGCTTTCCTGATTGCTATCTGTGTGAACATAGAGTACTTTGGTCATTTTTCCCAAGGAGCAAGCATCACATTGATCAAGGGTACCATTTAAAGAGTCCAAGCCTTTTAAAAGATTGTTCTTCAAAATCAGGTCTAATTTGTTGTCACTAGGATGTCCTAACCTTCTGTGCCATGCAGTCCTAGAATTGTCCTTTGATATCAAGCAATGTTCATTTGGAACATGAGTTGCTTCAGATAAACGTGATAGGTTCAATGTGTACATGTTACCATCAAAGTTGCCTGTTCCTATTAGCTTGTCATCAGAAGAGTATATATATGCTCCTTCAGAATTCAAAAGAATAGAGTTCCCTCTTCTTACCACGCTTGGAATGGACATTAGATTTCCTTTCAGGTGTGGTACATGGAGGACATTATGTAGGGTTACAGCGTTGTTAAGTTTGTCCTTACCTTGCACAGTAGCTTGGATTGATCCTGATGAGGCAGATTCGATGTGTCTCCCTTCTTCCGCCACTTGTATGCTTCTTCTCTCCTCCGTCTTGTGCTCGATCCATTCACCATGGGAAGTCATGTGGCTTTTGCACGCAGAATCAATTATCCACACGTCCTGAGTCGTCGGGCGTTCCTCCCTTGTGATTACATGTAGTGCGTATTCTGAAGTGGAGTTTCTTCGTTGGGATGGTTCCTCCGTTCGTTCTTGGATTGCTGATCTGGCCATGTCTTTGTTTTGTTTTTGTCCTTTATGGTAGTTCCTTGTACTGGCGATGTTATTTTTGTTTGTTGTATTATTTTGATTTCCTTTGTTGTTAGGGTTGAACCAACAGTCTTTTTCTTGAAATGTCCTTTTCTTTTGCAAATGTAGCATGACTTTTCTTTGAATTGGTTGCCTGATGATCTGAAAGCATTTTCATGATTTTTGCTTCTGTCCTGTCTTCTCGAAATCCAGTAGAGTTTGTCTCAAGTCTGGTAAGGAGATTTCTCTGTTTATTGACAGTGCTGCTGTGATCGTGTCAAAGTTAGGTGTGAGTCCTTCAACAATGTATCGTACAAGTTCTCTTTCTGTTACAGTCTTTCCTAGCTGGGTGATCTCTTGTGCCAGTTTCTGTGCTCGTACAATATACTTGTTAACATTTTCATTTGGGTTCAATTTTAGTCTGGCTAGATCCAACATAAGGTCTATCCTTTTATTTTCTAGAGATCCTTCAAACCTTTTCTTTATTTCGTACCAAATTCTTTTGACCCTTTTATCGCCTCGAAAGATGATTGTTAAGTCATCCTAAAGTGACAATATTATTAGGCTGTATGCTTCCCGATTCTCTTTCTTCCAAATATCATATTCTAGTTTATTTTTTGTAAAGTCTGGCTCGTCATTAACAATTACGTCCCCGAAGAGATCTTTTGAATCTAGAATTGCTTCCATTTTCATGGACCACGTTGTATAGTTGTTTTCTGTTAACTGTTCGATTTTTGCTAAGTTATATGTATCCATTTTCATTCAATTTTTCTTTCTAAATTGGCGGTTAGTCCAATTATTTAATTTATTTTTGATTTAAATGGATCAATTGGCGGTTAGTCCAATTCGCGCTCCCAAACCACGCTCTGCTACCAAATTGATAGGCTTAGCAAAATACGATGTTTCTATTTAAAGATTCCAAGTTGTTTTGTACTCACTTATTTGGTAGTTACGAGGACATCCCATTTGATATAAACTAATATATATATTTATTTAAGGAACGACTTGTTCCAATACAAATGTTGTAAAAACAAGCGAGCGAAAAATCAAAACAGAAAAGTCTGAAGCGTAGTAGTAGTGTGTCGTCAGCCCCGATGATGATAAAGTCAAAGTCTGCGTAACATCCTTCCTCGAAAAAATAACTAAGAGAGAAAAATCAATAATACAAGTAACTTGTAACGCAAGTTTGCGATGAAAAAAAATTAAAGAAAAATTTGAACTGAAATGAATGTTATTTGGTGTGCTGATTTTGAAAAAATGGCCTTATTTTTCTCATCATCATATGTCAGAATTTTTCCTATAATTCATCTATATAAATAATAAAAAATAAAATAAAAACAAATATGGGTCTATTTGCATGTGTTTGTTCCTTTTTTACTCCTACAATATGTGGCTAATCTGAATGAAAGTTTCAGAGGCTATAAAACTCTATCTGGAAAGAGCATGCATCAAAGTTTCGAACCCATAAAATGCGATTTAGACATAAAAGCGTACTTATTCGTGTATTGTAGTTCATAAAATGATGATGATAGCACAGTAATGTGAATTTCTGATAGCACAGGCCTGTAATGAACAAAAGAAAAAAGGGAATTTATAGCTGAACTATAAGTATTATTTAGTGCTGATTTATAAAAATCAATGACAATTTTCTATCACGTCATGTTTACTTGAAAATTTCAAATATGTTTCAAGACTATTCCAAAAGATGGCGATTGTTTCAAATACCTGTGCAAACCGTTACCAGGTGTATCTGAAGCAAGTTGAAAGAGGGAATCTTTGGGTCCAAGCATCCACAAGCTTATGAAGGATAATGAATTTGAGACAAGCATGACACCAAAGGAAAAAGCAGATTGGGTTTCTTCAAAGATGTCAGAAAATTTCAAGGCAATTACATGGATCCTAACTATAAACAAATTATAATGAATATGCTTTACAAATTTCAAGCGTTGGTTTTATTCATGAGTGTCAAAATCCCTTCCCTCCTCAAAAAAAAAAAAAAAAAAAAAAAATGTAGGATC
>CP092864.1:60995508-61050501 GCA_030710605.1 Cordylochernes scorpioides
TTCCTTATAGCACGAAATCCTATTATAGTGCCATCATAATTTTTGGTACTATATTAACATTTCAAAAATCGTGTATTGATATCAGTAGTTATTTTCAAACATTCATTCTATTTCACAAAACTCCATCTAAAATATAAATATTTTTTGCTACATGTTTTAATTTGCATATACCTATTTTACATATCTCAGATTGTATTTAAAAATCGTTAACCATTTCTTCTAACTTTTGGCGTAATGGTGTTTTATTAATTTATCATTTGATAATATTTGGGTTCTTTCCTGGTATTCAAAAAGGGAAAATACATGTCGTTCAGTTATATTTTTCAATTTATCAAACAATTTGGCCGCTTAATAGCTGATTCTGGTAGAGCGCCATCTAGCGAATAAAGTTGTAACTAAAATCAATTTCGAAATTTTCATTATTTGCCATAAAAAATCCCATTGCATTCTGAACACAATGGTGTTTACCGCATTGCTCTAGCGCAAATATTCGCGGAGTTATTAATTTTTAAAGTTGTGCGGGACTTTTGGATCACCCTGTATTTCAAATTAAACATTTGTGCTTAAGAAGCTTATATTTGTGAATTGTTTGCGGTAACTCTTGCAAATCCATTAAAAAATATATTTAGAGGGGAGGGAAGGGAATATTCAGAGATATTTAAAAATATTTTTCTGGAATAAATTTGTTATAAAATATATTATGCAATATTTTAATATTGAAAATATTTATTTTAAAGGATTATTAAATTTTTTTTTGAAGAGGCGATGGAAATTTTCCTAACAAGGTCGGTGATCGATGCAAACTTTAAAAGTTTTGCGGGAAGCGGAGGATCTAATAAAAGGCGTGGACAAAGATGGAGTGGTCTCGTGACCTCCCGGTCACCTCGTCCGGTGTCTCCAAGTGTGGCACTGTGGTTCAGCTATAACTGGCCCGACTCCAGCAGCGACTCTGTGGCCCAGCTAATACTGGCCCGACTCCAGCAGCGGCGATGTGGCCCAGCTAGTACTGGCCCGACTCCAGCAGCGGTACTGTGGCCCAGCTAGTACTGGCCCGACTCCAGCAGCGGCACTGTGGTTCAGCTATAACTGGCCCGACTCCAGCAGCGACTCTGTGGCCCAGCTAGTACTGGCCCGACTCCAGCAGCGGTACTGTGGTTCAGCTCTAACTGGCCCGACTCCAGCAGCGGCACTGTAGCCCAGCTAGTACTGGCCCGACTCCAGCAGCGGCACTGTGGTTCAGCTCTAACTGGCCCGACTCCAGCAGCGGTACTGTGGCCCAGCTAGTACTGGCCCGACTCCAGCAGCGGCACTGTGGTTCAGCTCTAACTGGCCCGACTCCAGCAGCGGTACTGTGGCCCAGCTAGTACTGGCCCGACTCCAGCAGCGGCACTGTGGTTCAGCTCTAACTGGCCCGACTCCAGCAGCGGCACTGTAGCCCAGCTAGTACTGGCCCGACTCCAGCAGCGGCACTGTGGTTCAGCTCTAACTGGCCCGACTCCAGCAGCGGTACTGTGGCCCAGCTAGTACTGGCCCGACTCCAGCAGCGGTAATGTGGCCCAGCTAGTACTGGCCCGACTCCAGCAGCGGTACTGTGGCCCAGCTAGTACTGGCCCGACTCCAGCAGCGGCGCTGTGGCCCAGCTAGTACTGGCCCGACTCCAGTATCCAGCAGCGGCGCTGTGGCCCAGCTAGTACTGGCCCGACTCCAGCAGCGGCGCTGTGGCTCAGCTAGTACTGGCCCGACTCCAGCAGCGGCGCTGTGGCCCAGCTAGTACTGGCCCGACTCCAGCAACGGCGCTGTGGCCCAGCTAGTACTGGCCCGACTCCAGCAACGGCGCTGTGGCCCAGCTAGTACTGGCCCGACTCCAGCAGCGGCGCTGTGGCCCAGCTAGTACTGGCCCGACTCCAGCAGCGGCGCTGTGGCCCAGCTAGTACTGGCCCGACCCCAGCAGCGGCGCTGTGGCCCAGCTAGCACTGGCCCGACTCCAGCAACGAGCAACGACACTCTTATACTGGATTATCGAGGTCAATTGAAGTAAAACAGACTGTTTGTAAAAATCAATTTGTTATTCTAAGCGATGGAGGAATAAAAAGGGCTTCTTGACATTTAAGGATGAAATTCAAATCAAATTATAAAACTATTTTAGTGGCGTATTATTCTTTTTAAAATAAAACAATTTCTACTGTCCTTACTGCGATGAAAAAATTAAAGGGAGGGCCTGGCTCATCAGTGGTGAACCCTCCCAGCGGTTTCGCCAGTTTAATCTACCATACCGCTGTTATATTGCATTTTTGGAACTTCCTTTTATAGGTGACCGTTGTAAGAATCTTGGAATGGGTATTTTAGAAGAACTATGGACATAAGCTTTTAGGACAGCAGAATTAAATATAATTTTTTTATTTTTTCATCGCAGTAAGGACAGTAGAAATTGTTTTATTTTAAAAGAATAATACGCCACTAAAATAGTTTTATAATTTGATAACAGATGGCGCTCTAGTACATCATAACATTATTGTTCTAATAAAAGACACAATTTGATATTTGCGGAAGAGCGATTGCTCGAAGCATATTATATATTTATAATTATATTTAATTCTGCTGTCCTAAAAGCTTATGTCCATAGTTCTTCTAAAATACCCATTCCAAGATTCTTACAACGGTCACCTATAAAAGGAAGTTCCAAAAATGCAATATAACAGCGGTATGGTAGATTAAACTGGCGAAACCGCTGGGAGGGTTCACCACTGATGAGCCAGGCCCTCCCTTTAATTTTTTCATCGCAGTAAGGACAGTAGAAATTGTTTTATTTTAAAAAGAATAATACGCCACTAAAATAGTTTTATAATTTGATAACAGATGGCGCTCTAGTACATCATAAAATTCAAATCACTTAATTTTTACAAATATTCTGTATTTCTCCACTTAAATTTGATAAGCCAGTAGTAGAAGAGCGTCGTTGCTCGAAAAATTCGCTTTTTACAAAAAAATAAATAAAAAATAAATAAATAAATAAGATCATTATTGTTAATTTAATTAATTTATTCATGAAAAAACACAATAAGTAATACCAAAACCAGTACTTATCTTTTATTCCCGCGTTGAGGAAAACGGACCAGGCTACACAGGTATGCGAGGTACACAGGCTTTGCGCAGAGGCGATATCGTAGCCCATGAGGATCTTCCGAGGAGCGATTATTGCTAGTTGAAAACTTTACACAGGTATGCGAGGAGATCACCAGACACGAACCAAGCACAGAGCACGATTTTAAATCGTCTCCACACAACTCTTCAGGTAAAGCCCCACACATCACCTTTTAACACACCTTTATGTACAAACATGACCACATTCGTCCAATGAGAAGGCGGAGGAGATCAGGTTTCTTAATAGAAACAAAACATTTCATTCCAACGAACGACTCGAACGAAACAGAAAACGAAAGACTCTAAAATGTTTATCAAACAGTTTTGAAATTATCACGGCGTCGGCCAAATATACTGATGGTGTAAGGACGTGCCGTCGAGTAACCTGGCATGCTACCCGCCAGGTATAGAACCAGTTATGTGTGAAGTAAGACAGTATGTCAGAGAGTAACTTGATGTATAATATATTAATGCCGCAACTTGAAGGAAAACATTCATTGAAGGTAATTGACAGCGACTTCCATGATCATCAGGAAAAACTGATTAATTAAGCTAACCTAACTAACAGAAAGAATGTAACCGTCGTCACCGGTAACCCAATTAAGTCACTAATTGAATCAGACCATGGTGGCTACCTAGAGAGGCAAAAAGAGACAAAAACAACGGATAATTACATTGGGCGTGGCCAGTGATCCTTATTGGCTATCTATCATCACGTGTTTTCATGATGAGAATTTCTTCTAAAGTGTATTAACAAATTTGCAGTAGCCCTTTCTTCCTCCCCCTGGATCCATCACTCTAAATTACCTCCTAGTTAAATAGGAGGCAGCAGAATTCCGCCGCCGCAGCGACAATTTGCCCAAATTACGTTTGTTTGAGCCCCCCTACGTCGTCTGGATGAATTTCCTTGTTGATCACTTTTTTTTTCTTCCCAGGGATATTCGTCATAATTGACCTTTTATATCGTCACTTGGTTTGTAGCTCTTCCCAGAATAAACACTAGTACGTTAAAACGAAGTTTATAACTCTATGTTTTAGTACTATAATATTAATTCAATAAATTAGTATACTAATATATAGTAAAACTTCGTTTTAATGCCATTCTGCTTATTACGCTATTTTCTTTATATCTGTCAGAAATTGGGATAAAAAATGTTCTTTTCAAAGAATCAATAAACGATCGCCTTTTCCTAGGGCGAAGAGGTAATATGGCGTATTCATACAATAAGATTTGGAAGTGAATCGTTCTTCTATAGGTATTATAGGAAGTATTTGCAGAAGAATGGTTCAGCTACAAAGCTTTTACGGTATGCCATATTAAAAGAAACTTTTTATCCAAAGCAAGAGCGATCGTTTATTGATCCTTGGTCGAGATATCTCTGGGTGATTATCTTTCTTTAATGTTTTCTTTATATTATATTGTTATTTACTATGTGTGCGTGTGTTTAGTATATACTAGACGGGTGACCCGGGATTGGCCCGTGTGCATATCTACCCGAGTGATATATATTTAGTTAAGATTTTTTTAATAATTGTTTGTTATTAGCATTATCTATTTGTTTGCATCAGCATAATTTAATCTAATCTTTGATAGAGGGCGCTGTTCGTGAGCTAAGTAGAATAATTTGAATATATAGTTTTAATAATTTATTTATATATATTTTAAAATAGCCTATCGTCTTCCCCGTATTTTTTTACCTATGTATGGAAATTTTGGTTTGAATTAGTGAACTACTGCGAATTTGTATACCGGACATACAAACAAACAAACATACAAACATTGATTTTTATATATATAGATGTGGGTTACAACCCGCTTATAATGCATTTAAAAATTTAAATAGTTTTAATTTTATGCACTCTGCAGAGATGCATACCTCGAACCTTGGAGTAATCAGTTCAGTAGCATTACCAAAATTAGCCGGACTATACATATTAAAGGAAAACCGAGAGGATCGATGGTTTTTTTTTTTCACCCAATAAAAAAGAAGAAGAAAGAAAAGTAAAACGCGATCCCCTGAAATTTTACTACCAACCGCCGTGTTACCGCCTAAACGAAAATTGTTGAAACTTTTATACTTCTTATCGCTTTCTTGTGAATATAACAAAATAGGGGAAATAATGAAATAGTAAATTGATTGATGATCTAAAAATCTCTATTTCTTCAATAACTAGCCTGTATACTCCCCTTTAGTGTAACCTTTTATTAATCTAGAATATATTTTTAAAATATTCGGTAAAATATAACGTTATATGCAGCTTCTAGAAGATTTGTGGGTCAAGAACCTAAAATGGCCTCGTTAAGTCTTTCCCTATGTACGTAACATCCATAAACCGGTAGGTTTCAATAGAATGTGGTTGAAGATGTTTCCCTCGACATATGTGATAATGGACCGCGTAGAACAACCATATATCATGACTTGAGTAATAGGAAACACATAGGACAATCTTATATTAGACCAGTAGCTCTCAACCCACAGACATCCCTTCAAAGTTAAATACATTTTGGGGATATACAGGATTTTTTGTCCGGTAACAAGTATTTTTGGTTAAATTCGTAGCTGACGAGTGTATTTACGAACGCAATTTTGGTAGCCTTGTAGATTTTTAGTATTCTTAAATATGTTTTTAATGTTTTAAAATTATATTTGACGAGACACACATGATTGAGTAATTTATAATACAATATAATGCGGCTTATGAGTGTAAAACGACATTTGAAAATTATCCCGCATGCGTTTATTTTGAACGAAAAATCGAAATTTATTTTTAAGGAGAAATAACGATTATTTCTAACCTTAGGGATGAAGTATGAAAGTATGAATTGTGAAGAGTAATGATAAACGGAAAAAATAAAAGTGTCCAGGGATGGAAATCGAACCCACAGTGTTCCGCTTACCTGGCAGATGCCATGTCCACTAGGCTACCCTGGAAATATTTTTCCGTTCGTAAATATTATATACAGTAAATTATAATACAATATAATGCGGCTTATGAGTGTAAAACGACATTTGAAAATTATCCCGCATGCGTTTCTTTTGAACGAAAAATAGAAATTTATTTTTAATGAGAAATAACGAGAAATCATCCCTAAGGTTAGAAATGATCGTTATTTCTCCTTAAAAATAAATTTTGATTTTTCGTTTAAAAGAAACGCATGCGGGATAATTTTCAAATGTCGTTTTACACACATGATTGAGGTACTCGCGCGCTTGACATACTGGGCTTTGGGGAACACTGCGTCAGACCAATCTAAAGATGTCCTCCCGCCCGTATATAAACTATTATTTGAATTAATTTTAAAGTTCTGCGAGCTGTAATAGGATGTAGTACAGGAATACAAGCTGAGAACGGCTAATCTCACAATTTGTTTTCAAACTTTATACTTCCTTTGTTCTTTAAGACATAGTGGATATTGTTAGATTGCACTTTGGCAGTGTCTTAGATAGGTCGTAACCACTCAGAGGTCACTATACTGCCACAGATCTGTCAATATTAAAGAAGAATGCGCAAGACTTGAAAGAGACGGATGCAAGACGAAACCAATGGCAGCGAACTATCCATTCCCCCCGTCGATCCATCATCACAGATCTGGCTGGCGGAAGCTGTTTGATACTGCCCGGCGTGAAATACAACCCGCGTCAACAACACGGTCGCGTTGGATTGGACCAAATCTCTCTCCGTGTTGTCCGAGAATCACGAAAAGCGGTGTCTGATCATCGCAAAAAATACTAAAAGGTACATTATACTCTTCATGAAAAAGAACATCTAGGCCAGAGAAGCTTTTTTTTTTTTAAATTTTCATTTTATCGAAGTTTCGACACAATTTTTGCTCTTTCCAAGATAAACCTAAAGAATTTGGTAGGACTTTATATATATATTTGAAGTTCATGCTCATTATTGCGTGATTATTCAAAATTGACACAACATCGAATTCACGAGTCAAATTAGCAAATTTAAACCACAATATTTTGCTAATTTGGTTAGTGATTAAACTAATTCAGATTACGATCTTTGAATCTTGTTCCTGGGGAAGAGTAGAGGGAAGAATAGTGAGTGTCTATTTATTCGGTTTGAAGATTTGCCAGGTCTGAACTTTTGAATTAGAGCTCAGTGAAGGAACTCAAAAGTCAGCTCAAACCATACATAATGGTGATTGATAATTATATTGCGATAGTACATATTTGGTGTGTGTGTGTGTATAAATCCATAGGAAGATTTGCAAAAAGCATAGGTTATCATGTGAAAGCTTACAGTTTTAAGTCCATAAAAGAAACTTTGAAAATCGTCCTATATTGATCTCTATTTCTCATATACTGATGATTATTCCAGAGATACTTGGAAGGCAGGAATTTAAATAGATAGAAGTACACTGTCACATCTTCATTTAATATTTATTTTTATCTGTGCAACATGTTCCTGTACTTTATGTGTGTTAAGCAGGTGTAAATAATATAAATATAAAGCTCAAAAGTATTTAGTTCCTTTGTTGATGAAATATAAGCAAGCTATATGGCTCTAACACATACACTCATGGGCAAAACATAAGGAAGTTGTACCTTTTAGCATGTATATCGGGATTCAGACAATAAATATGAAAGATATTTGATACACATTAACCTCTATTGAAGACATACGAGAAAACCAAGTGTGAACAAAATTGACTCTGTCTCCTTAAAAAAAAAAAAAAAAAACTACCGGCGATATAAAAAAATGAAAGTTCATTAAGTTTTGTCCATGGGTGTATATTTGAAAGTTTTTTTTTTTTTAGAATTTGTCATTGTAATTAATTTGAATAAATTACAGTTATAGATGATAGATTAAAAAAAGTTTGTTTTACCTCTTTGTATCCGCGACTTCATGACTGCTTTGGCTTTAACCTGACCTAAACTATTCTTATCAAAGTAACTTAACGCATCCTAAACTAACTTAATCAATATTTATAATTTTAACATGAATAATTTAATTACATTCACTCTTGGAAATTTAAATTTTCATTTCTACGCATTTATCATATTAGCAAAAAGAAGAGCTAATGCCCAATAAGCAACATGAGGAGGGCTCTAAAGGTATGTTCAACAGTGTGATAATGTGTATAAACTGTTTGCCAATTTTTTGACATTTCAAAATCTTTTATTGACTTCAGGTCAATCAGTCCCTCAGTGAGGAAAGCTCCCCCACCTTGGAAGAATGCTCCTCCAGATAATACTACTAATATATTTCACAGACACCCAATGTATTTACAGTAACATAAGCGGAAAATATCAACGACTGGTCCTGGAGGCTTTGGTTTCCAATAAAATTCCAAGCCTCAATAGAAAAATAGAACTACCCCCGCAGTACATAGCTTTTTGTAATAGCATTGACCCCGCATAGGGAAGTTTAACCTCAAGTATTTTCCCGAATTATGAATATATTTTATTTGTTTTAAACTTGTTTTAAACTGAATTTCTCGCTCGCTCTCTGGGTGTGTTGATGCGTGCTTGTTTGTGGCAATTCCGCTTTAATTTTAATTTTCAAATCTTACTTAGGTGGATGTATTTACCTCTCCACATATATATGATATAATTCTATTCTAGATGTGTGAAAAGAATTAGCAGTCGTTTGTGGCCGTCTCCACTTCAATAATCATCTCTTTATTTTCCTCAAATCTTTTTAAACAAAACAAAATTTACATACACCATTTAGTTAAATCTTTAGAAAAAAAAAAAAAACAAAATAAAATTTACATTCTATCATTCAAAATGTATCATATATATATATATATATTTTGGATTACCTGATGAAAAGCATTTTGCTTGAAAGCTTGTAATTTTAATAAAAAGAAACTCACCACGCTATATTTTCGTTTTCTCTTTTAACTACTAATATATGCTAGATATATGGAAGTTACTTAAGATACTTGTTTATCGCTTTGAAAATAGAGCAATCCATAAATAAATCTTCAATTTAAAAGGCATATATTGGATCAAAATATCATTTATTTTACCAATATTTCAGTTGGCTGAACGCCAACCTTTATCAAGGTGTTATAACATATGTTATAACAATATTTTATAACACCTTGATAAAGGTTGGCGAATTGGTAAAATAAATGATATTTTGATCCGAAATATGCCTTTTTAATTAAATATAAATATATATCAATTTTTTTCTCCACATTGAATATAAGCAAAAATATTTTAAAAAACTTAATTCTATTGACGTTATGTGGCGCTGAGTTTGTTGTTGACACACATTAATATGTTATAATACCTTGATAAAGGTTGGCGTTCAGCCAACTGAAATATTGGTAAAATAAATGATTTTTTTTGAATCCAATATATGCCTTTTTTAATTAAATACTTGTTTATATAAAAAAAGTTAATTTTCAACAAATTTTGTAACAAATGAAACCCTATGACGCGAATGTTTCTTTTCACAAATAAATCAAACTTCTACTGTCCTTACTGCGATTAAAGCTGTAATGAAGCGGTCTGGTAGATTAAATTATCGAAACCGCTGGAAGTGTTTACCTCTGATGAACCAAGCCCTCCCAATATTTTTTCATCTCAGTAAGAACAGTAGAAGTTTGATTTATTTATAAAAAGAAAGATTCGCGTCTTAATGTTTTCATTTGTTATATACAGATGGCGAGTTATTGTTTTGTATTAATATATTTTGTGTCATTTCCCTGATTGTGCAAAAGAACTAACCGAAACCACTCAGGAGTGCCGAGACTGTGCCGTGTAGCCTTCTCTGCCTGGATGATGAATCCCTTTCACCGACCGAGGGGCCAAGTAATTGGCGGAACGTCTTGGGGGGCTCCCCACCCTTTTTACGAGACCCAGGGTCGAGATTTATGGCTCTGGCGCTTTGTCTGGAGACTGTCGCAAATCTCACGTCATCCATTATTTAAACATTGATCGATCTCTACAAAATTAATTTAATTCAGAGCCATCAACACCCATGTGTCTGTCGGTCTGAAGCTAGGCAAATATAGCAGACCTGTGACTCACCGGCCGGCCGGCTCCATCCATCACGGCGGGGAGGAGGAACAAAGACCACCGCAGATGTCACGTGTTGTCCAGCCAGTCGATGTTTTGGAGAAAATGTAGCCCTGAGTGCCATGGGCAATGGTATCGCGGTGGTTAGATACCAAGTTTGAGGGTTTAGCTCATCATATTCGTGGGGAGGGTTTTTTCCGTGGAGTAAGGTCACACCTATACCTATCCTGAGAAAGAAATGGGAATCTCCGAGAGTGCGTGGTCTGAAGGTTGTAGATTAGAGCTTGTGTTAGGATTTGATTACAATAAACATAAAAGGCGAGTAATAAAGACGTCTATTGAATGGCCTTATTTCCCCGAATGTTTTAGAGAAGAACCTTTGACATCTGATTTCTTTCACTCAAACAGCCGTGGTGATGCTGTAACCTCACTGTGTCTTCACTAACCAGTAACTGCGTCAAACCACTAACCTAGGGGTCTTCCAAGATGACAGGTTACAGGAACAATTGGTTGACTCAGCTAGATAGTTAGGTATTGTCGGAGACCACATATGGGAGTAGGGCCACCGGTACCAGCCTCGAGATATGCGTAACTCATCTCTTACCAGTGAGAATTGAGCTGCGCACAATCTCTTTAAAGAACAGTTCAAAGAGGAAGATTGGATGAATTATGTCACAGATGCAACCGTCACACAAATAGATAACTTCACACCCCCGTATTGACCCATCCACACACATAAGTACAAACTGAGCACACTTTTAGGTATGTAGGACCCATAGCCGCCAGCCGATCTCTTCACCAAAAAAATCCCACCACCATCATCCCAACAACCTGATTGTTTAAATCTACCGTCGGCTATCCTCGATCCCTCCAAGTATTGTGTCCACTCTATTTGATTTTCTTCAAACCATGCAGCCGGACCTCTAGTAACCAAGAGGGAAGCCATTAGGGAAAATTACATAGCGCTTTCACGCTCTGACCGCGGATATTGAGAAAAAAATTATTAAAATATTGCCACGTGGAAAATTAGGGAAGATCAACTTCGAGATGAGACAACAATTTATTTCAGGCAAGAACAAACTATGAATGGTAAACAAAAGATAAGCCACGAGGGAAATTTACAGAGTAGCAAAATATAAACATAAAAATGACCACTCTGTTAATAAAAATAATAAAATTAATAAATACTTTGTTACAATATTTTATTCGCTAACACAAATATATATCGTTTATCAGATGGCGCCTACCACTTACATATTGCTAGAATTAAAACAAAAACATTGTTGACATTAATTGATGTGTTAAATATGACATTGAGAGAGAGAGAGAGAGTGCTATAAGAAGTAATTTCAACCTCCATTCCCAAGTCTAACCGCCGTCAACTGGAGGCAGCTAGCGAAGTTATCTGTTGAACCACGTATTGATGATACTAAGGGATGGTTTAATTTCGCACCGACTTCAAGCAAAAATGGCGAAATATTTATTGTTGTTCTGAAACTATTGATGAATTTACTAAATAAAATACATTTTTATTACGAACACAATAAACTGATGGCTACCCGAAACACGTGTGTGTAGTTAGCTTTTCTTGATTAATCAAGAAGGGCATTTGGCCAATTCTGGAATAATAATAATAAAAATCAATGTTTAGTCGATGTTTATTCCGACAGATAAGCACAAGCCATAAGCAACTTCAGTTCCACGATCAGGAGATGTCTTTTTATTGATTTATTCACCTAATCCCAGTACAATTTCACTTTTGTACTATTTACACAATAACTGTGCACAAATAAGTAAGTTATCCCAATTACTGTAGCTACTTCACTCGAGAAATCATGTGCTCTGGCTTAGAATTGAATAAAAATATTTATTTTCCAACATTTCGGTTGGCTGAACGCCAACCTTTATCAAGGCATCACATTTTTGTGTGAAAAAACTCAGTGCACATAGATTACAGTTAGAGAAAGTTGTCAGAGGCAATTCTGATAATAGATATCTTAGAGATGGGTGTGTTCTTAAATAACTACAATTTTTTTCCATAGCTTCCCTACTAGTCGCCTCTCGTGTGTCTCGAATATAAAGTTTACGTCAGTCGTTTAGTTCTGCCCTTTGCACCTAGTTTTGACATCAATGTTGACCGCGAATCCAGAATGTTGAAATTTATTCTAAAACTAAATACGTGAAAAGATATAATTAAATGTGAAAGAGTGAGTGTATCTATCCAACGACAGTCCGGCAGGGGTTCCTGGTATGTGTTAGCAAACAGGGCCCCGTTAAAGTGCGGCTGATGGATGTAGGGGTGGCAAACCTGCAATTAGGTCCTATAGAGCCGTAACGCGGCTGGATGGATGAACGCTCATTAGCCATTCCGCGAGGCGTTAAGCCTTCCTCCGGCGTGCTATTGAATTAGGAGGAGCCAGAGCTCTTCTTCATCCTTTGTTGCTGCGGAGATGCTCCGATAGCTCGAGGAAAAACTACCACCAGGGTCAAAGGTGATTCCGAAATAGAATTTTTTATCTTCCTCGAAGAAGGAAAGCTGATCCTGAATTAAATTAGAGATGAAGGGTAGGCAGGTTGTTGGGAGGGTGGAGCAACATTACGTAATGCATTCTCTTTCTAAGGTATACAGTTACGACGTCCGTGCCGCATCAATGTCATGGTTGATGCGACAGCATGTACCGTGTCCACAATTTCTGATCGCTTAGCTCCTACTTGAGGCACTACCTATGTGGACCTAGCATCTCGTCATTGGCTTTATTCCGAAAGTTATATATCATTCTATAATAGATTTTGAAATCAGATAGATATAGAAATTCGATTAAAAATCGTTAATATTTAATATTTATAAACACACACACAAAACGATTTTTTACGCCAATGCCATATTAACAATAGAATTTTAACGTCCCGGTTGTATCAATAATGGGATATTCTAACATCCCAAACGTTTCAACAATGAGATATTCTAACGTCCCGGCCATTTCAACAATGGGATATTCTAACGTCCCGGTCATTTCAACAAAGGGATATTCTAACGTCCCGGTCATTTCAACGATCGAATATTCTAACGTCCCGGTCATTTCAACAATCGATAATTCTAACGTTTCAGTCATTTCAACAATGGGGTATTTTAACGTCCCGGTCATTTCAACAATGGGATATTCTAACGTTCCAGTCATTTCAACAATGGGATATTCTAACGTTTCAGTCATTTCAACAATGGGATATTTAACGTTCCAGTCATTTCAACAATGGGATATTCTAACGTTTCTGTCATTTCAACAATGGGATATTCTAACGTCCCGGTCATTTAAACAATGGGATATTCTAACGTTCCAGTCATTTCAACAAAGGGATATTCTAACGTCCCGGTCATTTCAATAATGGGATATTCTAACGTTCCAGTCATTTCAACAATGGGATATTCTAACGTTCCAGTCATTTCAATAATGGGATATTCTAACGTTCCAATCATTTCAATAATGGGATATTCTAACGTTCCAGTTATTTCAACAATAGGTTATTCAAACGTTCCATTTATTTCAACAATGGGATATTCTAACGTTCCAGTCATTTCAACAATGGGATATTCTAACGTCCCGATCATTTCAATAATGGGATATTCTAACGTCCCGGTCATTTCAACAATAGGATATTCTAACGTTCCAGTTATTTCAACAATGGGATATTCTAACGTTCCAGTTATTTCAACAAAGGGATATTCTAACGTCCCGGTCATTTCAATAATGGGATATTCTAACGTTCCAGTCATTTCAATAATGGGATATTCTAACGTTCCAGTCATTTCAATAATGGGATATTCTAGCGTTCCAGTTATTTCAACAATAGGATATTCTAACGTTCCAGTTATTTCAACAATAGGATATTATAACGTCCCAGCCATTTCAATAATGGGATATTCTAACGTTCCAGTCTCTCATTTCAATAATGGGATATTCTAACGTTTCAGTCATTTCAACAATAGGATATTCTAACGTTCCAGTTATTTCAACAATGGGATATTCTAACGTTTCAGTCATTTCAACAATGGGATATTATAACGTCCCAGCCATTTCAATAATGGGATATTATAACGTCCCAGCCATTTCAACAATGGGATATTCTAACGTTCCAGTCATTTCAATAATGGGATATTCTAACGTTCCAGTCATTTCAATAATGGGATATTCTAAAATTACAGTTATTTCAACAATAGGATATTCTAACGTTCCAGTTATTTCAACAATGGGATATTCTAACGTTCCAGTCATTTTAACAATGAGATATTCTAACGTTCCAGTCATTTCAACAATGGGATATTCTAACGTTCCAATTATTTCAACAATGGGATATTCTAACGTCTCAACCGTTTCAATAATGGGATATTCTAACGTCTCAACCGTTTCAATAATGAGATTTTCTAACATCCCGGCGGTATTAATAATGGGATCGTCCAGGACGCCTTCAAAATACTGAAATGGGATCTCCTATCGCACCCGCCATAGTCACCAGATCTAGCCCCTTCGGATTATCACTTGTTACGGTAGATGGCATATGGACTACACTTAGCCAAGTTCGAAGAAGTATAAAAAAGGTTAAATTATTGGTTTCAGTCCAAAGACGCGTCGTTTTTCTCGCCGTGGTATTAATCTATTACCAGTATGATGGAAAAATCTGTAGCTAATGAGAAACAATACTTTGATCAAACCTTTTTTGTATTTTTATTAAAATTTTCCAATTTTTTCTCCGATAAAAAAGAAAATACATAAACATAATTGTGGACCTGGTATGTGGACCATTTACTCTTAGAAAGAAAAAAGATATGAAATCATAGAAATTTTAAAATTAATTTCTATCATTACTAGTTCTCCCCCCTTGGCAGAGCTGACTGCTATAGGGCGCGTCCCCAGGTGGAGGATAGGGGAACGACCTTCAGATATGAAGGCCAGCTGCGAAACAAGCAGAATAACTGACGAATAAGCAGTCGCGGACCAACAGCAGCATTGTTAGAAGAGGAGTAGACCTCTTTAAAAATCCTGACTTCGACTGACCCAGTTGATAGACCTCAGCAAGGGTCCCACTCCAGGGATACGGAGAAGCTGCGTCTGTACTCATGTTAGAGTCGGCAGCAAAGGCGTCTGCTTCCATGTTAGGAACGGCCTCAAACTACAGGCAAAGTCAGACTTTCACCAAAGTGTGCCTGGATCATGGTGCCATGATCAACGAAAGCTGCACCCCTACACCCCATTCCATGAGATCACATGTAATTCGTGTAATCTTTACACAAGGGGATAAGAAACAACAACAACTAGTTCTCCCCTCTCACCCAAAATTAAAATACATTTATTTAACAAAAATTTGCTGCATTTATGAAATTTGCGGTACTAAACCTGTCCAATTTTTAAAGTTTCTGTGTGTATCTTGAAAAAGTTCCTATACGTATTGAATCAGTCTTAAAGTTGGAAATGAAAAATCCTACTGATCCGTGAACTTGCAGACTTACTTAAGAGGAGGTCAATAGGCTAACACAGATATCACAATGGCTATACTCGTAAAAAGTTTAAAAATACACACACAGAGTTGAATATTGAGCAAATATTATATATCAATAGGTGTGATACGATATACCATCATCCGAAATCTATGTGCACTTTCCAGAGACAAGGTTTTATACATCACCTGAGAGCTGTGTACTGTTGTAAGACACAAGATGTTTTATACATCACCTGAGAGCTATGTGCAGTTTCCAGACACAACATGTTTTATACATCACTTGAGATCTATGTGCACTTTCCAGAAACAAATTTTATACATCGCCTGAGAGCTATGTGCTGTTGTAAGACACAAGTTCTTTTGTACATCACCTGAGAGCTATGTGCAGTTGCCAGACCCAGGATGTTTTATACATAATATGAGAGCTATGTGCATTTTCCAGAAACAAAGTTTTATACATCGTCTGAGAGCTATGTACTGTTGTAAGACACAAGAGGTTTTATACATCACTTGAGAGCTATGTAATGTTACCGGACACAAGATGTTTTATACATCACTTGAGAGCTATGTGCAGTTTCCAGACATAAGAGGTTTTATACATCACCTGAGAGCTATGTGCAGTTGCCAGACACAAGAGGTTTTATACATCACTTGAGAGCTATGTGCAGTTGCCAGACACAATATGTTTTATACATCACCTGAGAGCTATCTGCACTTTCCAGAAACAAGGTTTTATACATCGCCTGAGAGCCATGTGCTGTTTTAAGACACAAGGTGTTTTATACATCGCAGGAGAGCTGTGTACTGTTGTAAGACACAAGATGTTTTATACATCACCTGAGAGCCATGTGCTGTTGTCAGACACAAGATGTTTTATACATCACTTGAGAGCTATGTGCTGTTATCAGACACAAGATGTTTTATACATCACTTGAGAGCTATGTGCTGTTGTCAGACACAAGATGTTTTATACATCACTTGAGAGCCATGTGCTGTTGTCAGACACAAGATGTTTTATACATCACCTGAGAGCTATGTGCTGTTGTCAGACACAAGATGTTTTATACATCACTTGAGAGCTGTGTACTGTTGTCAGACACAAGATGTTTTATACATCACTTGAGAGCTATGTGCTTTTGTCAGACACAAGATGTTTTATACATCACTTGAGAGCTGTGTACTGTTGTCAGACACAAGATGTTTTATACATCACCTGAGAGCTATGTGCTGTTGTCAGACACAAGATGTTTTATACATCACTTGAGAGCTGTGTACTGTTGTAAGACACAAGATGTTTTATACATCACCTGAGAGCTATGTGCTGTTGTCAGACACAAGATGTTTTATACATCACTTGAGAGCTATGTGCTGTTGTCAGACACAAGATGTTTTATACATCACTTGAGAGCTGTGTACTGTTGTAAGACACAAGATGTTTTATACATCACCTGAGAGCTATGTGCTGTTGTCAGACACAAGATGTTTTATACATCACTTGAGAGCTATGTGCTGTTGTCAGACACAAGATGTTTTATACATCTCCTGAGAGCTATGTGCAGTTGCGAGACACAAGATGTTTTATACATCACCTGAGAGCTGTATACTGTTGTCGGACACAAGATGTTTTATACATCACCTTAGAGCTATGTGCTGTTGCCAGACACAAGATGTTTTAAACATCGCCTGTGAGACGCGAGATCTGGAATCTTAATATCACAAACCTTTCTAAAAAATCCGCCTGTATTACCGCTAATCAGCATTTCAATTTGAGCGATCCATCAAGCATCCCACCGAATCGGGTAATTATCGCAATTAGCTGGCGTCCTACCATTGGAACCTTTGCTTCCGAGCAGGCTGGCCCCTGTCTAGGGCATTCTTCCATGCCGCCAGCTCACACCTGAATATAGTTGCTTAGAGAATTGTTAGACCATGCTTTTTACTGCATTTCATGCAATATCTTCTATATATATAAAAATCAATGTTTGTATGTTTGTTTGTTTGTTTGTATGTCCGGTATACAAATTCGCAGTAGTTCACTAATTCAAACCAAAATTTCCATACATAGGTAAAAAAAAATACGGGGAAGACGATAAGCTATTTTAAAAAAATATATAAATCAATTATTAAAACTATATATTCAAATTATTCTACTTAGCTCACGAACAGCGCCCTCTATCAAAGATTAGATTAAATTATGCTGATGCAAACAAATAGATAATGCTAATAACAAACAATTATAAAAAAATCTTATCTAAATATATATCACTCGGGTAGATATGCACACGGGTCAATCCCGGGGCGAAGCCCGGGTCACCCATCTATTTGTACATATAAAACCCCACTCATCCTGATCATTATTGTTTACACTCTCTGGAGAATCTGTGTAAGACCAATGGGGTCTTAATAAAGGCTTTTGTGTGTGAATATAGTTGCTTCTTAGCGATGGTATTTTATCTATTAGAAATAATGCAGTCTTCAACGGGGAAAAACACAGTCATATCAACCAATAGTCTAACTCTCGATGTTTCAATGCCACTCTCTTCAGGGGGATGTTTATTTTAAATCCTAGTTCTACTTATATTCATTCACGATTTTATGAGCATGCATGTAAAGCGTTACGTATCTGCATATATAAAGAATTCATAAAAATAAAATAAAAAACTTTTGCAAATTAATAGATTAAAAATATAAATCCAGCAGAATTCAACATGACCAATTTTAGTAAGCTATTTCATAAAATATCAAAATATGCGAAGTTATTGTGGTTTGAAACAAAAATATATTTATGTAGGACCTAGCCTGCACAAAGAATAGCTCACCCCATTAATAAATGCATTAAACACATAAATTAAAAGCAACAAATCAAAGCTTTCGTTTGATATTCTCTAAGCAAAACGCGAAAAATTGATGAGTAAACCACAACAACAGCAAACACAAGTTAACCTATATATCATGATTTATCATTACAAGGGAGGATACAAACTTGGAACATGCTACGGGAGGAGTTATGAAACCAGCCGATTCTGTCAAAAAGAGATTTTTACCTTTTGATGTGGCCCATCTTAGTCTAGAATTTAAAAGTACGAGAAAATTGTATTCATGTGCGAAAAAAGACACCTCATTCTTTTAAATGAGTTCTTTTTAATGAAATCATTAAATATGAGAGAGGTGCTCTCTCTTTTTGCACAAAAATATACCATCCTTTCAAACTTTTTTAACAGTACTTTTTAACTTGATGAACTATCGTAGGATGAATTAGGATTGATTCAGGATGTAGACTCATATATCTTCAAAAAGTTCATTATCCGACGTTTGCGTGAGCCACTGTTGATTTTTTTCACAAGGTGGAAACAATCGTATTAGCTTAACACAATTTCCACTTTGAAGAGGACAATAGTGGATCACCGATTCTTTTGAGGGTACATGAGTCGATATCTTGAATTATTTAAAACTTAACAAACCAATATGTAAAATAATAACACTTACAGTTTATTCTTTAAAATATAATATAGGCACACATTATAATATGATGCATTAAGCGCGCCATCTGTTATATGAAATTGAAATATTTTAGTCGCTTATTCTTCTTTTTAAAATTAAACAATTTTCTACTGCCTGCAATTATAAATTAATTGATGAGCCAGTCTCTCCCATTAATTTATAATTGCAGTAATGGCAGTAGAAATTGTTTAATTTAAAAAAGAATCATATCTAAAATATTTCAATTTCTTATTTAGTGCATAAAGAATAGAAAGGTTCCGTATACATTGTGTGTCAGAAGATTATTTAGTAACGAAACAGGATGGACAATAAAGTTGTAGAATAAGCATTGTTTAGAAGGAAAATGTAACAAATTCCATCACACCAAGAATAAACAGTCAAATAGAAACTATATAATCAGAATGAATACAATAGTTGAGAAACGATATAATGGATTATATTGGTAGAAAGGTTCACCACAGATATGTCAAGCTTTCCCAAATCTTTTTACAGCTTTAGCTCACTAATTGAAGAAATTGGTCTGAATTGGATGATTAAACAAAATAAAAAATTCTTAAAATAAAAGGCAATTCCGCCATTAGACTTTTTATTTTTTCGATGTTTCAACAAATTCTTTTGTCCTCATCAGGAAAAATATTATAAATAACCGTTATGGAAAAGCATAAAAAATGTTTCTTATTTCAATAACAATGAATGCCTGCCACAGGCAAACTCTATCTTCAAGGAAAATGCTGAATAATTACATCGTCAATAATACAGCGGGCGTTATAGGTTCCATTTTTACTAAAAACTATGATAAAACTTTAAAAGTGAATCTTCTATATTCAAGTAGCTTTTAGAGTTCGAAGAAGAGAGATATTTTTAAAAATCGTGTTGAAACAACATTCCATATAATGGCATCCACTCTATTCTAAATTTAACATTTTGTGCAATAGACATTCTTCTTTTTGAAGTACTGTCAAAGGGCGTTCAAGGAGCTTTAATAATGAAAAGATGATTATAATAATTAATGGAGAGAAGTGATGATAATTATCATGTATTTAAAATTTCCTTCTGCGAAGGAAGACAGTATTGACTAAACAGTCTGTTATAAGTCGCAATAATATGCATAAGAAAAGCAAAATTTAAGGAACAAACAAAATTATTTCAAATTATATATTCATTTTTAGATTAAAATTTATTTTTAAAAATGTGTTATACCAATCTTTACATAATGATTTGCATAAACCTATCGTAAATTATATTTACATATTACACTCTAGGTAAATATGCAATTTTTATGCAACTTTCCTTTAATAATATTTCTGTTATAAAGATCAATAAAATAATTCTTTATATCAATATACAAAGGCTTTCATGCACGAAATTTTGAGATCTGAGAATTAAGTTTTTTTTTTTTAAAGAAACTTATCCCTAGAAGCCCCTGATGATATTTCACCTTAAGACATTTCTTTTATTTTTAATCACAATTTTTATGGCTTATTCTTTAACCATTATAGAAAACCACGGGGGGTATAACAGAAATAGGCTCGATTTTGAACTCCTTGTTGGTTCTCACCATTCTTTCATGCTGGTCGCTCCTGCAGGTCAGTTGGTCGTTCCAGGGTGGGGCGAGGGGTTCTTTGAAATGGTCGGCGAGATGAAAAGGCTCCTCATCCATCAAGATTTACACTCGATTGAAAACTGCTTTCTCACTTCTTAAAGAAAACGTTTGAGGCTCCAACAATAGAGGCAAACTAACAATTAATAGGCAGACTAAATATACTCATCGGTTACTTTCTAGCACACAAGTTAATTTTGTACTGCAGTGTGTGCAGTAGCTCTCAGTTACTGTACTCTGTATGATGACTGTCGGTAGTGAGATAGCCAGTAATGTCTTCTTTTTTATTTATATATAAATAAAGGGGGGATGGAAAAAACGACTGAATCAATATATACCAAAATCTCATCTTTTTGAACCCTGTGGAATGTTTTATACATATTTTGATAAGAATTTTCTATTTAGTCTCAAGTTATTTTTTTTTTTGAAAAATGTAAAGTGGAAAATGTTTTGAAGAGAAACTCCATTTTAATTCAATGACTTTCTATACACAGTCTAGCCATAAATTCTGTTACAAACAATTTTATAAATTAAATGATTAAGAACAAAAACTAATGGAATATAAATACATATTTTATTAGCCAATAGGACATAGATTTTAAATATATACAAGCATTCAAAATGTTCTCCCTTATTTTTGACACAGGATCTCAAACGTTCGGGCCACTGATCTATGGTGGCACGCACCTTTTCTAAGGGTATTTCTTTCATTGCTCTCACCAATGCTGATTTCAATTTATCCAAATTATGATATCTTTTTAAAGCACACCTTCTCCTCTAAATATGCCCACAAACTGTAATCAAAGGGGTTTAAATCAGGGCTTCCAGAGGGCCATTCATTGGCCTTTATGAACTCCGGAACATTCGTCTCCAACCATTGTTGAGTTGACTTAGCTTTGTGAGCAGGAGCTGAATCTTGTTGAAATATCCAATGTTCTCCATTAAAAATTTTTGTATTCAGAGGCTTTACTATTTGCTACAAAATGTCTTATTTATAGTTTTTAGCTGTATTTTTTACCCCTTTGGCACAGAAGTGGAGATCTGTTACACCTTGGTAGCTAACTCCCCACCAAACCATGACAGAAGAAGGATGGTGACTTTTTCAAGTCTTCTGACTTTCAAAGAAGCTTCTAGAGAGCTACGAGCATATATCCTATCATTCTGACGATTAATCTTTTCCTCGACAGTGAAAAATTTCTAGTCTGTGAAAAGGATTCTCTCATGCCACCGACCATCATGCTGCGCCAACAACATTTTTGATCTAACCCTTCTAATATCTCTAAGAGCAGGGGTTATCAAATGACCTGTGCGTCGTTTGAAAGCTCTCAGTCCAAGGTCTTCGTTGAATATCCTTGAAACTATATTGGAGCTAAATTTATCTGCTTTGCTAAGATCTTTTGTTTGCAGTGTGGATTTCGACGAATTCTTTCGCGAATGGCTTTTATAGCTGCTTGCGTTCGTTGCATGCGAGGTCGACCAGATCTTTCAAGGTCATCAATAGTGCAAGCCTTGTTGAACCTTTCAATGATTCGATAAACAAATTGACGCGTAATATTCAAATTTTGTAAAAGTTTAAAAAGGGTGAAAGATTTTGGCCTACCTTGTGTAAGGCTATTACAACTATAGGGTTTTCTTTAATACCCAAACCCATTATCAAAAAACAAATATATTTCGATTTTTTTTCTGAGCACGTGTGCACGAGATATTCAAATAACAACAACTGTATTTTGAATACTTAACGCGGTCAAGTTAATTTTTTATCACTGATTTGGTTTTGTAACAATATTTATGGCTAGACTAAGTATATCTATCGACAAATGTGTATGAACAAACCGTGAAATATCTCTTCTTCGCTTACCCAACATTCTACAATTCAAAGGTTACTACTGCTGATCTGTCATTGCTGAAAAACCTTCCAAGAAATAAATCCACTTAATGTCACTTAATAATTTGGACTTCTACCGCCATTGTAAATAAAACCAAATATATTATGATACATTAGCGCGCCATCTGTTATGAAAATTTGAGACTATTCTAGACGCGTCTGATTCTTTAAAAACTTTTGAAAGAATCATACGCGCGCGCGCGTCTATAATAATTTTGAATTTTTAAAACCAAATATACTTTGGCCTGAACGACAATCCGGTTAGTGGACGACCTGTGCACGCTCCAGAAACCTCTTTGGTATAATAAAATAGATATAGATAAATTATTAATGAGGTGAGATAAAGAGGAAACTGTCTTAGACAGACTATAATATTTTAAAAATAGGGCTTATTTTGGATATCAATAAGATTTTTTATTAATCCAATATTTCGATGGATCAATCGTCCATCTTTTACGAGGATTTTTGTTATGAAGCACACAGCAGGTCGTGTGCTTCAGGTGAGCCTCGGACGTCTTGCAAGCTTATTGGGCGATAAACCATCTAATATATACAAATTTTTGTTTATCGCCCAATAAGCTTGTAAGACGTCCGTGGCTCACCTGAAGCATGCGACCTGCTGTGTGCTTCATAGCAAAAAAAAAAAACCTCGTAAAAGATGGACGATTGGTCCATCGAAATATTGGATTAATAAAAAATCTTATTGAAATCCAAAATAAGCCCTATTTAAAAAAATATATATCATGGATTGCTCTATATTAAGAAAGACTATAATATGTAACTACTTTCTAAATAGTGTCGTCAAATACATGATATTTGGAAGAAGAGAAAAAGAAGGAGAATTAAGAAAATTAAATTAAAACCATGAATAACATGCATCACAGGTGGGATACGAATCATTCCCAAAGATCAACATTAGATTTACGAAACTCTTTCTTATATTTGATTTGAAGTAGATAAAATTGCTGATAAAACATCCGTTGTCAGTACAGTTCCCCTTCCTTTGTAGCTCGGCGAGCATCTGTACGCGCCCTTCAGTACCGAAATAGCGCCGCCCATTGTGCTGGCGGGAGTGATGGAGAGGAAAGGATATCTTCTCGTGGGGAGCAGTACTCCAATAAAAAACGATCATTAGCGACAGGAGATAGTATCGCCACCACATAACTTAGCATCTGCTTCGCCGGAAAGTCATTTTTTGTGCAGTAAGGAGGTAGGCGGTATTTAGAGAAGTCTCTGGATGAAAAATGTTGTTTAAGAGAGAAGGAAATGGTTGTGTCGATGTGTTCTTTCATCCCAGCCCATCCTTCATGTGGGGGGAGGCACATGGCGGCACTTCGGTTTGTCAACTTTCACCTTTGAACATCCATTTGTTACCTCAACAGTCGAAGTAACATCATTTATTCTCATATGATATGTTTATTTATAAGTCAACCATTGATATATTGATCAATTCTTTATGTGTTACACGATTTTGGTGATGTTTATTTTAATTTTATTTGCTATGTTGTTTTTAGCATCTTTATTGAGATTTTTAATTATAAAAACTTTTTGCTCGAGATATTGCCTCTCTCTTATCTAAATAAAATAAATTTATCGTCTTTCAACGAAAAGTTTTTTGGTACCAATAAAATATTCTTAAAAGTTGATGTCATCACGTAAATATAGGTATTTTAACATTTAATTTTTTAAATATAATTGATTTTAACTAAATTTTCTTTAAATGTTATAGTTTTAAAAATAAGAATATTCATCGTATTTTTAAATATCTAAGTTATTTGAGTCCTATATACACTCATGGACAAAACTTAAGGAAGTGGAAAGACTTTGATGTCACCAGTAATCTATTTTTTGAAGAAGACAGAGCCAAATTTTGTTCACATTTGATTATCGAGTGTCTCTCTTCAATAAAGATCACTGTAATATCTTTCAGAGTTATCATCTGAATCCAGATATACATGCTAAAAAGTACAACTTCCTTAGTTATTGTCCATGAGTGTATGTATATTTCTCCAATACGTAGTGGATGATACACAGTATAACAAGCTAATTATAAATTAAAACAACACAATGTTTCAGTAGATAAGTTTCTTTTTATTATAAGGTAATCTCATGCTTTCGGGTATCCCTGTCCTACAGGAGTGCATAAAACGAATAGTAATAAACGGCAATGAGTGTATCTTTTTTGAAAAATTTAATTCCCATCTCTAACTTTTCGGGCATGAAAGCCCTTCTACAGAAGAAAAAACGAACCAATAAATCGCCAATAATAAAATAACCGTCAATTGCCAATTTATTTTAACATCGTACTTTCTCCTGTAGAAGGGCTTTCATGCCCGAAAGCTAGAGATGGGAATTGCTTTTTCAAAAAGATACTTAACCCTGGAATCCTAGTGATTTCACCTTAAAGTATTTATTATAAAATGAAATGATTTAAAAGTACGAATGTTTCTTTTATATACAATACACACTTCTACTGTTCTTGCTGCGATGAAAAAATATATTGAGAGGGCTTGGCTCAATATATTTTTCCATCGCAGTAAGGACAGTAGAAGTTTTTATTATGTATAAAAGAAACATTCGTACTTAAATCCTTTCATTTTATATTTAATGATGGCGCGTTATTGCTTTGTATTAAAGTATTTATTATTTTATGAATAGATTAATTTTGATATTTATCAGGCTGTATCAAAAGTTAGTTTCCAAAGAGGAAGCTCAATATAAAATTAAATTATTTAAATATATAACAATATAAATAAATTTACGGTCCCACACGGAGCGTGTCCACATGATTGAAATAACGTAGTAGGGTTTAGAATAACATTTTAGTATTCTAGTAGAGAACTCAATAGAGTTTGAGCAAAAAATAACGATCCTAGTACTATTGCATTTCTTTTGGAAAAAAGGACTAAATTCAAATATAGCGACAAAAGAAATGTACGAAGTGGAAGAGAAAGGAATAGACAATAGAATAACAGCTTCAAAATGATTCAAGAGATTTAGAGAAGGAGACATCAGTCTTGAGGAAAACCTCGAATGTGACGGCCATATGTGACGGATATTGAGACCCTACGATATCTGGTAATGGACAACCCACAACAATCTGCGCGTGAAATGTCAGCCAGAAGTGGTCCATCCAAAGATACGATCAACCGAACTCTTTACAAGCTGCACTTTTTTAGCAAACGCCCAAGATCCCCACGACCTGACTATAGACCTGTCCCAGAGGTGAGGCGATATCTGTAAACAATTGTTAAAAAATTCGCAAGATCTTCGGTTTTGGAAACGGATTGTAACTGGAGATTAAAAGTGGATCTATCTTCGTAACCCCGACACAAGAAGACAATGGGTAACCTGAGATAAAGAGGCTAAACCTGTAGTTGAACAGGATCGCTTTGGCCATGATGTCATATTGTCTGTATGGTGGACCATCGATGGTATTGTACACTACGAACTTGTTCCTGATGGTCTTGCACTTAATGCCGATCTCTACTCAGAACATCTCAGATGAGTATATGAAGTTTTGAAAACTCAATACCCTGCTTTGATTAACCTTAAGAGAGTACTCCTGCAACATGACAATGCTCGAGCTCATCGAGCTAGGTTAACAACGAATAGATAAAGGATTTGCAGGGTATTGAGTTCTACCTTACCCTGCTTATAGCCCAGATATTGCGCCATCTGATTATGCATTATTTCGGTCCATGGCTACATTTCTAAGGGGAAGACACTTTGAAACGTTCCAAGACCTCGAAATTGCCTGTCGTGACTTTTTAGACTCTAAACCCTGAGAATGGTATCGTCAGAAAATTGAAAACCTGGCAAAAGGATGGCTGGTTGTTATTGAAAATGACGGTCTCTACTTCAATGAATAAATATTTTTGTTTATATATTATTTAATGTGTATTAAAATCTTATTTATGGGAACGAACCTTTGATACAGCCTGGTATATTAGGCTACTCTGTAAACTTGCCTCATTGCCTCTCTGGTTCTTTTTCAAAATTTTGACAAAACTTCATATACTCGGTTGAGATGTTCTGAGTAGAGATCAGCATTAACTGCAAGACCATCAGGAACAAGTTCGTAGTGTACAATACCATCGATGGTCCACCATACAGACAACATCATTTCATGGCCAAAGCGATCCTGTTTAACTACAGGTTTGGCCTCTTGATCACAGCCTTAAATAAATTGCTGTGTCATTGATTTTAGTACGCTCCAGGAATTCAGGTTACATCAAATGAGGAAGAGAGCTGTGTCATCCTGAGATAAATATTTCCTAAGTTTCTCTACGTAACAATATGAACATATCAAAATGGAATGTCACCAATCGGAATAAATATCAGCCAATCATTGATAACTATATTATTTCACAATATTAGTAAAAATAAAATATAAACAATGAGAAGAATATAGTAGAGAAATTTTATATGTTAAATTTTATTTAAGAGAAAAAAAAAACAACATTCAGCACAGATTAGATAGAATCGAGACTGTTTTCACGAAAATTGAAATTTTTAAAATATATTTCATATACATTCAAAACTAAAGAAAGTGGAAAGTCTAAGAATCAATTTTGTTCACACTTTGGTTATATCGTGTGTCTTCAATAAAGGTTATTGTGTGTATCAAATATCTTTCAGAGTTATTATCTTAATACCGATATACACGCTAAAAGGTACAACTTCCTTAAGTTTTGTCTATGAGTGTATATTCTATGTATTTTCCAAATAAAACATTTATTTGAATTGACAAACCACTTTCTAGGAGGTCGTCGATAGTTACCCGTCATTGCTTCAGATGAAAAGAAACAAGAGGAAATATAGAAAACCATGTTAATCATTATATAAAATATGAGAAAAATAAACAATTGTAGAACTACATTTGAAAATTATCCCGCATGTGTTTCTTTCGAACAAAAAATCGAAATTTATTTTAAGGAGAAATAACGATTATTTCTAATCTTAGGTTATTTCTCCTTAAAATAAATTTCGATATTTCGCTCAAAAGAAACACGTGCGGGATAATTTTCAAATGTCGTTCTACAATCATAAGCCGCATTATATTGTATTATAAACAATTATATATATACTAGACGAATGGCCCGGGCAACGCCCGGGTTTTACCCGAGTGCGAATATATTTTAAAAACGTTGTCTTGGGTGGTCGCTATAGACAGGGTGGTCTGTATAGACAGGTGTATGTATCACACAGCTGATAACAGGGCTGTCTAGAGTGGCCGCTATAGACAGGGTGGTCTGTATAGACAGGTGTATGTATCACACTGCTGATAACAGGGTTGCCTAAAGTGACCGCTATAGGCAGGGTGGTCTGTATAGACAGGTGAATGTAACACACTGATGATAACAGGGTTGCCTAAGGTGTCCGCTATATACAGGGTGGTCTGTATAGACAGGTGGATGTATCACACAGCTGATAACAGGGTTGTCTAGAGTGGCCGCTATAGACAGGTGTATGTATCACACAGCTGATAACGGGGTTATCTAGAATGGCCGCTATAGACAGGGTGGTCTGTATAGACAGGTGGATGTATCACACAGCTGATAACAGGGTTATCTAGAATGGCCGCTATAGACAGGGTGGTCTGTATAGACAGGTGGATGTATCACAGCTGATAACAGGGTTGTTTAGAGTCGTCGCTGTAGACAGGGTGGTCTGTATAGACAGGTGGATGTAACACACTGCTGATAACAGGGTTGTCTAGAATGGCCGCTATAGACAGGTGTATGTATCACACAGCTGATAACAGGGTGGTCTAGAGGGGGGCAGGGAGGACACGTGTTCGCCGGCAGCCAATGGGCGCGCATTCTATCCGTGAGCTTCAGAATAAGGCAATTATATAAGTAGATAAGATAGAATGATTTAAAAACTAATGATAAATATACATATACATTTTATATTTTACACATATCTGTTTGAAAAAAAAAAATTAAATGTAATATTCAGAAAACATAAACTTCAAGTTAGCAATTTATAAAGTATAAACGTTCATCCCCTGACTTATACATTAAAAATATAAAAAAGTATCCAGGTATAAATTTCTTGAACAGTGTAAGAAACTTAGCCCAGGATGCTTTCTGATATTTTTAAATTTAAAGTGTTTACATGTCTGTAGAATAAATATTAATAACAGCATTTCAATTGCGATTTAGTATTTTTATTTTTGCCATCAAAAACCTATATATTGTGTATATATTATAATATTAAAAATAAAGAAGGCATCTCCTGACCACGAGCACATGTGCTTTTTAGATGGCAGAGCGCCATCTAGTGGAGCAAAAATAAACTAAACGTTTATTTAGCTTGCTCCGTGATATTTGGCCAACCCAATTTCTTGATAAATCAAGAAAAGCCATCCACGAACGCGTTTTGCGCTGTTGGCGCTCGTCAGCGTGGAGTAGGCTGTAACCACTGCGACCAAAAATATTTTTGGTCCCAGAGGCTTCTTGAGAAATCAAGAAATGGGTATTTAAGGCCAAATTTGCGTAAAGACGCTTAACACATGAAAAAACAATAGAAAAAATAAAAGATAAGTGGGTCACCAGTGGGTTATCTTTTATTTTTTCTATTGTTTTTTCATATTATAGTATGAGAGGGGTTTATATATTTGCCGCACACATAAAAAAATTAGATTAAGTAACCATCATGTTGGATATTTTGTTAGCTATATTTCCCAGTAATAGAAACTATAATGGCATGAGTCAAGTCGCCAGTTCACGGCAGACCTTTTCGTAACTTCATCACATTTTCATCTATTCTCAACTCTATGTAAGATAATATTAGATATTTCTATACTATTATGTAAATTAAATATATTAATAATGTCAATGAATGATTAATCAGGTTAATATTTGTAAGTTATCTGACTTATTTAAGCTATTCGAAGCAGTGCATACACCACGTGAAGAACGTGTGAGAATCTTAAATGCGCTTTACAAACCTGGCCACCTACTTTATTATTCAGATAATAAAAAGGCATATATTATGGATTGAAAAATATATTTACCAATATTCCGGTTGGCTGAGTGCCAACCTTTGTCAAAGAAATTACATTTTGTATAAACAAACTCAGCGTCGCTATTTATAGAAAATGTAATGCTTTGACAAAGGTTCAGCCAACCGAAATATTGACAAAATTTTTTTAAAATCCAATATATGCCCTTTTATTAACTAAAGATTTAAATATATGGATTTCTCTATTTTAAGAACTTTATTATTTATATTATAACGAGTAAAATAACTTCTCATCATTATTAAATACGTTTTTGAGAGCAAGAATCCAGAAAAAAAGTTTCTTATAAATAATTTTATAAGGAAATTTTCTCTTTCTCTCTCTCTCCATGAATGGGTTTTCTACTCTCACTCGTACACGCTTGTTCGGCGGTACAACTACTACAATAGGAACGATACAGAGAAGATTATCATGGCCTTTGCGCAAGGATGACACGAAAAATCGTGAAGCGTTCCATACTCTCAAATGATATGATTTAAGGATTTTCAAAAATGAATATTTGTTCTATTTAATCGACTCCATCTACCACCGTGACAACATGATCTACATAACTGATCTCTCTTTAAGCACGTTTCTCATAAACCCCGATGTTCTCTATACGCCATGTTTGTTGTACTGATGGTTGGGATTGTTTCAATATTCGATTCTTGTAACTGGCAGAAAGAGCCAATAAACTAAGAAATTCAATATGAAATTGTGAAAAGAGTTTAAATTCTACAAATATTTGTTCACAATGAGTTTCTTTTTGTAAAAATAAAAAGAAACTCACCGTTGTGTGTGAGAAAAAGAGATATTTATAACCCAGGTTCCTGGAGCGCAGAGCGCCAATTACCCGGGGAAGAGAAAATATTTGCAGAATAAACTAAGAATAAAATAATGTCCATCTGAGAATATATATTCCTTGTAAGTCAGGATTAATGTGGAATTTTAACTTCCCTTTCTTAGCGGCTGTCTCTCGAAAATTTCACCTACAACATTCGAAGAACGACCACAGGACATGCCCCAACGTTGACTATAGTTGAGATCTTTGTTGTAAATATAAAAGTAAGAATAACTCAAAGTGGAAAATATCTCTTTGGAAATGCAACGTGTAATCCGGTTTTAGGAAATGTTAGTTTGTATTTATGGGGAAAGATATTTGTCATCCCACCCGATTGTTTGCTTGTTAAAACTACCAGGAGCCTTTATTAAGATCTTATAAAAGCATTTTAATAAAAGCAAAAAAATGATATACAAAACTCTCAAAGACGAAGGCATATATATATTGTAACATAGTATTTATTAATTTTATTTTTTTTTTAATTAACAGAGTGGTCATTTTTATGTTTATATCTTGCGACTCTGTAAATTTCCCTCGTGGCTTATCTTTTGTTTACCCTTCATACAAGGTGCGTTCATTAATTTCCAGGACTGGTTAAAAAATAAAATAAATAAAAAGCTAGAGAAAATATTTTTTTACAGAGTTGAATATTGGACATTCGACCACACCTGACTGAAAGCACGAGTCTCGTGGCGCACACGCCGATCTAAAAATAGAACAAAACAACTTCCTTGTAAGGTTCGCATTTCTAATTTTAAAATGGCCATTTTCGAAGAGCAGAGAATCTGCATTAAGTTTTTTTTTTTTAATTGAAAAAAAGTGCTACTGAGACGTATGAATTGATTAAAGAAACTTTTGGCGATGCAGCTTTATCCCGTTCAAGAACTTTTGAATGATTTTCACGCTTCCAAAAAGGTCGGGAAAAGGTAAACGATGATCAGCATACTGGGCGTCCAAGATCATTTCGTTGCGAGGAAAACAAGCTCAAAATAAAGGAGTTAATTAATCTAACAAAGAAATTCTATTAAAGACTTATCTTCAGAGACTGGACTATCTGTTTATTTGGGGATAATGAGGTGCTTAAGGGAGGCAGTGCGCCTTAAAAGACCTGAAAGATGGCAAAACAATGACTGGATACTTCACGTCGGTAATGCGCGGCCGCACACAGCCCATGTTGTTTTGCAGTTCTTGGCCAAGCATTCAACCATACAGATCCCTCATCCACCCTATTCCCCCGACTTAGCCCCCAATGACTTTTTCATCTATCCTAAATTGAAAATGAACTTGAAAGGACGGAAATTTGACAACGTTGATATGATACAAGCTGAATCGAAGGCAACTTTGAGGAACCTCTCAAAAAGTGATTTTATCTCCTGCTTCGACAATTGGAAAAAAAGATGGAACGGGTGTATTGAGGCAGGAGGGGCATATTTTGAAAAATATTGAATTAGTTTTTTTATTTGTTTTATTTTTTCAAAGATACAGAGCAGTCCTGGAAATTAATGAACGCACCTTGTAGTTTGTTCTGGTCTGAAATAAATTGCGGTCTCCTCCTGAAGTTTTTGTCTTCCCTAATTTTCCACGTGGCATTTTGGTGGAGATGCTGGGTAGGTTAGGAAGACAAACTGAAGATCGCCGAGAAGAATTTGAAGCCATGGGTGCTGTAATCCACATTTTAGAAACTGGCCCCAGGATCCCACCGCCGTGTCAAAGCCAAGACTTCCTTCCAAGATGACGATGTCCCTATAGACGACGATACGACGACAAAGCCGCTCTTCACGCCGCAAGAAAATAGACGCAAAGGTACTAGGGACAAAGTTCCAAGACTTCGATGGAATCCTTGGCAGAAGCACGTCAAATCCACGTCAGTATCTACAATAATTGCTAGCTGTGGGTCACAGCTCCCATAGGGAAGAAGCTATGTAACATAGTATTTATTAATTTTATTATTTTTTTATTAACAGAGTGGTCATTTTTATGTTTATATCTTGCGACTCTGTAAATTTCCCTCGTGGCTTATCTTTTGTTTACCCTTCATAGTTTGTTCTGGTCTGAAATAAATTGCGGTCTCCTCCTGAAGTTTTTGTCTTCCCTAATTTTCCACGTGGCAATATTATTAATGCTTAATAATTAAATAGAGCATGCAGATAGCTGCCATCTGCATAGTGTATCAATCATTAGTCAATTCTATATACAATTTCAGCATTTTATTAAGTTATATATATTGAATAAATAGTTCTACATATCTACTTCTCTATGCTTTGTTATAATAGTCGATGTAATTAATTATACAATGGGTGACGTCTGAATAAAGATATTCTTTAGCTATTTACATGGGATAATAGAGAGAATATAATGTAAAGTAAGAGTAAATATATATTTACATATACACCCACATAAATATATGCAAGGAAACTACGAAGAGAAAAATAAAGAGGAGGAAAAACAAAACCTGTGTGGAGAAAAACTATCACTCGTTCTCTCCCCCCTCCCTCCCATTTTGTTAATCGTTTTCCGAATAATTCGAATTCTTCACTTCCACACAATATAGATATCTGGCAAGGATCTCGAACCCTCACAATAAACCAGGTGTAAGTGTGGACTCTAAGCCAGAGTTCAAGTTCCGAATCAGCATCAAGCTAGCTAGGGCTGCATTTCGTCTGATTACCTATAACAACCTCTGGCAACACACAGACTTTTGGACATAGAGGAACGTAAAAATAAGCCCATCTGTCTAAACAAAAAATATTAGCAAACATTAAAATTAATTACAAATTTCGGGAGAATGATAAAAAAAAAAAAAAAAAGATGCATTTTAATTGGCAGTGCGTGGAACCCAAAACCATTGAAAAAAGATAGGCTTTTTCTAAATTTCACATTATTGGAGCATGCCCAACCAAAATAATATATACAAAAATGATCGTGAAAATATATTGTACATAATGTAGTTTTTAAAGGGTAGACTTTTTGTGTTATTTGCATATTGAAATGTAACCTTGATATTCAACCATTCTTCTCGTTGAAAATCTGGGTGCATTTATGCAAAATAAGCGTCTAGGGAAACTTACTTTATAGCAGCTCAAAGTGGAAACTGATAGAAAATATTGAAAACGTTTATTATTTTCGAGATAACTTGAATGCGAACATTCGCATACGAATCAGATGACTTAACGAGCCCCCAATATAGGAAGTATGACTGACTTTAAGGCTAATTGACCAAATCGAGATGGCCTAATATAGGAAGTATGTAAAGTCTATATTTACATCTTGGCCGCTAAAGGAAGATTAGGTAAACGCCAGGTAAATATTTAAATGAGGAGATAATTCCCTGACAAGAGGCCCCCACGTCTGACGGTTGAAATTGCACATCCCGAAGGGGCAATTTTTTGATAAGTCGGGCCAACAAGATCGGGCCGCACGAAGGGCAACTTCTCTCGGCGTTATTATCGGCTGCGATTAAATCGTCCAGATGTTACGTGGGAGCTGTCGGCAGCCTAATGGCGCTAAATTGTGAAGGATTGTCCTCCCCATACAATGACAGGACGTCCGGAACTCCAATATTTGACTTTCCAATGATGATGAATTGAATACACGAGGCAAATGATTCAATAAACTGACGATTGTTTCTCTATTTCGAATCCTGCTGCCACAGAATTCTAATGGGCGATTGTACCTCGGGCATCCTGGTAGCTCCCCCACGTAGGGGAGGTACACCTCATCGAATAAAATATGCATGTGGACGGAATGAGAAATTTACTTTCAAGACATTTCAAAACTAAAGGACTTCGATTTTGTTAAACACAATTCCTCAACGTACGTAATCTAAATGATAAAACTGAGAGTTTGTACATTTGTACGAATATTGTGGACGTGATCATTTTGGGAGCAATTTCTTGGTTAACTCTGTTGTATTTTCTTTTGTCTTGTGAACCTCATCATTGCAATGCGTACCGGAATTTTATGAACATATCGCAAATTTTACGATTACATAAATATTTGAATGCTTTTTCAAGCTTTATAATTGCAGATTTATCATTAAGCATCAAGTAGGCTGCTATCTGCTAGCCAAAAGAGGAGGTTCTAGAAAAAAAGGAAGCTGTGGGTAAAATGTTTTTGGTCATAAATATTTTTCGCAATTAAAATAATGAGGTAAAACAACGTTGGTTGGCTAAACATTAATTAGGGCCGATCTCAGGAGAAGCTGGTTCTTTCGTCTAGATTACTATATAAATTGATTTTTATTTGAAAAAAAAAATCTAAATTTATTCAAAAAGATTAAATAAAACGCAATATTTTTTTACAAAAATGACATCTCTATAGACAAGAAAAACTTATCCCAACTCTCTTGTACAAATAAGAGAAGCATTACCAAATAAAATGATAGAATTGTAATAACGTCTATATACAGAAAGTTGGAAGATATAGACCGTAAAATATGACTGCCGACTGTGTAATTCTAGAAATTATAGTTAATTGTCAAAGTGGCATATTTGCAGCTCCCTTTCTCACGTTATTCTGTACATAGGTTTACCCAAACATTACCTGCTCCAATCCAATTGAGTGCAAAGAAGCGACCACATGCTCAATATCCGCTTGGACTCGAATTTTGAGATTGTTGAATGAAGCATCACATTTAAGGATTTCAGAACAATGGGGGAATACAAAGGGTATTAGGAAAGGTTTACAATAAGACCATATTTTTTCACGATCTTTAAAAATGATTTCCACCATAGTCTATACACTTCATTCTCGTCATAAACCAGTCACCAAACCAACTCTTTCGCGTTTATTCAGAGAGCAGGGTGCATTCGTCATTTAGCGCTCTCAGAACGTCTTCATCACCGGAAAATTGTATATCTTTAACGTGTTTTTTCACGCGAGGAAACAGTGTCGCACGGCGCGAGATCTAGAATGTAGGGAGAATAGTCCATGACTTTTTGCCCAATAGGTGTCAAATAGTTGTTGCAGGCGCTGAAACGTCGAGCGGGAACATTGCTATGGAGGAAGAGCCATGTGTCAGCTCTTGAACGTGGGGAGTAACGTTTTGAGAGCTTGAATAAATTTAGGAAAACAACTATCCGTCTGTGCTACTTGGAAGTTTCTATATTTTGTTTTTCCAATATCACGCGTTCAACAACTCCTCTGACAGTAAATAAAACTTCTAACATAATCTCTTTACTGACCTGGATTTTCGCCCAGACTAGGCGTACTTTCAACTTCAAAGACCCACACTTTGTTCTGGGCTTTACTGGTCATATCAAATAATAGAGCCATGTTTCATTACCTTTTATGATGCCGTTGACATAAGGAGATGATCCAATATCAAGCCTTTGATTATCTCTCGGCCCCATGCAACACATCGTGTCATATGCTCATCTGTTAAGACATGGGGCATCCAAAGAGAACAAAGTTTACTCACATGTAGATGGTCGTGCAGAATGATATGATTTGTTGATGCAGGTTTTTCAAACTTTCTTCTATCTGACAATAGTATAAGTGTCTATCGGTCTCCAATGTTTTACTGACTGGAGCGATGTTTTCTTTATTGGATGATGAGGCTGGACGTCCGGACTTTGTAGCATCTATAATATCAAAATGACCTCTTGGAAATTCCCGAAACCTCCTGAATATAATAGTACGATAAAAATAATCCACTCCAAGTACAGAAGTAATTTCCTGCAGTCTTCAATGCTAAAGCCACGTGAAAATCAATAGCGCACAATTGCTTGGTATCCATTTTTGGTTCATGATGGCATTGCCAATATATTTCACAGTTTAAAAAAAACTGACATCTATGATAGGACTTTGGGAACCGTACAGATAGAGGCCGCTCTCATTGCCGTCGAGCTCATAACCATGTATGGGCATGTGCTGGAACGAAACCTTCCTAGCGCCCTTTGTACAAGTCGTGCACTGATACTCCTGGTGGTGGAGAATGGAACAAAGATATTAATGATGTTACGTATACCAAAGAAGCTTACTTTCTATCCGAATATAAAAAAAGCAGATTTGAAGATCTACAACAGTGAGAGAAATTGAGATTGAAACTTTATTTCTATATCTTTCCAATAGAATATCCAATCTCCTCTTTATTGTATTGTCCTGGTCTACCATTATGGTTCCAAAACATAATTTATAATTGGCAAATATTTAAAATATGTCTATCTTTCTTTAACTAGGTAAAACATTATATAATCTTATTCTAACTTTATAAAAAAATTATAAATTATAAAAATAAAAAAATATATAAAAAATTACAAAAACTCATAAAATACTAACACCCTATCAATTTTTCTACCTTGTTTGAAATAAAAGTGTATGGTTTTTTTCTTTATCTTTTTCTTCTCTTCTACTAAAAAATAAATATATAATCATCCTAAATCTCTTCCTTTATTCCTATATATCTATCAGAGTATGTCTAAATGACGGGTAACAGCCGAATATAAAAGACGTTACGTTGTTATAATTTTTTGTTTGTTAAATTTTCCTTTTCTTTTTTATAATTCTTTCTATTTAAAAAAAAAAACACATCAATATAAATCTGATTCTAACCAATATAATTACTTTTGTTACCTTTTTCTCTCCTTAATAAGATTTAAATATAATACATATAAACAACTGTTTAATTATTTACCTTAAACACAAAAAATTATTAACTTTTATCTCCTATGTTTAATTTAGATTTAACTTGCTAATTTAATACAATTCCCAATTTATCTATAATATTAATATTATTTCAAGTTTTAAATATAGTTTTTTCACTATAATGATATATAAATATAAATATATAAAATTGCTAAATGTACATATAAATAAAATATATACAAGATTTTCATTGATGGTGCCCACCGCGGAAAAGACTTCGCCACCGATGGACCACCAGAGTTCTTTCCCACAAAGTGGTCAGGTCGATGAGATGGCTGGCAGGGAGAGAGAGAGACACCGAAGATATCTTTGAACCACATTTAAAGATCTACAAAACATCTAAAGGAATTAATATCTCATTAGTTCATGAACTATTTTAAAAAGCAAATGTTTTTAGTCTCTAGAGATAAAGGATAGAGATGTATTTCGATCTGATGAAAAAAGCTTTGTTCGACATTTTTTTTGTAAGCAATTAGAAACCATTTTCGTCGCACACAAAATTTAAAAATGTAGATAAATATCACTAAACATTGTCAAAAGGCGTTGTATAAATAACGAAAGAATTGTAGAAACGGAAAGTAAACTTTTAAGTAACAGGTTGTTTGCCCAAAGTTTCTCCAGAACTTCTGTTCTTCAGATTTTTACATTTGAAACAGGTGTTTAACTTGGTCAAAACCACGATTAGGTGATTCTTAGATCATACACACAACAAAACAGTTCAGTAATTTTGGTATAACGAACTCAATCAGAGGATTTATCTCGTCATGTGTCGGCCATCGAACCAGGTTTTAATTCTCTTATATAAAGTTGAAACATTTTTTTGAAAACCTGGAAACAAATAATGACAAATGGAATTCGAATGGATAGTTTCGATAAGTCTCTCGATCCCTATGGCTCCTTCCATTTATCAGGATGAGGCGGGCGGGCGGGCAGTCCCATCCATCACCGGGCGACCTCGGGAAGGTCAGGTGGAATTCCCTCCTCGCATGGTCCTGGGAGCTAGTACGGCCCATTCAGAGATGAGGATGGTGTTTCATCGTCTTGGGAGCTAGTACGGCCCATTCAGCGATGAGGATGGTGTTTTGTTGTATTGGGAGCTAGTACGGCCCATTCAGCGATGAGGATGGTGTTTCAATGTCTTGGGAGCTAGTACGGCCCATTCAGAGATGAGGATGGTGTTTCATCGTCTTGGGAGCTAGTACGGCCCATTCAGAGATGAGGATGGTGTTTTATTGTCTTGGGAGCTAGTACGGCCCATTCAGCGATGAGGATGGTGTTTCAATGTCTTGGAAGCTAGTACGGCCCATTCAGAGATGAGGATGGTGTTTCAATGTCTTGGGAGCTAGTACGGCCCATTCAGAGGCGAGGACGGTGTTTCATCGTCTTAGGAGCTTGTACGGCCCATTCAGAGATGAGGATGGTGCTTTATCGTCTTGGGAGCTAGAACGGCCCATTCAGAGATGAGGATGGTGTTTCATCGTCTTAGGAGCTTGTACGGCCCATTCAGAGATGAGGATGGTGTTTCAATGTCTTGGGAACTAGTACGGCCCATTCAGAGATGAGGATGGTGTTTCATCGTCTTGGAAGCTAGTGCGGCCCATTCAGAGATGAGGATGGTGTTTTGTTGTCTTGGGAGCTAGTACGGCCCATTTAGAGATGAGGATGGTGTTTTGTTGTCTTGGGAGCTAGTACGGGATAGTATGAGATAAGAAGAGGTGTTCCACGGTTCTCTGAAAATAAGTGCAGTCTATTCAGAGACAAGAAGAGATATTCCATGATCATAGAAACAAGTACGGAATATTTAGAATTAAAGAGGGGTGTTCGTGGTCTGGGAAACAAGTAGAGATAAGGAATATGTTTCTCTGTGTTCTGTGTGCTAGTAAGGGCCATTTAAAGATAAAACGATATAAAAGGTCATGGTCCGGGTAATAAATATGGACCACATTCAAAGATAAGAATGAAGATTTCAAAGTACTGAAAACCATTATGTGGTCGTTATTTGATGTATATGGAACGCAGCAAAACATTCTCTCTTTAAACCAATGAGAGGACTCCTCAGGGGAACAAGACAGTGAAGAAAGAAGTTGCAGTGTCTCGATACTTGTGAGGACGGACAACTCTAGATGTGCTGCTAATCACTAGTATTTTGATGATGTATTCTTGTTAACCCACAAATTTGTCCAATAGGCAAAATAGCCTACCCTTCACAAATCGTTGAGATCGCTTTAAGATAAAATCTAACAAAGATTTTAATCATACACGACAATGCAAGTAAGAGCCCAATGCAAACTTCTCTGTGGATTAAAGTCTACTTGTTCACAATAACTTCGACACGTTAGCTGTCGATGAAAAAAGAGTAAAAATAAAGTTGGTTCTAGACATAAATCACACAATTTATATATTTTACTAAACCTCATTTAAAAAACAAATCGCTATTACCTACATAAGAAATCAATCTACTCCCTGCTGAAGGAATGCTTTAAAACATTCGAGAAAACAATAATGTTATAGAATTTGGACCAACTTCGATTTTTTCAGATCCAGAAGCCGACATTATCCAAGGTAAATTCTACCTCTATAAGAAAATCCAGAAATATTGAAAGCACATTTCGCTGGCGCCATTAGATGTTATCTTTTACATATTTTAAAACTCTTTGTAAATTCAGACACCAATTTCACGAGATTTTAGTGTTTACGACAGTTTAGTACTTTCTTGGATTCCTCATTTAGAGTATCCATCCCAAAAAATGTCAGTATTTGCCGAGGAGTGGTGGCTTTTTCAATTTTACCTATTGTGCATTATATAGGTATAGGTTTTTCATCCTTTTTTTATATAGTTCAATGGATGTATATGAGCTGATTTCAATCTGGCTAATTGTGTAGATTATTCTCTATGTAGTTTTGGAAGATTATCTTGTATTTAGTTGAATGTAGTTGTCTCTGTTTTTTGCTAGTCGCAGTTTTAATGGTGAAAGGTAGATTTGAGCTTATTTTACATCAGGGTGCCGGTCTGCTTTTTTATCAAATGTTTCCAATAGTAAATAACCAAAGTAAATACTTAATTAATCTATTTTTAAAATTATTTTCGTGATTAGTGGGCGAAAATTTTTATTGCCTTTCTTACTGGGGTCCTATATTCTGCCGAGATCTAGTACGTCGTTCCGTATGACATCCTAGAAGCAAATGGCCTCCCAGACCTTTCGGCCCATAAGCCGGCGTTCCGTATGACATCCTAGAAGCAAATGGCCTCCCATACCTTTCGGCCCACAAGCCGGCGTTCCGTATGACAGTCCTGAACACATAGATTCCCTATTCTGCTAACAGTCATGAGATCTCGACCGAGGCTAGCAGCAATACTGCGGTAGGATAAACCGCGATCCCGGTAAGCTACAATTCTACTTCTATCAAATTCAGAAACGTGTTAGTAAGCAGTTCTCCTTTATACACGAGGCATCACAGCTTTTCACAATGAAACAACGTTTAAAATGCAATTTCTGAATGAGAAACCTGCAGTACAATAGCTTCTTTTAAACACTTGTGTGTAGATGTAGTTACTGGCGCCTATTTTGCATAAATGCGTTGATAATCTAATCATTTGCATATCGAAACATCTTCCGATCGTGTAAATTTGACGTCTGTAGTGTGTCGCCGGCTTGGTGCAGCAATTTAAATAGTCAGTAGTGTATAATGACAAGTTCTCTGTATATATAATATAACACCTTATAGAACTAAGATAAAACTATAAATTTAATAACTTTATAAAACACTCTCTATATAGAAAATTTATTGAACCGAACACTATTTATAATATAAACTTTACATACCCAAAACTCCATAAATACACTGTATATAAAGCAAAACTCTTAATCAAAATAAAACTTTATATAACGCAAACTCTCAATAACAAAACTTGATATAGCGCAAAATTCTCAATCAATGAAACTTTAAAAAATGCAAATCTCAATAATATTAAACCTGTATTTAACACAAAACTTTCAATAGTGAAACTCTATATAGCGCAAAACTCTGTTTATCGGAACTTTATTTAACACAAAAGATTCAATAATAAAACTTTTATATGACTGAAAACTCTTTTTAATGAAGCTTTGTATAACGGAAAATCTCTATAAAGAAACTATATTAAACACAGAAAAAATATTAATAATGAAATTTTATATAAAGGAAAATCGCTCTAATGAGAACTCATATATAACGCAAGCCTTGCTTTATAATGAATGTTTAAATAACGGAAAACTCTCTCATTAATGAAACTTTTAATGACGAAAAACTATCTTTACTGAAACTTTATATACCGCAAAACTAAAATGTTAATTTTTTAATAATTAAAAGTCTTTTTATAATAAAACTATTTTTCACAAAAAAAAAAATTAATTCCTTTTTGATGATAGTTATATTTGAAAAACTCTTATATCGACAAAATGTCTTCTTCTATTTAACTTCCTCACAGATAACTTTGTATGGCAGCGAAACTTGATATAAAAGGTTCATCTCTATGCATCTAGACAATGGCTATACTGGGAAAACTTCCGAGAACTTAATTGTAGTATTTTGATTATTGTTATCTATTAATGTTACTTTTTGAAATCATGGGGAATTCAAAATGTAAATGAATATTCCTATTTTGAGATAAGGTGGCTCTAGAAGTGACTGTAAATGGAACTGCAGCGTCACCATTTGTCGCGAGGGTTGACGAAGCTCAGACAATGGGGCAGGAGGCAACATAATGCTGACTTTGGGCAGCCAATGGCGTCGCGCTGCCCCACCTTTTCTGCATATATTCCCTGGATTAGTATTCTGCCACCGTGCCACCGCCGCAGGTGGGGCTAATGAGCTCCTTAACCCCAGCTAATGACGGAGCTCTTGTCCTCGCCTTCTTCCATTTCGAATTCAGAGGAGGGTGTTTGGTAGGAAGCTCGGGTTTCTTTGTCTACACTTTCACGTCACTTTCGATTGGTGTTGGCGCCGGTGGAAGAATAAAAGAACCTAAGAGATCAATAGGAACAGTCTAGGCACAGCTAAGAAGTCAAAATTTGATTTCTTGGCGTGAAAGACGAGAATTCTGAGTAGGCCGGGTAAAGTACTGAGCCACGCCCATATGACTTCTGCCATTTGGTCTGTCAGCATTTTGATAATTCCGTTCCACGTGTGCTGCAATACAATCATTTCTAGCAGCCACATGCACTAAGAATTGGTTTTAAAGAAAGTTTATTAAAAAATAAAACGTATGTGTATGAGGTGTTTGCATCAGTAGGTCATATGAAAGTCAATTCAATTTACTACGAGCATGAATATGACCACAGCTCTATGCCATCTTGGAAACACTCTTTGTACCAAACTGGAGGCAATCCAATCATGCTAGAGTCAGGATAATGTATGATACAGTTAGAACCAAGCCAAATTGTGTGGTTGTGACATATTCTAAGGTCACAGGTCGGGATTTGAGAACAAATTACCTTAAGATGTCATAACACGAATCAGCAATATCACGGTATATAATTACCAGTACAAAGTTGGAATCATATGGAAGATAAAATATCATCTGAAACGTTCAGTTGAGGAAAGATAATTCCAAACACAGCATTCCATATAAGGAGCAAAACACAATCGAACCTTGAAATAATACGAATATACTACGCTCATGAACAAAACTTAAGGAAGTGGAAAGTCTTTGATTTCGCCAGTTGTCTGTTTTTTAAAGGATACAGAAGCAATTTTGTTCACACTTGGTTATCTCGTGTCTTCAATAAAGGTCACTGTGTATCAAATATCTTTCATAGTTATTGTCTGAATCCCGATATACATGCTAAAAAGTACAACTTCCTTAAGTTTTGTCCATGAGAATGTATATAGAAATATCTATTGGTTTTTATTATTTTAATTTTTTTTTTTTTATTTTGTGTTTTTTTTGTTTTCTCTATAGACTTTCCATTTAAACCCTTGACGAGCCTAATTTCTTCTTCGAGCCTCATTTGCATTATTATTATTATGTGTGATAAAAATTTACTTTTTCGATATTTCTTTGTGCAGACTTCGAGAATTGCTGAAGAGGGTCATTACTGGAGACGAAACATGGATTTACGGCTTTGATTCGGAAACTACCCAACAGGCATCGGAGTGGCGTTCAAAAATGAGCCGTGACCAAAGAAAGCGAGGAAGGCTCCCAGCAAAGTCAAGGTCGTGTTGACGGCGTTCTTCGACTACCAGGGCATCGTTCATCATGAATTTAAACAACAAGACTCTACAATAACTGCTGACTCCTACCTGGGAGTTTTGGGGCGATTGAGGGAAGCGATTAGGCAGAAACGGCCGGAGCTGTGGAGGAGCAAGTCGTGGATCCTCCACCACGATAACGCGCCGGCGCACACAGCCCTCAAAATCTCAAAGTTCCTGCAGGACCACTCAACCTCTGTGTTCCCCCAACCCCCCTACAGTCCAGATTTGCCCCCCTGCGACTTCTTCTTCTTTGGAAAGCTCAAAAAAAGTTAAAGGGTCGGAAATTTCAGAGCATAGAAGAGATCAAAGTGGAATCGAAGAAGGCCATGAAGGCGATCCCGAAAACAGACTACCAGAGGTGTTTTGCCGACTGGAAAAAAAGGCGGCTGAAGTGCATCGCGGCCAACGGAGACTACTTTGAAGGGGACAATTAGAATTTTTTTTTTTAACTTATGAGCAAAGTGTCGAAACTTTTGATCAGAGTAGTATATGTATTAAATATAATAGGAATAAAATTTGTAACAGAAATAAAATTACTGCAAATGTGTTTCTTTTCAATAATATCATCAAATATTATCTATACAGACCTTACTGCAATGATATAAGTTATTGAATGAGAGAGCTTGGCTTATCAGTAGTGAACCCTCTCAGTGGTTTCGCCAAATGAGTCTCTATACCACTCTACTATTGTATTGGATTGGTTTGGGATATACCCTGCATTTTCTATGGAGCTTAGGGTTGTTTAGTGAACCTATGAAATAAGCATATAAGTCTGTAGAGATAAATACATATAATTTCAAGGTATTGCATCGAGCCAAGCCCTCTCATTCAATAATTTATATCATTGCAGTAAGGTCTGTAGAGATAAAATATTTGATGATATCATTTATTTATTTCAACACACAAAACGCGATATTCCGGCTAGGGATAATTGCGTCGATTTACATTTTTTTCAAAACATAAACAGTTATAAACATATTATACAAGAAAAGGTAATCAAAAATAAAAAGAGAAACAATAATATATATTAGGAACCTGAACCTTTCAGGTTAGAAAGATAATCATAAATATATTTACAAAAATAGTTAAATCTATGATAATTCTCTCTGCTATTTACAAATTGATATAGATCTACAGCATTATTTATTGTCTGTTGTCTAGCGATGAAGAAGAGTGGGCATTCCATCAGTAGGTTGATGATATCATTGAAGAGAAAACATTGCCGGTAAATTTATTTGTTACAAATTTTATCGATAGATGGAAATTGAATTTATAAATACTAGGAATATTTGACAAGGACTCGTAAAGCTAATTATAAAGACAAAAGGCATCAAGATGTACTTAGGCGTTGGTCGGTTAGATTTGACTTTGTCAAAGTTCGATAGACAAATGACCAGATGTGTGCAGTGAAGGTCAGAGTGTTTCTCCCATAAGTGGCTGATTCCGAATAAGACCTTTGTGATGTGAATGGAATCGTTATGGCGTAACGAGTCAAGGGCACCTTTCTTTCTACCTTATTACAATGCCCTTTTGCTGCTGTGTCGCTTCATTATTGAAGAGTGTTTTTCTCAGTTTACCACAATAGGAAATGATGGACCAATGTTTCATTTCTGCATAGCATTCGTCTCAACCTTTCATGAATCCAAATGATGGAAAAAAGTTTCATTTCTACAGAGAATTCTTCTCAGCCTTTAATGAATTTAAAAGATGGACCAATGTTTAATTTCTACAGAGAATTCCTTTAAATCTTTCATGAATCCAAATTATGGACCAATTTTTCATTTCTACAGAGTATTTCTCTCAACCTTTCTTGAATTCAAATAATGGGCCAATGTTTCATTTCTACAGAGAATTACTCTCAACCTTTTATGAATCCAAATTATGAACCAATGTTTAATTTCTACAGAGTATTCCTCTCAACCTTTCATGAATCCAAATTATGAACCAATGTTTAATTTCTACAGAGCATTCCTCTCAACATTTCATGAATCCAAATTATGAACCAATGTTTAATTTCTATAGAGTATTCCTCTCAACCTTTCATGAATCCAAATTATGAACCAATGTTTAATTTCGACAGAGTATTCCTCTCAACCTTTCATCAATCCAAATTATGAACCAATGTTTAATTTCTACAGAGCATTCCTCTCAACCTTTCATGAATCCAAATTATGAACCAATGTTTAATTTCTACAGAGCATTCCTCTCAACATTTCATGAATCCAAATTATGAACCAATGTTTAATTTATACAGAGCATTCCTCTCAACCTTTCATGAATCCAAATGATTGACCAATGTTTAATTTCTACAGAGCCTTCCTCTCAACCTTTCATGAATCCAAATGATGGACCAATGTTAAATTTCTACAGAGAATTCCTCTCAACCTTTCATGAATACAAATGATGGACCAAGGTTTAATTTCTACAGAGCATTCCTCTCAAACTTTCATGAATCCAAATTATGGACCAAAGTTTCATTTTTCTACAGAGAATTCCTCTCAACCCTTCATGAATACAAATGATGGACCAAGGTTTAATTTCTACAGAGCATTCCTCTCAAACTTTCATGAATCCAAATGATGGACCAATGTTCAATTTCTACAGAGAATTCCTCTCAAACTTTCATGAATCCAAATGATGGACCAAAGTTTCATTTCTACAGAGAATTCCTTTCAACCTTTCATGAATACAAATGATGGACCAAAGTTTCATTTCTACAGAGAATTCCTTTCAACCTTTCATGAATCCAAATGATGAACCAAGGTTTAATTTCTACAGAGCAATTATCTCAACCTTTCATGGATCCAAATGATGGAGCAATGTTTAATTTCTACAGAGAATTCCTTTCAATCTTTCATAAATCCAAATGATGGACCAAAGTTTCATTTCTACAGAGAATTCCTCTCAACCTTTCATGAATCCAAATTATGAACCAATGTTTAAATTCTACAGAGCATTCCTCTCAACCTTTCATGAATCCAAATGATGCACCAATTTTTAATTTATACAGAGAAATTCTCTCAACCTTCTATGAATCTAAATGGTGGAGCAATGTTTAATTTCTAAAAAGTATTTCTCTCAACTTTTCATGAATCCAAATGATGGACTAATGTGTTTTCACACAGCAATCGAGAGGATGGCAATCTGATGGCTAAATATTAGGACTCAAGTGGCTGAGAACGTTTAGCGTCATACATGACGATCTTTACCTTTATAGATGGATATGGACTCTTTTGGAAGATATGCTTCCTACCTACAGCCACAATGTGCATCCAAGGCTTTCAAGTGGTGGACATGACATAATTATTACTGCTGATGACGCTAAGGACCATCTCTGAAGCAAGAAACCTCGTGTGCATCATGGCAGGTTTCTCTATTTTTTTTTTACAGATTCAACGACCATTCCTGAAGTTTACTTTTAGGTCTTGTCAGACTCCTTTTCATCAGAGAAGAAATTCAGCGTGCCACCAGCGCCATGTTTCCAATTGTTGAGGAGGTGCAAAAGCTTTTTATTTATGTTATTCTTTATATTTTTAGTAAGTAATTGGTCTTTATAAAGGACATTGGAATTGAGACCAAGGTCATCGTGGACAGTACTGACTGACACTCGCTTTAGATCGGCACTCCTCTCCTTGGTGATTACCCTCTTCCCAGAGTCTCCCTCATTCTTCACATTTTGACAATTTTTTCCTCTCAAACTCTGTCCAATCGACGAAAATGATTTTTCTTAAAGGCGCGTCCTCATTGTCTCTGTCAGTCTAATCAAAATGATACTTGTCACGATAAGTGATGGTCTTTGGTAGCTTCAGAAGTTTTACAATCTCCTTGGGGCACCAGCTGGTGCGTAGATTATGGCCTCTCGAATATGGAATTCACGATTAGGTTGTACTGTTATACAGAGGGTGGGAGTCCATAGTTTATAATAACAATCCTGCGTAAGTCAGCGAAGCCATTCTTTCTTTATTCGAAAATTATATTCTTTAAAAAAAGAGCATATTAAAATATTATCGTAAATCGATAAAAATGCCAAATTAGCAATTTTGTTTCAAAGAGTTTTTTCTTGCCATCTTTCCGAAAAAATAATTTCTATTTTCCCAAATATAAAATAAATTAAGCAAAAATATTGTGATTCAAGTAAAAGCAATAAAAAAAGAAAAAAGTTTAAGGAGGGTCGTAAAAAAGCTAGATGCAAGTTAAGACGCAGAATCACAAACGTTCTTTTTCACAGATACACATAAAAAACCCGACATCCCGTGATCAATGCCCACTTTGCAAAAAAACGAGTGCATTACCGTGACAGGATGTCTTGTTGATTTATTCATTTGCGTGATTTTTTTCTCTAAAATTAAGCAAGAATTCGTGGACCTGAATTTGGTCATAATCACATTGCCGAAAGGAAAACACGAAGCAGAAAGTTGTATGAATTTATTTTAACTAGTGGCAGGTACACCAAGTTTATTGTGTTACTTGAGGAGAGTCCTGGGTTTATCTTAGCGACTATCAACAACTCCACACAACATATTTGTATTAAACTTCTTTTAATATAACATTTAATATATATGTAAAACGACATTTGAAAATTATCCCGCATGTGTTTCTTTTGAACGAAAAATCGAAATTTATTTTAAGGAGAAATAACGATTATTTCTAACCTTAGGGATTAAATATGAAAGAATGAATTGTGAAGAGTAATGATAAACGGAAAAATAAAGTGTCCAGGGATGGGAATCGAACCCACAGTGCTACGCTTATCGAGCAGATGCCATCTCCACTAGGCTACCCTGGACATATTTTTCCGTTCGTAAATATTATATAAAGTAATTTATAATACAATATAATGGGGCTTATGATATGCGGCATATTTGTATTCAATTTTATCTTAATTTAACATTGAATATATATATTAGAAAGAGGTCTCAAATAAACTTTTTTCTTTTCACGTAGATTTATGACTGTGGCAGGATTCTTTTATAGAGGGGGCAAGTTTGTTTAGAAAAATAGATTAAAAGATGAAAATTAGAGTGGAAATCCCTCTGATTTTTTCTTCTCTCCCCTTTTTGATAATAAAACACCATTTTTGAAAGCTGGAGAATTTACAAAGTGTGGTTTCACCAGGATAGGGCATCATGACAAGAATAAAATATAATTTCTTGAACAGAAACGCGTCGAGACAGGAATTTGAAGTATACTGCTTTCACTCATCGCTGCTAAGTACCTAGATTTAGCGCTAATGGATTTTTGTGATTTGTTCTTGCTGAAACAGTCTACGATATAGGAGGTCTGTCACGATCGATGGTATTTGAAGAACACACATACTTGAAGTCCTAAATGATATATAAAAAAACCTCTCAAAGTTTTACAGAACAACTTCATATCTAGGAAATTTAGATGTTGAGCGATAATAAAGGTTTATCTAGGGACATTATATTTGAATATAAAAGAAATGTTTTGTGAATATTTTTTTCCTATCAAAGGTTTGTAAGAACGTTATTTTAAACCCTGAGTACTCCCTGTATACAACGATAAGACTATATATAAGGTGGAATGTAATAAAATATAAATTTTAGAAAAAGAAACCCAAGTCAGAGAGAAGAGGTTCTTTATATTAGACGACGATCTTGCAAGATTTCGGGCAAGACGCCCTTCTACGGGTACATAATGACACGAGTGTGGCAGTGGTTTATACGAGTACACACTTCAAGATTTATTTGTTATGTAATTATAATTTTTCTAATTTATATTACTAAACCTATTATGCAAAGTGTGAAAAGATTGACAAAATATGTAGAACAAATATGCAAATCAAATTATATACTATGGAAGGAAGGAGACTAGTACAAAAGAAACAATAATTTCAAAATGGGCAGCCGGGATTGGTACAAAATTTAGTTATTGATATCTGGCAACTCTATCTTTCTCTTAATGCTGTCAAGTTTGTTGGATGCTATTGCTTCCAAGACCTATCTTTGGTGTAGGATTGGTATATGCTCATAGTGGAGTTCTAGGATTGTTAAAATTGAAAGATTTTCCTGTTGTAGAAGTATGCTGAAATATTAATGACCGGGAATCTCTGTTTCTAACATTTCTGCAGTGTTCAGATATTTGGATTCCTACATATCTACCCGTCTCTCCCACGTAGTACGTAGCATTACATTGCTCGCAAGAGACCGAGTAGATCACGCAGGATTTGTTCAGTGGGTTAAAAGGTGTATTGGGTTTGGTTATTGGGTGTCGAAGGCGGATGGATAGGTTGTGACTATTGCTGAAGAAGATGTTCATGCCATACTGTTTTAGGGATCTTGATATGCTAACAGCTTGAGGTGAAAAGGGGATATTGCATCAATAATCTATAGGAGTTGGAGGGTGTCCGGGTGTATAAGTGTGTTTGTTAAAGAAATACAATGGGTATGCAGAAGCGGTAAGGTAGCTGATTATTTTTTATTTTTCTATTATATATATATATTAAACATAGAGAGAGAGAGCAATGGATTTCAATTCGTTTGAGTAAAGTCTTTATTGATTTTATGTGTGAGTAAGTGGACAGTAGAAGTTAAAATGAGTCTGGTTTGGCACAGTCCATTGTAGTTCAAATTCACATAAGTCATAGTAAATATTGTGGTTTTCAAATAAAAAGTGTACTATACAGTAAGTTTTGTGATCGTTTTGGTGCAAGTTTTCAGGCCAAGGTAAAACGTGTCCTAATCATATCTATCTGTATAAAAGATTAACCTGGGCTGTACAGTCGTTTGACGGTGATCCCCTGAGTGGTTTACTGTATATTGTGGTAGAACGTCCACACATTGGAATACTTGATTTACTAGAATGCATTGGCACTGTATACGTTTTAAAGGGCTCCGCACAAGAGAAGAAATATCGAGAAAAGATGCCATATGTAAATGGTATGTAAATAAACGATCACATGTACATAATTACCCAATATTTTCTATGCAATTATGCACCTGGTAGAATCCTGTGTAGGACATAGGTCCCCAATAAAAGGCTTGTTGCTGTTTATTTACTATGAAATTATTATTATTGGCGGACTGTGCAGATGTCTCCATGGTGGAACTCGGAGATTAGCAGGAGAATGACCCTGAATCGGAGACAGGGAACATGGCCGAATAAAAATGTAGATAGGAGTGATATTTTCTTGTAAATAGATAAAACAGATATGCAAATATATGATGACCATTCTCTCTTAGAAAAGCAAAAATGTATGAAATTGTGGAAAATGAATTTTATTATTGTTTCTATTGTGTATGTAAATGAGGTGAAGGAACTTTGACTACAATTCTGACTCATTCAGGCATGCCACGTTAAAACTGGACCTAATTGCCAAGATGTAACTAGAGACATCTCTTCACACGCTCAAGCTTCCAACACCAAATGCATTTTATTAGGAATCTCCTCCAACCTATAAAAACTACAGAAGAATATTTTAAGAAAGAACTGTTTGGAGTCACCACCGGAAAGACATTGTAGATAAAAATAGTCAATTCTGAAGGCCAACATGGGTAGCTAACAATATCTGTATGTAGTTGCTGATTGGTGGTTAATATAATTAAAAAGAGGTGGGTAGTTGTTGCTATATCCCCCCTTTTAATGAAACAATCTGTGGGTTCCTAGCAACATCAGATGACCCGTAGAAACCTTTGTTTTGTTGAACAAGCCATGGATGGTCAGGGTACCATGCAGCAGGATTCTCACGGTGCTTCTGGCTCTTTCCCTCGCGCATTCCACCTCCACAGCCGGTGGTAGTCTCCACCACGCCAAGAGGCCGCGTGTGATGGATCTAGTGCTGACTGCCATGAAGGATTCTCCTAACGCAAGAGGCTGCACTCTAGACGACGTTGTCAAGTCCATGCGCCATACCTACCCTGTTACATCCGCCAAGAAGAGCTATATCAAAATAGTAATTTGCAAGGCGCTGGCGCACGAGAAAATCTTCCAAGCCAACAAAACTGATGAATGGCAAAATGCTCGGTTTAAGCTGCGTAGAAAATCTAAGCGCTTTCTGAATTCCCACGTCAAGCCGAAAGGCAAACCTAACCCAACCCAACATGTGCCCAAACCTAAGAAAAAAAGTGGCCATGGTACTCACCATTAAGATAAAAAAAAAACATAGAAACGGTCTAAACTAAATCACTTAAATTAGGAGAAGATAAGAATAGATGTGTTTAAAGAAAAGCAATTGAATAAAAATTCTATATTTGAAAATAAGGAAGCTTGTAATAAAATGTTTAAAGATAGCTTTTCTCTAGAAATATTTATATGTTTATATACAAATATTTAGTATAGTTTTACTATTTTAAAGCCTATGTCCATAATTTGTTTGAATAGCATAAGCCAGATTTTTGTTACAGTGTCGTTTTTTTAAGCACACATACGCGTACACAACACAACGCGCACATACACTATATAAATAATATTAGTCTTTGAACAAATTGTATCACCTTTTATGATTTTTTAAAATAATATTAATAACCTTTTTAATAATATTAATAACCTTTTCAATAATATTAATAACCTTTTCAATAATATTAATAACCTTTTTATTTTTCATAGCGAGGTGTAGCGATATTTTTACAAAGTCCTTTTTATTACTCAAAGTACCTTCAAATAACCAAAAAAGTGGCGACTCAAATTTGCCGATTTTGGGCAAAAGTAGTGGCCTAAAATAGAGATTTAGGGCAAATGTAATACCGCATAAAGGGTAAATGTCATATATAGAACTATAGCCCAATTAATGAACAGATACTAACGAACTGGCGATAATTCGACGTAAATAAGCACGTAGAGACTGATATTATCGAATTATTTTTCACACATATGTATTTTTTTAAACTTATAACTCAATATATTGATTCGGGCTGTGCACTTACACACAGCCCCTTTGCTTCAACATCGCAACATCAACCATCTTCACCATTCCAAGACCAATCAGAAGCAAACTTGTTTACTTTGCAGATGACTCTTATGATTCACACCAGAGCTCATTCACCCATGCGCAGCATAAACGCAAGGCTTTACAGGTTGGACATCTGCCTTTGAGTTAACCTTCAATACCAAGAAAACACAAGCCTGCCAGTACCACTGGTAAAACTAAAGACACGGGAACGACCGAAGGATAAAACTACAAGGTAAGCTTATTCTTTTCCGCAAAACCACAAAAATACAAGGCATTACATTCGGTCAAACAAGAAATTTCGTTATTCGTTTAAGCAACATACTTAAAGGGTGCCGTTTGATCCTACCCTGATTGACAAGCTCTGTTCAACGAAAATTTGGGTTGATTTTATAGTTTGGATAAAAAAATCTTCAACACAGTGATTCTACCTGCCCTACTGTACGGAGCAAATATATGGGGAAAACGAGCGTCCGATACCAATGGCATCCGTTTTCTCAGAAGCCTCCAATATAAGTTCGCGAAGCCAATAATCAAAGGAGGATTCAATTTGGCAACAATCCCAGCTATCTCACTCAGTGAATACCCTCCCTTAGATGTAGAAATTTAAAATATTCAACCCCCTAAATACTATTGAATTCTAAAAGAAAAAAAAAAATTCGGAGTGAAGCCAGCGGACAATTATTTGTACTATATTCTCCTCAGAGATGGGTACTAAACTACCGTTCATCAAACCTTACAACAGTAATCTTTACAGATAGATCACAGTATGAAAAAATATATATCCCAAAAATCAGAATTCCAAAGATAAATTAGGTGTGGGGTCATATGTTCTTCTAATACATTTGAACTCAAAATCTAAGGTGAATTCATGTAAAGAAACTGAATAAAAAATTGCTTTTTATATTTTACCAGTTGCAAATAAGACACGCTATATCCGATCTGGATAATTGCACGTGAAACTATTTACAATAATTCATATTGTAGTAGATTAGGTAACAGAATTCTCAAAAAGAAAATAAAAAAATTGAGAAAAAGAGCATTGAATAAACATATACATTAAACAAATAAGCAACAAGATAAGCAGATAGAAGAAATCGCAAACAAATTACTATATTTCCACTAAATACTCGAACTATTCTCTAAAAAACGCAGCCACCCATCTTCATTTTTATTTTAGTGATATAAAAGCGCTTTCTTTGAAAGTTTTTTTTTATTAATATCTTTTTGACTATTTCAACTTCTATTTATACTTGCTTATTCGCGATGACATTGCAATTATTTAAAGCTTTTTATTGAGAGTTTTTTAATTCATAGAACGACGGTCCCCCTTTATTAAAGGATGTAGAGTTACTTTTGCTATATATGGAGAAGAGTTTATTTTAAAAAATTAAGCTTAAATTCATTTAAAAAATAGTATATATATTATATATATATATAATACATCTATTTCCTATAATGAATATTTTAAACACTTTTGAATGACTGAGATTTTTTTGGTACAAAACTTAAAGGGGATTCGAGATGGGAAAATGAAAGTTGAATCATATCTTCGTCTTTCGAAGTCTGAATAATATATATAAAAAAAAATTAAAATTCGACGTTCAACGGGATCTCAGCTGAAATCTTGCATCAAACCTATGCCATTGATGGAAATGCTATCCGAATGACCCGGATAATTGAGTGCTTAGGTATGAAATCCTGTTTCGCCTGGGAACTCCCCGTGTGAATGTTTGCTCTCAACAAATAATGCTTTAACCAAGGTAATCTCTTAGAACTAAAATTACAGAACAATTTCCTTCCATAGTTAATTTGTATAGTTATGTTGAATACTTTAATTTCCTTTTCATTTTCCCTTCTCTCCATTGTTTATGTGTTTTTTTTTTCCTTTTCTCCATGAAAATGATGTATGGCGAGTCCTTACAGGACGGAAATGTCCTAATAAAGCTGTTGTTGTATAATGCTTTAACAAAGAATATTTATGATGATTATATCTTATTATCATTATATAATGTGTGAAATAATTTGAAAAGTAAAATTAAACACAGAATTGATAATGATAGTAAATAATGGCATATTAAATCGAATCTCCTAATGACTACTAATTTTGTGTAGTGTTGTCATAATGATAATATAATTATAATAAATTACATTACTTAAAGCAATATTCGACTGGCAAAAATCGAATCGAGGAAAAAGCTGAGCGAAGCGGGGTCATTCAGTTATATATAATAATTATTTTACTTTTTTTTTTTCAAAACCAATTTAATGCAATTTCAAAACCAAAATTAAGTAAAATATATTTTGTTATTTATCTATATTTAGTCTTTGAGTAGCTTATATGTTCATCTTTTTCAGTTACAGTTCCAAAATAATTTTACTAAGTACCGCTAAAAAAGAGCAACCTATCTTATGATATTTAATAGCAAAGGATATTTCAGTTTATAGACCTTCTTATGCACAAATTGCAAAAAGAAAAATGTATCAGATTTGATCGTAAAACATCAGCAAATTCAAAATAGAGAATTCACGCTTATGGCAAAAAAAAAAAACACCAGCTAACAATGAACCTACTTCAACCATAATACAGGCTATTTCTAAGGATATAAAGAAAATTAGAGACAGGGGCACAAAGATAAAAATCAACAAAATGTTTAACACAAGAAGCGCAGTAATTATAACATTGCCTAATATGACAGAGATGAATTCACTTCAAGAGGAATTGAACAAATCTGAGGAATTAAAAAATCAAG
>CP092864.1:61050601-61065629 GCA_030710605.1 Cordylochernes scorpioides
GGAGAATTTTATTCAAATGTTACTATTTATAGATTCATAATTTATTATAAATGGATATGTTCCCCAATTTTAAATTTCTATATTTCAAGTTTAAAATTTAATTTTCTAGGTATGTGTGTAAGCTTTTAAGAATTCGGGTTTTTAAATTGCAAGTTAGTCCAAGGCGGGCTTTGATTTTATGAAATCAAGGAATCAAATGAAATTTTAACACTCCGCTAAAGAGGTGTTGGGAAAGTGGCTAGGCCATATCTGTGGTCCAAATTTCGATATCTCTTTATATATATAATTATAAATGTTTTTTAATAGTCTTGAACATATACACTGAAATGCGATCCATTTTACACTATATTTTGAAGTTTAAGATTATAGTAGCATTCTAATGGTAAATAATGGAGCTTAGAGGTAGTGACGTAAAAAAAGCCCGTTAGTTATCTTATAGAATATTTTCTAAACCAGAGAGAGAGAGAGAAGCAAACATAAAAATAATAGAACAATAAAAGAAAGGTGTTGATCCATTCAATAATGCTGTAAGCACGTTAGTACAATAGGAATGTAAGTTATATACGTACTGTAAGCCCTAAGTAAACAAAGAAGTCAGGCGTACTACACTTAAATGATATATAGCTAGTACGCGGGGCGTTGCCAACTCCATATCTTCACACCAACAAACCAATCGCCACCTTGTTCATCTTTATTAGCGTTTGTTCATAAATCTCGCGGCCATAGAGGAGTAATTGGCCATAAAATTACCTGAGTGCTAATGGTCGATGCCAGAGCAGCAGCCCGCGGGACCCAACACAATGGGCAGGTCGGCCAAGATTAATTGCCGCTCTCCCCGCCTCGACTTATTCCCCCCCCTCCAACAAGATAAAAGTTTCTTTTCAACCTATTCGCATGATTAATAGTGTTTTGGGAAATCATAAAAAGACCCCCATTCAACACGACCAGATTTTTTTGTTCATTCTGTGTTTGGGAGTGACCATTGTCAGTCTGTCTTTCGAGAAAAAGGAATGATCTAATGGTGGCTTGTTAGACACGCACGCGTCCCCATGTTTGGAGCTTTTGCTTGGTCCTTTTTTTTTCTCTCTCTCTTTCCTGCGCGTCCCGTACGTAGAGAGGAGCTGAATTCCTGCCGACTGCTCTCTGCGCCACTCCAAAGGCCATCACTCCTAGCTCAACGTTTTTTGGTCATTAATGTTTGCGTGTTACTCCGGGGTAGATCAACATGGCCTTCATCACGTGGCGCTTAGAACGTGTTTCCATTTCATTTTGATAAAGATAAAATTGAATGTTTAACTTTCAACCAATGATACGAAGTGACTAGGGTAGCGTGCCACTGCCAGTCACATACTGTGTATATCGGTAATAATTAAGCTCTTCGAAAAAAGATATGACTACCTCAACTAATTATGTATTTAATTCCCCAAACATTTCAATGTCTCAGTATCACACTCCTCAAGAGAAAATGATTATTTCTATAATCTTATATTCCGTTTATCATTACTCTTCACAATTCATCCTATCATACTTCATCCTTAAAGTTAGAAATATTCGCTATTTCTCTTTAAAAATAAATTTCGATTTTTCGTTTAAAAGAAACATTCGCGGTATAATTGCAATTTTCGTTTTACAATCATAAGCCGCGTTATATTGTATTTTAAATTACTTTATATAATGTTTACGAACGGAAAAATATGTCCAGGGTAGCCTAGTGGACATGGCATCTGCCCGGTAAGCGGAACACTGTGGGTTCGTTTCCCATCCTTGGACACTTTTATTTTTCCGTTTATCATTACTCTTCACAATTCATCCTATCATACTTCATCCTTAAAGTTAGAAATAGTCTCTATTTCTCTTTTAAAATAAATTTCGATTTTTCGTTTAAAAGAAACATTCGCGGTATAATTGCAATTTTCGTTTTACAATCTTATTTTCTACTTATATAAATATGATCAAAATAATCATTACCCTGAGGAGACTTACTCGCTGTTACTGAAATGTCAGGAACTAAATAAACAATTAGTTGAGGTATATGTTTCCATACAAACTTTCAACCAACAATTAACCTTCCAAAATAAGCTCTTCGAACTATTTTTTTGCTGCGTTGTAAAACATCATGTCATCCACTGAACACCATATCGGTATATTCACAACTATAAATTGATGGCATTATAATGACCTAGTATTATTTCAGAGCGTTTCTGATAAAATAAACGGAAGGATCTGACTTCAAGAGAGTGTATACATGTCTAACGGATGGAGAGAGAGAACAGTTCATCTTTTACTTTGAATGTTTTATATGGAACATGCGTAACTTTTGTCTATTTGCCCCGTAATTGTCAAAAAGATCTTTTTAAGTCATACCAATTTCTTTTTTTTTTTTCAATTGTTAATATTCTTGTATTGTTTATTATACTTGTTGAGAATTTGTTATCAATTTACAATTTGAATACTCCTGTTTTGTAAAATTTGGATATACAAATGGTGACGATCTAAGCAGCTGAAAACAATCTATTCCAGACCACATATTTCATTTAATTCATTCTTTGTTTTAAATAAACCAATTTTTGGACTACATAGTTTTCATTATTTCGCAATTTTCTTAATTCTGAATAGTTTTAGATGTTGGGATTTTAAAAATATATATATTATACATATGAGTTTTGAAATTATCCCGAGAGAGTGCTTATATAGTATTTCCAATCTTCACTATCTAGATTAGCGTTTCAAAATTTTTTGGCTCTCGAACAGGCAAAATTGGTGAAAAATATTTCAAGAAGCTATGTTTTATACCTTATAGGTATTAAATAGCTAATAATACATATATTTTTATCTAAATCCTTAAAATTACGGCAAAAAATATCGTACACAAAATGTTCTTATTGATATTTATATAAGTTTTTTTTTTTTTTTTTTTTTAACATAGACAGGCAAAATCTTCAAAGACTAATCAAAAATTTCAGCGGACTGGTGTCAGTCTGTCGGAACAGATGTTGAGAATTACTAACCTAGAGGTAAAATATCTTTCTTCCAGCAGGGGGCCTGCCTAGAGGGAGTCCAAGATTGCCGATACCATCCATGTTTCACAGTCAGGAATACCGCTAGAAGGGTGTCTGATGAGCAAGGCCCTCTTAACATCTGTTATCGCAGTTAGGACAGTAGCAGTTTCCTTTATTTAAAAAAAAAAGAAGAAAAAAAACATGTTCAATAGTTTCATTCCATGTATATGTATGCATATATGTTGCGTGTGTTTAAAAAAAGGAATGGTAAAAAGTAGGAGATGATCAGGTAATGATATGCCTATTGTTTTTTACATATGTAACATGTAATTACCTTATGTCTAATAGATTTAATAGCCTAACATTTGGACGTCCCATTTGTGTGTTGTATATACATTTTTAGAAATTATATCACACTAAATATTAAAAGTATTTATTCCAGCCAACTATAATAGTTTGAAGGTTTTGGCAATCTAGGTTCCCGATGAGTTTTGGGGTAGAACACTGTGGCAAAATGACTAACACGAGACACATCCATCACATCAAGTCGCAATTTGCATATCTTAGTAGTCCATCGGCCCATGTGCAACAATGGCCAGCCGCTCCTTCGTCCTTTCTTTCTTTATTCTCGAGGAATTGATTTTCTGGGGTAGAGTGTTGAATACTTCCTTGGATTAACCTGTCGCAATCTTCTGCACGTCGCCTATGTGCCTTCTTACATTACATAGGTGTGGCGATGGGCAGAGAAAAAAAACAACAACAAAGTTAACATTTCAATACATAATTTTTATTAGAGAAAACTGGTGCGAAGTTAGCAGCACAAATTGTGTTTATTTATATAATTGATTTATGAATTGATTTTATAACGTAGAGTGTTGAATACTTCTTTGGATTAACTGTCGCAATCTTCAGCACGTCGCCTATGTGCCTTCTTACATTACATAGGTGTGGCGATGGGCAGAGAAAACAACAACAAAGTTGAAATTTCAACACGTAATATCTATTAGAGAAAACTGAAGCAAAGTTAGCAGCACAAATTGTGTTTATTTATATAATTGATTTATGAATTGATTTCATAGCGTAGAGTGTTGAATACTTCCTTGGATTAACTGTCGCAATTTTCTGCACGTCGCCTATGTGCCTTCTTACGTTACATAGGTGTGGCGATGGGCAGAGAAAACAACAACAAAGTTAACATTTCAACACGTAATATCTATTAGAGAAAACTGAAGCAAAGTTAGCAGCACAAATTTTGTATTTATTTATATAATTGATTTATAAATTGATTTTATAGCGTAGAGTGTTGAATACTTCCTTGGATTAACTGTCGCAATCTTCAGCACCTAGACTATGTGCCTTCTTACCTTTTTTATGGCATAGGTGGGCAGACTTCGGTCTAGGTAGCCCACTATCCAATGGTGCCTTAGACGGGACGATGGGCAGTGAAAAACAACAAAGCTGAAATTTCAATACGTAATTTTTATTATAGAAAACTGGAGCAAATTTAGTAGCACAAATTTTGTCTTTATTTACATAATTGGTCTATAATCAAAAGTTTATAAATGATCCAAAATAAGAATTTCATTAATAATGAATTTCCCTATATAAATTTCGCAAGATAAAATTTACAGAAGACTTTTATATAAGGTTGTCCCAAAAAGTTCGAGTTTTTCTTATTACTTAGCGAATAATATTATTATGGCGAATACATAATAATACAATTACTTTATACATAATACAAAGACATTATACATAACGGCTAATAATATTGGTATTTCAATTTTTTGCAAATGTTTACGAACTTTTGGGACAACCTTGTAAATCTAAATTATATATTGCTTCGAAAAATATAATAGAAAATATACACGAGACCCCCTCCCCCCCCCCAAATAAATATAGATATATAATTTTGAAAATATATACACCTCTCTAATGTGTTCTCAAATTTATAAGGATGATTTGGACTAATTTTCAAGTAGAAAATAAAGTTCCAATGTTTTTATAAATATTTTTGCTATAAATGCTGAAAATTAGATCCCTTTCACACACACAATTTCAATTTACACACACACACACTAATATGGAATCTTTTCATTTATCCTTTTTTTTTCAATAAATGACACGTGCTATCTAGGTATTTACGTTGAATGTGTACATTGATTATGGATATCTACGGAATATTTGAAAACATATCTGCAGACGTTCTGTACCAGTAAATATCCTTATAAACATATCTGCCTACGATCTGTACCAGTAAATATCCTTATAAACATATCTGCCTACGATCTGTACCAGTAAATATCCTTATAAACATATCTGCCTACGATCTGTACCAGTAAATATCCTTATAAACATATCTGCCTACGATCTGTACCAGTAAATATCCTTATAAACATATCTGCCTACGATCTGTACCAGTAAATATCCTTATAAAACATATCTGCACACGATCTGTACCAGTAAATATCCTTATAAACATATCTGCACACGATCTGTACCAGTAAATATCTTTATAAACATATCTGCCTACGATCTGTACCAGTAAATATCCTTATAAAACATATCTGCACACGATATGTACCAGTAAATATCCTTATAAAACATATCTGCACACGATCTGTACCAGTAAATATCCTTATAAAACATATCTGCACACGATCTGTACCAGTAAATATCCTTATAAACATATCTGCCTACGATCTGTACCAGTAAATATCCTTATAAAACATATCTGCACACGATCTGTACCAGTAAATATCCTTATAAAACATATCTGCACACGATCTGTACCAGTAAATATCCTTATAAAACATATCTGCATACGTTCTGTACCAGTAAATATCCTTATAAAACATATCTGCATACGTTCTGTACCAGTAAATATCCTTATAAAAACATATCTGCACACGATCTGTACCAGTAAATATCCTTATAAACATATCTGCCTACGATCTGTACCAGTAAATATCCTTATAAAACATATCTGCACACGATCTGTACCAGTAAATATCCTTATAAACATATCTGCCTACGATCTGTACCAGTAAATATCCTTATAAAACATATCTGCACACGATCTGTACCAGTAAATATCCTTACAAACATATCTGCATACGATCTGTACCAGTAAATATCCTTATAAAACATATCTGCCTACGATCTGTACCAGTAAATATCCTTATAAAACATATCTGCACACGATCTGTACCAGTAAATATCCTTATAAACATATCTGCATACGATCTGTACCAGTAAATATCCTTATAAACAAATCTGCATACGTTCTGTACCAGTAAATATCCTTATAAAACATATCTGCACACGATCTGTACCAGTAAATATCCTTATATACATATCTGCATACGATCTGTACCAGTAAATATCCTTATAAACATATCTGCATACGTTCTGTACCAGTAAATATCCTTATAAAACATATCTGCACACGATCTGTACCAGTAAATATCCTTATAAAACATATCTGCCTACGATCTGTACCAGTAAATATCCTTATAAAACATATCTGCACACGATCTGTACCAGTAAATATCCTTATAAAACATATCTGCCTACGATCTGTACCAGTAAATATCCTTATAAAACATATCTGCACACGATCTGTACCAGTAAATATCCTTATAAAACATATCTGCACACGATCTGTACCAGTAAATATCCTTATAAAACATATCTGCATACGATCTGTACCAGTAAATATCCTTATAAACATATCTGCATACGATCTGTACCAGTAAATATCCTTATAAAACATATCTGCACACGATCTGTACCAGTAAATATCCTTATAAACATATCTGCATACGATCTGTACCAGTAAATATCCTTATAAAACATATCTGCACACGATCTGTACCAGTAAATATCCTTATAAAACATATCTGCATACGTTCTGTACCAGTAAATATCCTTATAAAACATATCTGCACACGATCTGTACCAGTAAATATCCTTATAAAACATATCTGCACACGATCTGTACCAGTAAATATCCTTATAAAACATATCTGCACACGATCTGTACCAGTAAATATCCTTATAAAACATATCTGCACACGATCTGTACCAGTAAATATCCTTATAAACATATCTGCACACGATCTGTACCAGTAAATATCCTTATAAAACATATCTGCACACGATCTGTACCAGTAAATATCCTTATAAAACATATCTGCATACGATCTGTACCAGTAAATATCCTTATAAAACATATCTGCATACGATCTGTACCAGTAAATATCCTTATAAAACATATCTGCACACGATCTGTACCAGTAAATATCCTTATAAAACATATCTGCATACGATCTGTACCAGTAAATATCCTTATAAAACATATCTGCACACCTTCTGTACCAGTAAATATCCTTATAAAACATATCTGCATACGTTCTGTACCAGTAAATATCCTTATAAAACATATCTGCATACGTTCTGTACCAGTAAATATCCTTATAAAACATATCTGCATACGTTCTGTACCAGTAAATATCCTTATAAAACATATCTGCATACGTTCTGTACCAGTAAATATCCTTATAAAACATATCTGCCTACGATCTGTACCAGTAAATATCCTTATAAAACATATCTGCATACGTTCTGTACCAGTAAATATCCTTATAAAACATATCTGCACACGATCTGTACAAGTAAATATCCTTATAAAACATATCTGCACACGATCTGTACCAGTAAATATCCTTATAAAACATATCTGCATACGTTCTGTACCAGTAAATATCCTTATAAAACATATCTGCATACGTTCTGTACCAGTAAATATCCTTATAAAACATATCTGCACACGATCTGTACCAGTAAATATCCTTATAAAACATATCTGCACACGATCTGTACCAGTAAATATCCTTATAAAACATATCTGCACACGATCTGTACCAGTAAATATCCTTATAAACATATCTGCACACGATCTGTACCAGTAAATATCCTTATAAAACATATCTGCACACGATCTGTACCAGTAAATATCCTTATAAACATATCTGCACACGATCTGTACCAGTAAATATCCTTATAAAACATATCTGCACACGATCTGTACCAGTAAATATCCTTATAAAACATATCTGCACACGATCTGTACCAGTAAATATCCTTATAAAACATATCTGCATACGATCTGTACCAGTAAATATCCTTATAAAACATATCTGCATACGTTCTGTACCAGTAAATATCCTTATAAAACATATCTGCATACGTTCTGTACCAGTAAATATCCTTATAAAACATATCTGCACACGATCTGTACCAGTAAATATCCTTATAAAATTAAAAACTATATTATTTTTATCATTTATTTGATTAAATAAATGAAATTGGAGAAACAACTGAGGAATGAGATGTTTTATTTTAATACATTCTCCTCCTTGAATAAAATGAAGATGTCTATCGACATTTATACAAATGGAGGAGTAAGGTGCAAACAAAAATCACTAAAATAAATTGTTCTTTTTCTTGTGTGAATTTACTCGCTCTTCTCGAGTTGATATAAATGACTAAAGAGACGTGTGTCAGCACTTATGAACTTCTCACTGATAAATTAGATTATCAAGCCTAAATTCTTCCCAGACATAGAGTGTAAGGTCGGCATATATGTACTGCTCACATACCCATCCGAGAATTCCAAGTCGAGCTTCTTTAATGGAACTCACCAACCTAAAGGAACTGTTATAACATCGACCCGCAGCATCGTAGCAACTTCGCTTCAAACTTATTCTTACACGTTTTTAAAGCGAATATTATGTCAACTGGCTTTTTTTTTTGGCATTTCAAGATTATATAGCGCGACAACAGTTAGAATTAATGGAATGTCTCTCAATCCGAAAAAGAAAACCTGGCACTCAACAAAATCACACCTACAAGCTTCCATTGTTGCCATCCACCCTGGCTCAAGGCCTTCCCTTGTGCTAGACAATGTACCCAAAATTTCACAGAGCACTTTCTTTAAAAATTGCCTTATAATTTAGCCTTATATTTTCTATTTTATTATTTCTTCATTTTTTGTTTGGGAAGTTAAAATACATCGAGAAGTACTGCTGGGTGACACTGGTTATTATTGAGAAGTGAACAATAGATATATTCTCTCGACCAAAATGTTTTTGTGTTTTCACAAGGTTGTTACTGTTTATTATTCCCATCGTATGGTCTGATTGGATATCAATTCCATAAGTTGGTGGGGATGTCTCCGAAGCTTGTTTTCCCGGATTGTCTCAAAGGTCTTGTTTTGTGGCTTGATTACGGTCAAGTAAATGTTGAGGATTGGCACTATCAATTTAGCATTTGGTGCAGGTTGGGAATATCTTGAATTAATTTATCTTCATAAATTTTGAATTAATTATGTCTTTTTAATATATGGTTATTTATATGTAAGATCAGCACACTAAATAAATACCTTTATACTGGTTAGAGTTCATTTCGATTGAGTTCAACACGTTTCTTCGAACAGCTGAATAGAATGGATGACACTGACTTACTCCCGGACCGAGTCAGAAGGGAGACACTACACTAAGATTGCTACACAAGTTAGCTGGTGTCTTGTCGAAGCCGTTTCAGGGGAAGAAAATGTGACAAGTTGATATTGATTCTTTGAATCCAACTTTATTTATTGTTTGATCACTTTGACCTTGGAGGTCCTTCCCTCCATGAGTGGTTCCCCTCCATTGATCGCCCCGTGTCCCACATCCATCGTCCCCCAGTTAAGACAGAGGTGATTGCTACCTCCCGATAGTGACCTTGTTTGGATTCGTCACACTGTAGACATGTGATATTTGACCCATAGATATTTGTCTAAATATTTCCAGTATTTTTGTTCATGGCTTGGTTTAATGTGAGCTTTCTAACTATACATTTACCTAACAGATAAACCATAGGCACAATAACAAGACTCAGAACGAAACATTACAAAGGAATGACAATACATCCAGATGGCACAAGAGCCTACAGGACATACAGCAATTGTCCTGGTCACATGCCCAGCAAGGGCCGCAGCCTTGCAGAAAATTGACATGGACCCAGAGAGAGTCCCAAGATAGAGGACAATGAAACTGCTGTGATAGAGATGCATGGAGACATCTGAGACTCTTTATTGGACACGACAAAAAAAAACCTCACAGCACTATCTATTATGGAGTCAGACAGAATTAAGAGGATTACTCTAAAGTACTCTAGATCGTCTCACTGAGCTTTTTTGCTCTCATCTTTGGAAAACATTGAAGAATCTCATCCATCGTCAATATGGAAGGTTGACCTCACCAGCTGAGTCCGTTCTTACACAATGTCTAACGATAAGTTGGTTTCTGTGAAAGGTTATTTTCTTAAAAACTGCATCTCCAGAAGCTATCTGAGTTGTTTCGATGCTACGTCGTACGGAGTGCGAGGACATGGAAAACTTGTATTGACAAACAAACAACTTTCTATGGAACTACGGACACTCTTATCGACGAATAGAAAGTACTTAGGTATTATCGGAAAACACCTTTTTGCAGTTTAATTTTATAATTGAGTTATAAATTATTCATATACACAACCTTTTTCAACATTTTATTTTTAACATTTCTGCGACAAGCTAAGGAACTATTTAGATAATATTTAAACTTTTATAAATAATTCTACGCTTTTTACAAATCGTACCAATAATCATTTTTATGGAAGTAAACATTAGAAAATTAGTTCATTGAAAAGGGCGACAGCGAGTCGTCGGAACGTCGTAAATAAGATGTTTAATCAAAAGGCCGGTGTATATATACACTCATGGACAAAACCTAAGGAAGTAAAATGTCTTTGTCGTAGCCAGTCATCTGTTTTTTTTTTTTTTTTTTTAAGGAGACAGAGGCAACTTTGTTCACACTTTGTTATCTCGTGTGTCTTCAATAAAGTTTACTGTGTATCAAATATCTTTCAGAATTATTATCTGAATCCCGATATAGATGCTAAAAGGTACAACTTCGTTAAATTTTATCCGTGAGTGTGAATAAAGATAAGAAAAGCTGTCTCAGAGGAGTAGGCAATTTTCACAATTTACAAATCCCTTCCTTACTCTGTTCATATAATGAGTAATTGTTTTCGATATTGTAGTGAAATCCGTGATAGGCATACTTTATGAATAACTAGCTAATTTTGTTCGCACCCTACCAACATGTAACAACAATGGCTGCTCTAGTACAGTTTACAAACTAAATATAAAAATCTATTTCGCCAATACAGTCTGTATTGTTTCGTGAAGAGGACATTACCAGCCTTGAGAAACTTAGCTTTGACCCCCGCAGTAACCATGTTACAGATATTTCTTCCGCCGTCGTCTTTAATCGCTGTGTAGCGCTCAGCATGCCGTGCTCCATTATTCAGACGGCTCGGGCTAAAAACTGGACTCGACACCGGGGTGCATTATTGATGAAGACGGAGGCCTAATTCTGGCGCTTTCACCTGTCCCGGCCAATCCATCAACAATCGTCAATAATCGATGCTTTGTCAATGGATCGTTCTTCCATCCTTGTTTCTCTCATCCAATACTTTTTTCTCTTCTTCTTCTTTTGCACAAGCTTCTGGGTTTTTAGCAAAAACGCTACTTAGGTTTTACTTTACTAATGAAAGGTGTAATCCTCTAACATAAAGATTTTTATAGAACTTATGGAAAAGGAAAGAATCATTCTCTCTCTTCTCCAGCAACAGTTGTCCATGCAACATTAAATATATCGGTGAATGTTGTCGGACTTCTTTTTTCAGAACTTCTGAAAAGTTTCAACTGGATGGATGATTTCTCTTTGACGCATATAGACGAACAAATGGATTCGCGAAACCAATTTATATAAAAATCTATCTGTCGATGCTGGAACTTTGGCTTGTGTTTTGTATACATTTCGTTTTAATTGATCTACCCAATCTCCCCCAGAATATATAAATAAGAGTTTCTTATAACATATCACCTAATAACATGGGAATCTATGGATTAGGTTATGTTGTGTAAGGTTTAGTGTTTTTATGGTGATCGCACATCATCTGAATAACTCTTGTCCGTGCATATTCCACCTATATATATTGGTATAGCGAAATAATTAGCGCATCTTCTACATACAATAAATGAAACTATGTTGTGGTATTTTTCTATTTTTAATATAAAAATATATGAAAAAACTTCTTACTGTCTTTTCTTACTGCGAAAAAAATGTTGAGGGAGCATGACTCTTCAGTGGTGGACCTTCCTATTGATTTCGCCAGTTTAATCTACAATTCCGCTCTAGATATCAGGATAATCTGCCTATATATCCAGAACTTCAGAAGAGTTATTTGACACATTATATAGTGTTTCTTCCTCTTGTTATTAGGACTACCATAGACAGTTTATACAGTTGTACTATGCAAGAATGAGAAATGCTTTACCCTATTCTCACTATAAGTATTTTCATACATCAACTTCTATGGAGTCTTACCTCAACAAAGATATCCCATTGACTGTAAAGGGATGCGTTGCCCAAGTGAGAATTATCATTTCATTATTTAAACATAACAACGTTCTATTATTGAAATTCAAGAACACAAAGTGCACTCTGTGCAATAGTGAATTTAGCCAGGACTTTCCACACCACATGTTTTACTGCCCGGCTTTGGAGGATGGGAGAGTAATTCTCCGCTGGAATATTGTTTATGAAACATTCGCCATATGTTTTATTGACAAAATTATCTAAAAGCAGGACCAATGTATTGACTTTTTACAATTCCTAGAGAACAACACAATCAAAAACGTGTAACACAGAAAGAGCGACCCAGCGTGAGGAATGTTTGATGTTGTTTTCCACTTTCTGTAGATACATATTGCTTTTTGTTTTGTTCAAATCACAAATTTAAATTTATATTTAGATTGGATCTGAAAACTTTAGTATCTAATATAATTTTTCCTGTCGAAGGGCGGTTGAGCCCGAAAGCTTGAAATAAATGTATTTAAAAGAGACTTATCCCTCAAGCCTATTGATTTGAACATAATATTATGGGATTACCTATTAATTGTTAACATATTGCTTTTGTTTATCCAACTGGGAGAATCCAATGTATGGGACGAGTGACAATTTTTTTGACAATTAAAACAACTTTTATTGACATCTTGTCAATATTTACACTCAAAGAGAGTTATAATAGTAAAATAATATAATAATAAATAGAAAAATTAAAATATGTACAAAAGGTTATATAATAGAGGATGAGGGGAGTGTTCTCCTCCAGGCGATGAGCGGGTCCTCCCCTCCAATGTATGGGACAAGTGTCCCTAATAAAGGCTTTGTTGTTATATGCATATTGATTGTTGTATAGAGATAATATATGATAATATTAGCAAAACGTCTTTAAAATCAACTTGCAATTGGTATCTTTTATTTTACATTTAAAAGGCTAGCTTTCGAGACAAATACTCTTTAATGAACCTATTTCTCTACAGTAAGACCAACAAGCACACACACAGATGGGAAATATGGTTTTATAAAGGGAGTATATTTTAGTGAACGCAAGACCAGCGGTCTTATACAGATTCACCACAGGAAGAAATAATAGATGGGAGCTTCTATAGAAGGTAAATATGGTTTATAAAGAGAGTATATTTTAGTGAACGCATTTCATTATAAATCGTATTTGTCATGATTGTTGGTCTTACTATAGGGACCAAAGCCTGTTGAAGAGCATTGAGCTCGAAAGCTAGCCTTTTAAATGTAAAACAAACTCAATGTGAAAGTTTATTTTGAAAACTCTGTAACACTCTGCAATACTAAATAACGTCTACTACTCTAAAAAACAAGCGAGAAATCCTCAAGGTTTCCGAACTCTACGTGTTTATGTTATTTGCTATGTGCTGAATCCAGACAGGAAAAAAAAAAACAGGATAACTTTTTAAAAAGATGTGTCATAACTCTAAAAATAACATTTTGAATATTTATCTTTTTTGAAAAGAAAGGAACACAATTGGACAAACATATCTCTTTTTATTACGATTGTAAGCATCTTTTATTTTTTCAAACTTTATAACTACGTAGTTCCTAGCTGCGAACCGTTAAAACATCTAAAAACAATATATAAACAAGACATATCTATTGAAGATATTATATATAAGTGTATGAAATAATAGGGTTTATTATAATGTCACACATAGCCCAATAAAAATACATCAATCATATAAATAAATATTTGCATAGTAAAAGAGTTCATAGTAAATCTATGTTAGCAATAGTTACCCAGAAATTATTTGAAAAAGTAAAAATTTCAACAACAACAACAACAAAAAGCCTTTATTCAGGGTCACTGACCCTATACAGGATTCACCAGAGGTATGCATAAGAAAAAAAAGTGAGACAAAGGAAATAACGATATATACAGAAGAAAAAGAAAAAAACAAGAAAGAGAAAGAGGGAAGCAAGAAAAACAACACAAAAAGAGTAGCAGTAAGAAAGTGAGGAGTGAGTGTCATTTGGCCTTCTTCTGAGATATGGCCTTGTGGAAACCATAAAAACGCCGTAGCAATATACTTATTCTGAGTCATATTGTCAATTATTGATGGAAGTGAAGCACAGAGTTGCCCAGTTTTGAGCATAAGGGTTCTTCTTTCTTCTTTCAGAGCATAGCAATCAAAAATATAGTGAGTGATTTCATTTTTTAGTTTTGAATTAAAAAGTAAAAATTAATATCAGGTAAAAAGTTTATTTTTAATTTAAATTTGCAAGCTTTCGAGCAAATATACTGCTCTTCAACGGGCTGAATAAAATGTTTTCAATTATTCTGTATAAATATTATTTAGAGTTTGTACATAGAGAATATCAGCCCTTTGAAGAGCAGTATATTTGCTCGAAAATTTGCAAATTTAAATTAAAAAGAAACTTTTTACCTGATATTGATTTTTACTTTTTAAAATAGTAAATCTATGTATCTCATAGCTCCTCTTATTCAATTGTATATAGTCTGGTTTTATATCTATATATATATAAATGAATGTTTGTATGTCTGTT